>JAWWEW010000078.1:90088243-90109966 GCA_035583185.1 Anabacerthia variegaticeps
GCTCCCGCCCCGCGCGCGGCCCCGGCGCGCCCCCGCCCCGCGCGTGTGCGCGGCCCCGGGCGCGGCGCGGGGGCCGGTGCGGGAACTGCTTCCCCCGGCGGTGGAAGGTGCGGGTGGCGAAGCCGTGCAGGAAGCAGAGCGCGCACCCGCGGCAGCCGCCGGAGCGCAGCGGGACCCCCGGCGCGGGGGGGCTCGGAGGTGCCCGCAGTGCCCCGCACAAACTTCCCAGACAGCGCTGGTTATTCATTAAAGGGTGCTGGGATCTGAAAAGTGCTGCGAGTCATTAATTTGAGACCACAGATCATCAGGTCTGGGAGGAGAGTTTCCACCACTCCCTGCTTGAAATAAATCGGCGGACTGCCTGCCTCTTCTAGCAGCTCTTATTAATTAGGTAGGTTACTAATTTGAGAATCTCGAAGGAACTTACTTCTTTCCATCTTTTGCCAAGGACCTTTATAATTCTAACAGACCTTTTCTCTTCAGTCAACTTCTTTTAGTCACTTTTTTCCTACACAGTCCTGCCCAAAACTTCAGTCGTGATGTACAGAAGCTTAAGACATGGCACAGACCTGTGCAACCGGTTTTCTGCTGCTCGACATCTCCTAGGATCGTCTGCCCATCTAAGCAAGGAGCATAAAGTCCTAACACACATGGCAAGTCACCCATCCCTTCTCCAGACCCACTGAGCAGGTGTCAGTGGCAGTGATGGGGAATACCCATAAATTTAGGAGCAAAAAAAAGAACTGAATTGACTTCTCATGTCAAAGCATATGCCCCAACTACAAACCAGCTCCATCTTACTGGAAAATGGACCTGAAATGAACATTTGCTGCATGTTCTGGGCTTGCACTGGTTTTGGAAGGCTTGCTGTAAGATAAACTGGAAAAATAAAGTCTAAAGAGCTGAGAAAGGAAATATTTGTTTGGACTTAATATTTTCCTCTTTTCTTCTTTGTATGAGCAATGCAGCAGCTTCGCTTTCCTGCTGTGATGGCCAAGGCCAAGCTGGGAAGATACAGCATCCCTGGGGTGCTCAGGGGCTGTTGGGATGTTTCGATGTAAAGGTGGATCTTGAGATCCAACAGCTGGATTTGTATGGCTAACTGGCATGAAGTTAATCAGGAGCTGAAGTGTAGTCATCTCATCTCCAACACAGGAAATGCTGGTATTGCTCACACCACTGGGAGCATCACAGGGACTTAAGGTAGGATGTTATTCCAGCCCACCTGTCCTCCAGCTGACCCTCGGAAAGAGACCCTGCTGCTTGCATTACCTCCTGGGTCAGGAAACAGCCCTGGAACTTATACTTCACACATGTGGTGATGTGGTTGAATTTGGAGTCACAACCACAGAGAAGGAAGATCTGTATTAATTTTTTTGTTTCAATTTTTTTTGTTTATTTTTTTCTAAGAAAAAGTTCTCAACAGATGGCAATCAATAAACAATTTTAGTCTTAATTTTAAATTTGGTACCTCTTATATTTGTGATGCTCATTTGAGAATTAAACTCATTTGTCTTTTATTTTATGCTAACTTCAGGGAGTGTATACGCTTCATTACCATCTCTTTTATATTAGTAGACTCTTCAAACTAATAATGCCTACCAAGCTGTATGTAACCAAAATGGGAATGCAATGAAAATTAATGAAAAATATATTTTGGGAGAGGTGGGGGGGATTGAGATAAAAGTTGGTAAGCCATACTGAATTCATAAAGATATGATTTTTGAAGCGTAAGACAGGGCCTTATTTACCAGCACCGCTAAGGAGACTTCCACTCTCTCCCCTGTCAGTGGCAGTCATTGCAGATTGTGTTCATATTTACACCACCACATGAATACACAATTCTCTTCTTCTCATCTACCTTGTCTTTTGAAGCTAACAGGTGTATTGAGGACACAAATTACCATATTTGGGGAGTGAAGCTAATGTTGTTTCTATTTCTTCTATCCTACAAGAATTTAGAAGTGGCAGGTCATCACCTTTCTCTATCTTTTTTTTTTTTTTCCCCACCCATAAGAAAAGCTGCTTTTCTCTATTTCCATTCCTGTTCACTTTTTCAGTCTTGCATTAAACACTTATCACAGTAAGCAAGGTGAATACACTCATATGAGGAAATATGCTGCTCTCTATACCTCCAAAGAGACTATGGCTTGCAAAGGCTATTTTCAAACTACTTCAAGAAAATCTGGTTTCTGCTGCTTTTTCTCAGTCAACCTATTTACCTTTAAAAAAAATTCCATTTGCAAACCTGAAAAAAGATACTTTAATTTCAATTACTCTCATTCAGGTTTTAATATATGTTGCCATGATTTTAAATATAATGATGAGCAAACCTTTAAAATACAAGCATTTTAGTTAAAAGAAGTCTAATTTAAGTTAAATATCCATTATTTTGTAGATTAATATAAACATTTTATTCACTCTAATCTGAGAAATGATCAGTTTCTGTATTGTTCATTGATTAGGCTAAAATAGAGTGTCACAGTACAAAAAACTGGCTGTATACTTTTATTAGTAGAAAAATAGAATATTATGTATTTATTAAAATATGTATGATTTAGCAATATTATTTATTAATAGTATTTTATAATTTACTAAAAGTGAATTCTTCTCAATCAAGCTTCACTGAAATCCAATTCAGTCCATTCTTGTAAATTCTCTAAGATACACTTTTTTTCCTCCCCACTTTCTAAATTAGTTGCAGGTTCAGTCCCTTTCCTCCAGAGCAGAGCTGAGGCATGATTGAGACAGCTTGAGAAAATTCCTTCTTCTCTTGCCTGCCCTTTCCATTCCCATGCTGTGCTGTAATGAGCAGTGACTTCAGTCCCATATACCAGCAGGAACCACCACACTGGGTGTGCTCACAGGCTGCCCCGGCCTCAGGTTGCACCAGGCACTGCAGCCCCTACCAGCTGTTTTCCTCCTCAAACTCAGTCACAAAGATGGTTTTAATTTACCTGCTTTTGCTCAGCCACCTTTCAGGGTTGTTTTTTTCTCATCATTTGCCAAGGGCACAGCATTCCTTTGACAATTTCTATAAATCTTCATCTGTTTTAGTAATCTGTGGTTACTTTATCCTGTTTCTGACCCATCGGAGCTTTTAAATCACTGTTTCTTCCCGGGTGCCCAGTCCCTCTCAGTCCTTCTTTGCAGCCTTGCAAGGTGTGTCGAGAGCGTGGGGGCATGTTTGCTCTTGCCCAGCCATATAACCCCCTCCTGCATGCAGCACTGCACCTAAAACTCTTGTTTCTTGCCCTAAACAAGGCAGGGATGCTGCAGCCCAGGGATCATAACAGGCCATTTTAAAAGTACTCATATAATCCTGTTTTCAAAGTTTTTTATTTATCAGACCAATGAAAGGTGCTGCAACATGTGCCTGGGACACTCTTTCCTGCAATGCTGTTTTTCAGGATGGAAGGGGCTTCACTCTGACTCACTGCATTCCTCATTAATATTAACAAGTAATCTGCATGCTCTGAGAGATGAAAAAATATCTCAGACTCACATCCAAGGATTTATTTTTCTGCCTCCCTTCCCTGCATTGAATTTGCAAGAGTTACAAACAGCAAGTCCTAAGGGCTGGGGGGAGCTGCTGCACTCACAGACTGGTTTTGGTTTCTTTAAATGTAAACCAAAATGAAGCATAGCATGAAGGAGGAAAGAGTAGGGGATGACAACTATTGTTTTGCTTGTAGCTAACAATGTTCCTGCCACAGTCAGGATGGTTTCTACTTCATCAAGCTCAGAGGACAATGCCAGGGAACATCCATTGCCCTAATGCAGGAGCCTACCTAGAGGGGAGCGAGAAGGATAATGCCACCAGCCACAGCAGTAATGGATGCTCCAGGACAGGAGACCAGCTGCTCTAATGGTTTTCCATTGTCCCATCCCTCATGGTGATGAGATGTCTTCTTTTTCTTTCCCTTTCAGAGCTTTTGCCTTCAGGCCTACAAGAGACTTACATACATTTAATAGCAGAAAGAGCAAAGAGAGAGAGAACTTTATTCTCAAGGAGTGGGGAACCTGATGCTTCTTTTCTACCACGGATGATAAAGCCGAGGAAACCTGTTGTGCGATTTTACTACAAAACAGTCTGAGGAGAGACCAGAGCAGTTGCACTGCAGAGCTCATAAGCAAGCACGAAGATTAGCATTTGCTGTTGCAGCTCCCAGGATTTCTCCAGAGAGACATGCTGGGGGAAGTGGGTGGAGGTGCCTAGGCTGCCTGCACACAGGTATCCTGCCTTCAGCAGATCAGACCAATGTGCTCTTCTGTGAGCAGAAAATTTCCCTCTTTGGTTTAACTGCTGGATATTGTATAACTTGTTACACTTTGATATGTATCAGAGTGCAAATAATTCAGGAATCAAAACTATGGGGATACTGCAATCCTGACAGCCAAACTCTGAGCACCTCCAGACAGGGAGTAGAGTGGGTTATCAGGTCGATTGTCCTCTTCCCAAATTACACCTAAATTGGGGTTAGAAGAAACAGTATTTTACAAGGATGACAAAGGGGAATTTGATTGGCAGAAGTGAGTTTGGGAGTGGGAGGGAGGAAGGAAGAGAGAGGATCATGCTCCTTATTGTGTCCCTAAAGTATGCTCTCGCTATATGAATCGCCAGGATACGACATTGCCATGAAATACAGAAATATTCAAAGTATATTTGCACATATATCTGCTGAATTTAATGATCTTTATCTCCCTTTCAATTGCTTTGATTCTTTGTTTTCTATTCTTAACCAAGGAAGAAACAAAACAAAGCAATAATGTTTCCCAGATGTCATTCATTTCAGCAGAAAAAACAGATACCATCCTCTACTACTGTCCAGAAGTAGGTCCTTCTGCTTACACATGGAGTAAAAATGTTGTTTACAGTGTGCTGCTCTACAGATAGCAGCTACTTATGATGGTAAAATAATCACTGCAAATACTTTTAAAATATTACTAATTTAAAGATGGTACTAGGTCTAGGATGTGTGAAGGTTTCTCTGGTTGTCTTTTCCCAAGAGAAAGTTATACTTCGCTTCATCCCTTGATTGTTGGTCCTCCAACTTCTACAGGAAACTGAAGCATAATTTTAAGTTGGCAAGTGCAGCATACATCTTCTAATTAGTCCAATGCTATCAAATAACTTATGCAACAGCATCATCTTTGTCTTCCCAAGCACTTTTTCTGTGTGAAACTATGAACAGACTATTCAAACACACTATGACAATGGACCAGTTTTTCTGCAGTAGTTACCAAATTTTCTGATGGAGTTAAGCTGACCAGATATAATCATGCCTTCCTTTCAAGTGCTTATCTGACTTAATCAGTGAACAGAAACCTGCCTGTGGAACTCTTCTGCCATTCTCAATCACAAACTAATTTTAATCTCTTTCAGGTAACCATTTAACTCATCTGAATGCCATCTACCATTTTTGTTAGCTCTGGCAGCTGAAGTGTGGGCTCTGGTAACAGGGTAAGAGAGTACATACAACTTTTGCCCAGACTAATTCAGTCCCTCGCCAAAAGCACAGAGAGGTTTTTAGCTTTTCACAGAATGCAATTAACTGCAAGGAACAACCAGAGTCCTCATGAGAGTGTAATTTATTGACAACTTCCATTTGGGAAGTGACTAAATGTCACCTTAAGTAAACAACCCCAATAGTCCTGAATTGCAGCTGTAGGCAATATGTAAGGTACTATGTCTAGCTATTAAGTCAAGCCCTCTCAAAAGTGGTGGTTTGTGGTCTCACCTGCTAATAAGGGAAAATAATAAGAAACTGTCCTAGCCACGTGAGCTGTACAACAAACAAATCTTGACTGTTCACTTGCTAACTTGAACTATTAAAAAGTGTAACATGCTGCAGCTGAAAGATTCTTAGTAAACAAAAATAAATATTCAGATGACTTTTTAAGTCTGCTCTTTGCAAGATTTCTTCAGCAGATCTGCTAGACCAGCTGTAATGTTAAGATAGATTCAAAGATGTCATTCTCAATTAATAGTAATACTAATAATAATAAAAATAAAAGGTTAGAGGGAAAGGTCACATATTCACATAGTAAACTCCATGCGATGTTTGCCAAACCACTGCACATAGCGGTACCAGGCTGAAATCACCTGATCCTGTCAGAACTACTGAAGCAAACTCCTGTATGGAAAGGCACTGTGAAGCTCTAATTGTCTGGGATTGGACATAATCTCTTCCTCACCCACCTGATCTGCAAAGAGATTTGCCAAGAAGCGGCTTACTGCGTTGGAGATGTCCTTCAGCCTGCCTTTGTGCCCTGCAAACACTGCAGTTTAAGCTGTTTGTGCACAATCAATCCTTTCCAGAGCTTTCAGTGAGGGCAAACAGTCTCATGTGAGGCTTGAAGAAGTGCTTCAGAGCAGCTGTTTAGAAATGCATGAAGCATGAGGCACATTATATTCTCTTCCCACAGGCTGAGGGCCAGATGTTCAGTGGGTGTAAAGTGACAGAGTCTCAGTGTGACTTTTTTTGGGGGCCACGATGATTTATACCAGCCAAGAATCTGGCCCTAAGTGTTTCAGCCAGTTGACTTCCCCGACCTCTCCTGCCTAAGAGCATGGTTTGTAATCCCTGTTCTAAACTTCATCTGGCATTGACATTCTCTGTGAGGTGAGAAGGGATGGGAAGTGTTCAGGACTGCTGGTGGAAGGTGCTGAAAAGAGAAATTTCTCAGAAGATTCCTGATGCCACTTCTCCAGGCCAGTTTGCTGAAGTCAACACAGGTTTTTGGTTGTGATACATTTACATATTTTCCTTCCCGTGTTTCTTCTGCTAGCAATGTACACAGGTTCTTTGTATCTCTTTACTCCCAAAGCAAGTTCGCTTTTCTATCCTCTTAAGGTCAGGAAATAAGAACATTTCTAAGCATCTTCCTGAAACATGAATGAGGATTACTCATGGGAGTATGGATTTCAGAATCAGACCTTTCGGTCATTTTGACAGTGTCATGGGAGGAAAAACTCTTTCCCAGAACCAAACAATTTTATTGCATTCCAGAATCATGTGCAAAACAGGGATCCCATCTGTTCAACTGCATTGCCACTAAGTACAGTTTTGCCTGTACCTCACCAGTGTAAGAAGTCAAACAAAGGAGCCTCAGTTTTAAATGATAATATTTTCTTCAAAATACAAGTCACTGCTAGAAAGGGCTTCCTAATAATTTGTACATTTGCCAAGATGTATTTTCTTGAATGCTGTTTTGACTGGAAAGGCCACTGCAGAGTAGTATAGTGCTACAGCAATCATTCCTAAAACAAGCCTTCTCTGTGGTCAGTTTTGACAATTCTCCTAAATCGGCAATAAATGAATAAATAATAAAAACATTAACGTCAGAACTGATGGATTTAAAGTGGCCTGAAATAGACTCATTTATTTTTTCCTCCCCTGACATCTTGAAGGGTTTAGAACAAAGGGTGCTTGAATGCAGCACTCTGTGTTTAGGCTAGTTTACTGGAGTGATTCTGCAGTAAAAAGATCATGAACAGAAGAGAGAGGATTTAATTTACGAGATTCCTCTAACTGGGGCCTGGTGCATGGGATTTTTATCATCACTATGAACATCAGCAAGTTTTGCTTGGGAAGTGCAATGAAGGATTTCTGAAAACTTCAGGTAAGAGTTTTATAGTTGCTTAATTCTGCATATCTCCATTTCTAAGTGTCCACTCTGAGTTACCTTAAAGTCCTTTTAATAATTGCTCCATCTGACTGAGATTTCTCTGACAGCTCTGCTTGTGCTTTTCCTTACAGAAACTGATCTGAGAAAAAAAAGGCAATTTCAATGATTGCCCATGGAAAGGGATCATTGTTTGTCTGAGAATTCAGCCTTCCTCGTACACATACTTTGTCTGTGGACAGGGAGCCATGCCCACCAAACCTGGTTTGCCCCAACCTCCCTCTTTCCAGCCCATTGCTCCTGGCTTGAGGAGCCTGGAAATATTTGTGTCTAGCTCATGGATAGTAACAAGAAGGCTGGAAGGGAGATGTCTTCCAAGACAGGGCCTGAAGCTGTTTTCTGCTCTCCTGTGAAGGTTCAGAGGGAGGGCAGGATATCTGGTAAGCCTTATTCCACCCTTTCTTGCCCAAAGTCCACCTGAGCACCTCTGGTGCGCCAGCATGGCTCTGCAGCTGAGCCAACTCTTTCCTGTAGTCCTCCTATACACATAGCTCTGGGATGCATCACTGGACAGTGTCAGAATCCTGATCTCCCAGGATGTTTCTCACAAGACATAGGTCTTACAGCTGCCATCCATTGCTCAGATATTCATGCTGTCTGGGTTCTGCCATGGTGCAGACAGTTCAGCATGGGTGGTTTGTAGGGTGCAAGGGAGACAGGTCTGGCTTTCACTCCCTGGGTTCATCTGTAGTTGCAAGTGTTATGAGAGCCATGTGCTGGGGAATGACAGAGAGGAACAACCCATGGACAATTAAGGGTCATACCTTGCCTGACTAACGGCTCATATGGTATGGGCCATATAGTGTGCCTTCAGTAATGCATGGTGAGGGCATGGCTGGCCCTCAGGTCTTTGAAAGGTGCCAACCTGGGCTGGAGGCACCTTCCAAGGCACTAATGTAGAGAGAAGTATCAAACATTGAAAATCCTCACGATTTTCATCTTTGTAAGAAAACTTTCTTAGGATTTTGCAGGGGCACAGGATGTGGTCTGTCAATTTTATCAGCAACAGGTCAAAATGTGTTGATTTTCTGGCAGGTGGGGCAGCACCCAGTGGCAAAAGTGGAGAGACCAGGGGAGGGTTTGGGCTTCAGGACTAAGTAGCAGATAAAAGCTGATCCCTCAGTTTCTTCATTTATAAATCAGAATGAAAAGTAATAGTTATTTCTCTGCATCGCAGAGTTAGCACAAGGCTTAATTAACTTGTGTTTATGACACCCTGCTGGAAAGGTGTTAGGATAATTAGAAACGGAACTCCTACATCTGTTCAGGACTACTCCGTTGGGGCCACAACCCATGATTAAGATTTCTAGCAGATGTCACAATGCAAATGGCAATGTCTAGTAAGTGGGAGTACAGTAATGAGGAGCACGAGCAGCTCTCCTCCCTCTGGAAACAGGTATGCTCACGCCATCAGTGCGGTCCACACACCCCCACACTGGGTGAGGTCCCTTCAAGGTGTCTGGCCCCACACCATGCTGCTGCTCAGCTCTGTGTCCAGAGGGAAAGGAGACTATGCTGGAAAATAGTGTTTTATAACTCTCATCCAGCCTCTGAAAAGCAGATTAATCCATTCCATGCCTTCTACCCTCACTGCAGGCAACTGGAGAGAGAGGCACTTGCCATCAGAAAGCATGTTTTACTGACGCTGTTAGGGAACCGAGTGACATCATTTAAATTTTTTGGAACAATGGCCTTTTTCCCATAACTGCCTTGGCTTTTGTTCCCTTTGCACTGGCGCCATGCTACTGGCTGGGATCTGATGTTATTCCACGGGGTGTCAGGGCAAAGCAGTCTCTGGAGAGTGGGTGATTGGGAGGAATCAGCAACATGCTGGTGGGCCCCAGTTGGTTTGCAGTCTATCAGGGGAAGTGATGATATTTTGGTTTGGTCTGCTCTGTATTTCAAGCTCAAGGCTTGTTAGAAAAATGCCTGCCTGCAGAACAGGGATCTAGCCTGTTGGTATCTGAGGTGCTGGAGGTAGTGGCATACATGGACAGGAGGGAACTGAAGGTGTGTACATTAGGCAAGGGCCAGAAGCTCACTGATCTGGAGCCAGGATGAAAGACAGAGGTAGAACAGCATCCTGTAAATAACAACTCCCTTTATTACTCTCTTTCCTCTCCAGAGCAGGTCAGTCCTTTGCATCAAGGTGAGGCTTGGTTCTCCTGCTCTTCCCCTACTGCTTCCTCACAGTTTCCCTGCCTCCTTTGCTTCACTGCCTCCTCCTCCTTATTCAGATGCTTTTTTCTTTTGTTGCAGTCTGGAGCTGTTTACCACCAAGTCTGCAGTCCCTGCTGTTCACAGGACTGATGGGGCTCTCGCCCCACTAGGGTGCCCTGCCCTAATATGACCCACAGGAGCTATGAGTGGCTCACCCAGGAAAGGTTTTCTGCAAATTTAGCATTCAGATCTCTGAAAGCTGTTCAAACTAGGACTCCTCACATGTTTGGAAAAAATCAGGTACATGTTGATGGTGATGATGTCAGTCCCCTACTCAGCAAAACTGTGCAAATATCATCTGTGTGAATAAAATCTTCTCAAATCCTGCTAACATTAGTAATTTCCAAATGAAAGACCACACAATTTATTTCTTTCCAATATGTATACGAGGTACATTCCCTAGCCTCTTCCTTGGCAATGGTGGAGCTATTTTGCCTGAGAGAAACAACACAAAATAATCCCAAGCAACCCCTCAAACCACAAAAATACCAAACTGAAATCAACTCTGAACAAGACTAAACTAGCCTGAGGTAGGCACCCAGGGAAGATTTCAGCTTGCTCACTTTTGGCAGTGCTGTAAGGAAGCAGAGGCAGGATCTCATGCCAGGAAATGCCAGGCAGCCTGAACCTGAGGCGTGCTGCCTGTCTTGCCCACTGAGCTCACCTGGACACTTGGCACCCCATTCCAGGTGCATTGGCTGTGTATGGCAGGTAGCCTCTATTATGAATTCCTGCTGCCAAGCCTGCACCTAAAAAGCAGCTCCAGCAACGTTTTTTTATTTTTTTTCTTTCCTTTTTCTGTTTTTTTTTTTTTTTAATGCAAAGCAGTATGGAGCATGTGAAGTGCCTTTTGGGTAATCAGCGCTGTGCAGAGATTTAGTACCCTGGTTCTAAAACAGCAGTTTCCTGGGACATTGATTCAGTAGTAGTTGTAAAGACAAATGGACTCTTGGGTTTATTAGGAAGGGAAGTGGAAAGGTTCAGCAATGCCATTATATAAACCCACAGTGAGCATCTCTCTTAATTATCTAGTGTCTGGCTTCAGCCGCTACCTCTCAAAGATGGCATAGCAGAATTTGAAAAAGTGAATAAAGGGTCAACAAAGCTGACCAGAGGTGTGATACAGCTTCTCTAATACAGAAAATGAACTGAAGTTTCACAGTCTGGAAAAGAAGAGGACTGAGGAGAAACTGGAGAGGTTATAAAATCATGGTGTTAATGAATCACAGAATCATAGAATGCTTCAGGTTGGAAGGAACCTTAAAGATCATCCAGTTCCAGTCTCCTGCCATGGGCAGGGACGCCTTTCACTAGACCAGGTTGCTCAGAGCAACATCCAACTTTGCCTTCAACACTTCCAGGGGTGGGGCATCCACTTCTCTGGGCAACCTGTTCCAGTGCCTCACCACCTTCACACTAAGGAATTTTTTCCTAATATCTAATTTAAACCTAATCTCAGTTTGAATCCATTTCCCCTTGTTCTGTCACTACCCCCTCTTGTAAACAGTCCCTCTGCATCTTTCCTGTACGCTCCCTTCAGGTTCTGGAAGGTCACAGTTAGTTCACCCCTAAGCCTTCTCTTTTCCAGGCTGAATAAACCCAATTCTCTCAGCCTTTCCTCGCAGGAGAGGTTTTCCTGCCCTCTAATCATCTTGGTAGCCCTAGATTTCCTTCAACAGGTTGATGTCCTTCCTGTGCTGGGGACAGAAAGGTGAATAAGGAGTAATTATTAGTACTTTGTCACAAGACAAATATCAGGAAGCTTCAGGTGGAGATTTAAAGCAAAGAAGAGAAAGTATTTTTCTCTCATAGCACTTCATTAATCAGTGGGATACTGTAGGGTGCTGTGAAGGCTAAAAGATTAAATTAGTTCAAAAACACTTAGACTTATGGAAGAAAAGCTATCAGGGCTAATAAACACAGAGCTGTAGACATGTCCTTTGACTCTAGAAACCTCTGTCTGCCAGCTGCTAGAAGCCAGAATAAAACTCCAGAAGGAGCAGCACTGTATGCTGGTCCTAATCCTTCTTCTTTTATTTATTTATTTATTTATTAATTTATTCCTTTTATATTCAATCCTAACCTTTTTCAGAGACTACAGGCTGAGTGGCATTACACATATGGTAGTTGTTTTACTTAGAGTGCAACAGCTGTGGAAGTGAACCACCTATCATTTGAGGCAACTGTGAAAGCAACACAGCTGAGATGAGGTTATGTGGGCTGGAAGTTCATTAACATGGAATCAGGGGTCAATTTTTATTGTTCATTTTCAACTACAAGAGACTGCTTGGAACACTAGTCCTTTCCAGCTAGGTTTGGTGAATTGTGCTTCCTTAGAAAGGTTACAGTCTATAAACTAGCCATAAGCAAGACAAGTGCAAAGTATGCTTTGGCTGGATGCTAGACTTCTCTCTTCATAAAAAGGATGAAATTGGAGTAATGTGCAGCATGTTTTAAGTTATGTCATATAGCTGCCTCAAAACCACTTCTTAGGGGAACAATAATTCTTGGGAGGAAGTGCCAGCTAAGAATTAATACTGATAAAACCTACATATTTCTTCCTGGGGATTGTCATGGGAAATGTCTAGTTTTGGTATTTTAAATTAGTTTTTGAAAAATGTGATACCAGTTGTAGGTGTTCTTAAAACAGATTAAGTAAAGGAAGAGGTGACAGGAACAAATATAAAGGAAGATTGGTGAACCCCATGTCACTGAGCTTGTCACGTGTAATTTGAATACTCCTGAGAAGATAAGCACTACCTTAGAACCTGTTAGTTTTTAAGCCAGCCACCAGATTACAGCGGCAGGTCTCTCAGTTTAAATCAGCTTCAAAGCAAATGAGTGGAAAAAAACAAGAGAGGAAAAAACCTCCAAAGGTATCTTTCCCCTTTAATACACTGCCAAGGGCTTTTTTACAACAGGGAAGAGTTAGCTAACAGGGACTGGGAAGGCAGGATTTGGACCTCAAACAGAGCAGTAGGAAAGTTAAAACATGTGAAATTATTCTGCTAATGAGCCTAAGACAGTTGGCAAGTCATTATCTCCTGTCAGAGAAGCTGGAAAAGCAGCATGAGGAAGAAGAGCCTGTGCTGTCTGCAGGACAAATTTGGTTGCTAATGAAGCTGTATGAATGAAAGAACACCAATACAAGGCCAGGAGTCCTTCTTGTTTGTTTATTTCTTCCTGTAGGGATTTGTCTGAAGCTGCTTAGTACACTGCTGTCTGATGCCTCCAGGTTTCATCCAGTATCATCCCACCTCTGAATAAAGGACTTCAAACCTGTTGCCAGTGGAAAGAGGCAGCTTTAGACAAGTACACCTTTCAGATACCCCATGTTTTGCCTTCTCTGCTGTTAACCATCACTTTGTTGTGAGGTTGCTGATGTCACTGAAGCGACTGTCGTGGCTAGGCACAGTCTGACAAAGCATAGAGCAGCTCCTTGCTTTTACTTTGGCATTCCCCACCACTGTTCTACTCCACATTGCAGCCTGGGAAATTTTGATTAACCTACTTGTTTCCCCAGCTGGTGATAATCCAGTGACTGTGATACCAATGAGACTTCCTCCTAGAAAAGAAGGCTGTAGAAAATGTTTTCCTCTGCCTTTTCAGTGGCAGGACATCCGACTGGACTGTATTCACCTCCTCAGATTTCAGATTGAGCCTTTGATACCAGACCCCACTGCCTGATAAGATTTTCCTCCAGTCTTCACGAACATTCTACCCCAAACTTCATCAGCTCTTCTTCATCTGCATTTATACATCATCTTGTCATTTCCCAATACAAGATTTTCTTTCCTTCAGGCCACAGACCACTTACTGTCCAAACACCTCGTGTTCATTTCACCAAGTCTTAATAATTTCTGACTATTTTTCCCTGCCTATTTGGGTAACTGGAATAAAACACTCTCAACTCTGTTTCTAAGAGGAAGGCAAAGATTTCCTGTGGTTAACGTGTTGCCTTGTTTTAGCACTTTTATGCTACCCTACATTAGGTCCACCGCAGAGCGAGTAACTGCCACTAGAAGATGGGTAGCCTATATTTCCCAGTGGAGAACATGAAAAGCATCCAGGGCTCCCAGTGAGGATGGGGGAGCTCTCAGCAGACAGTGAAGCCTGACCTGGAATTATGCTGGCTTGTACATATAACAGGATTCAAACTTTCACTGACCTTTTTCAGATGTTTCACTATTGATATCGCCCTTGACCGGGCAGAGAAAGCACCATTGCACCCAAGAGACTAAACAATCAATAATCAGTGTGTAGGGGAAGAGGAGATTCAGCTTTGCTTCCTGAAAGCTCATGTGGAATAGTTGTTTATTTCCAGTGACAAAGAGGGAAGAACTGCTCATTTCTCAGAGCTTATGGAAAAAATGAAGCTGACAAGAGAAGGAAGAAATTATGGAGATAAAATAATCAGAAGAAATTATTCCCCATATACACAGTCATAGTATATTTTTTTCCTAAAAGAACCTGAGATGAATAATGTTGTCATTGCTGGGCTATGGGAAAGGAAGCATTTTACATTCTCATCTCAGCTTGGTTTCAGCAGATAGAGCTAAAGCTGCCTTGTGCAGCTCACAGAAGATGAATTTGCTTATCTTAAAACTGATGTTTTCTAACTGGAGCTCAACTCCTTACCACATGAAGACACCAGTGCATCCAGGAAAGCTGAGTTCAGGAAAGAGTTTTATGGATTGGCTGGGAATTGCATAAGCTCAGTACTTTATCAAAAGGGATGTTCAAAGTAGAGTCCCATGTGTTGGACGGATTCCTTGAAAGACACAACAAGGGGACAAATTTTATGCAGTTTGTGAATTACACCAAGTTTGTGCTGCCTGGCTAAGGACATGCAGTTCTGGGATGAAGGAGCACAAGGCTGGAACTCAGGGTGGGACCAAGCCAAGATTTGCCAAGCAGCAGGGAGAGGAATCACAATTTACTAGTCCAGGCACACAACCACTAACAATGCCTGGGACCATTCCCAGGAGGCAGAACTTGATTGTTCTATTGTTAAACAATTTTGTTCAAATTGTTGAACAATTGCAAAGTATTGTTAAATTGTTAGCATAGCTCCTACCCAAGAACAGCTTCCAAAGAACTCCTCCCCCAGGGACTGTTCCCAGAAGGCAGCTTGAATATTGGCACCCTCTTTGGTGGGTAGAAGAGGTTAAATATAATATGGTCATGGGACACTTAGTGACAGGGAATGAAGCTGGGCACAATGAATTTACTCATACAGACATATCTACAGCTTGTTACAGAAAAAAAGGTAACAGAGCTTGATTTGAGTGCTCCTGAACATCTATTTGGGAACGAGCAATAATTTTAAAGAGTGTTTATGAAACCAAAACAAAGGTCTGCAGCAGTGCTCTGGATGATATCGACCCATGAAGGACTACAGGCATTCTTTGTTGCTGCTCTGCCAAAAAACTCACTTGAAAAAGCAAGCAACTATCCGCTGGGGGATGGCCAGCCACCAAAGCAGTGCTCGCTCAGTGCCAGGGAGATTAGATACCAAGTTGTAGATTTGTGGAGGAGAAGGAAGTGAAATCACACTTTACAAACACTGCTTTTAATAAAGACGGTTTTTTTTCTATTTAGTTGAAACATCAATACATACAGTCTTTTTGGGCTGTAAACATTTGTTTCTTGTATATTAACTTGGTTGCTGCCCTATTTGTCATGCTGGTACTTGAGAAACTGAAAGCGGAAACAAGTAGAAAACAAAGGGAAACAGCTGAGCTTGTGTTAATCCTCTGAAGTTAGTAAATCAAAAGCTAATAAACAGCACAGCTAATGTAATTGGTGATTAAAAGACTACATAGGATGCCTCCAAAACGTTGAATAAAAAGAACTACCCTCATGCTCTGCCTGTTGCTTATGTACCTCTTGTTTAAATGTTGTTAAAATAGAAGTGTGCCAAGAAATATAAACTGCAAACACAGCATTTTAATAAGCTCAAAGTGAAATAAAACAAGCCAGAACAGATCTGTCCACTCTTGCAGCTTTTTGTTTGCAAGATGGTCAGGTTGGAAATGGGGGGCATGCCGGGAGGGTATTATTTCTTGCACGTTTGCCTGGTGCTGATTAACAGAGGCAATGTTAAAAACTTTCTGTGACATGTTACAGGCTATAATCTTCAAGTTTAGGGCCTTGTACTGCTCTCAACCTAGTGACACAAATGTCATTAAGGAGTGTAGAAAGCCTTGAGGTGTTTGTGTAATACCCTTCAATAACATCTAAGAAACAAAATTCTCCTTAATTGTGCCAAAACCATCTTTTCTCACATTTTGCAGAAGGACCTTGGGTACTAGTGTATTTTGCAATCATATAATCTGTTGTTCTTTAAGAATGATCATGTAAGCATGGGTTTAAAACAGATCTAATTAATAGATCTGATCAGTTGCCTAGTCAGGTATAACAGCAACTACAGCATAGAAAGATTAATCCCAAATGCGAAGAAGGCCAAGCGATATCCTTCCTCCCCCCACCAAAATTAGCCATACACCCATCATTTTCCATGTCACAATCTCCACTCTTTGTTAGTGTCTTGGTTAACAACAGCATCTCCCAACTCAAGTTGCTCAGTTTTCTTTCTGCTTTGCTCAGCCAAAATCCCTGTGAACCTCTGAGCTGAAGACTCTGCTTTGAATCCCACACTTTTCCAGTGTGTAGGCGAATGGCTGTGACAATTCCCCTTTCCAAGCACGACCACCCTGTGCTGATGCTGTCAGAGGGGCATGGTGGATGGGAAGAGGATGCTTGTGGGTGCTGTCAGAGAGCTTCTTGCTAAGCAAAATCACAGCCAGTACAAGGCTGGGCATGGTGGGGCTCAGGGACAACAGTTCTGCTCCCTGCCTGGCATGGCATGGCATGACAGCCCCCAAGGCCATGCCACCCCAGCCCCATCCTCTGCCACTACTTCCCATCTCCTTTCTGAGCAAGCTCCTGCCTGATATTTTAGAAAATTAATGCTAAGTAGAAAATGATGAAAGAATATTACCTGTAAATTACCTGACTAATCATATTTTCTCTCCTGGGACTTATTATGCTTCTGAGCTTGCAACTTAGTCATCCTTGCAGGCAAGCTCTCTGTGTTTCCCAGTTTTGCTTGTCAGGTTCATCCAGAATATTTGCAAATTTTTTTGTTTTCCTCCAAGCTAGCTGTTGAGTCCTGCCAGGTGCTCAGCTTCCTGAGCTCTCTCTGGGAAATTAATTAAGCACATGCTTGACTTTAAGCATGTGAAGCTGATGGCAATTAGGAAAATGGCAGGTTCTACAGCACTCTTTTTTTGCTGGTAATTCCTTATGTAGTTGGGATGAATTGTCCTCTAGAGTCTCTTGCCTCTCTCCATTGACTTATGAGGAAATCCTGACAGCCTGTACACCACTAAGAGCAGTTTAGGTATACCAGCCAAGACATAGCATGTGTATCCCTTGGGTAGGGTATTTTGACTCACATGAAAGATAAGTCAAGCACTATTTTTAGCATCCTTTATTGATTCCTGTATAATTTCCTTTGCTCTTCCTGTGGAAGTTCCTTCCTTTCCAGTAACACCAGCATTTGAAGTAGCACATCAATCCCTATTATGTGTCAAACCTGACTTTTTTTCCCAAGCCTCGGCATGATGCGGAAACTCTTAAACACAAAGTCTTCCTGTAATTTAAACACCCAACTGTATGTGTAATTCAAATGAGATGTGGTGAGTACTAATGAAGCTACCCCCGGGCTCAGCAGATAGTACAACTTTCTGGATTATTCGTGGGAAGGCTGATATAGAGCCACAAAATACTTTATTTTGCCACAGTAAAGAAGGAATGGCTCAATGAAACCTAAACTCTAAATGATTTTGGCTCTGCTAAAATCTCTTTTATGGCCCTGGTTTATTCTTCCTATCTGAAAATTACAGGAAAAAAGCATAGTTATTCACAATTTTATTATACTTGCTCTCAAGCAAGCTAGCTCTCAAGCCCCCTGAAGCGTCTTGGAGGAGTTGCTGCTTTTAAAACACTTTCATCACCAAAAAGAACTGATGTTTAATTCAAAACAAAATAGTGGCAGGAGTCTGGCCACTAGTTCTGAAAACCAGATTTAAAGGTGAAAGCTACATATCCAGTGTTGATACCTACTGTGTCTTGATAACCAAAATCAGGCCATGTGAGATGAAGAATACACAAGTGTTTCCATCCTCGGCAGCAGTGTACGTTACATCAGAGCTTTTTAGACTAAGATCTGTCTGTGACTATTCATAAAGCACAGAGTGAAGCAAGTGTTATGCTGCTTGCTTGCTCATTAACTATTTTTCCTCACACATTTATTATTGGTATGCCAGCCTTTGTCTCGGGATGTATCAAATGCTATTGATTTTGTGGGGGATGACAGCAGACAGAAAAGGCCTTGGTCATTTTTTGCATCCTAAGAATGAATTGCCTCCACCAAAGGTCTTAGAGCCACATTTTTAAGAAGCATTCAGCCCTGTAAAAACGTCAAGGCATTGGTTTATGCTTTGGTTTCTTTGTTTTTACTAAATATAAAATATTTCTCCCTAATCTCTTGGAGCTACATGCTATGTTTTCATGGCAGAAACTGTGAGCAAAAGCACTGAACACAACGAAATTGAAGCACAGGGACCCACCACCTTCTCAAGGTTCACAATCTAAGAGGCATATGTGCACCAGAGGAAGATAGATGAGAGGAGGAAGATTTAGCTATTTATGCTGCACGTGTATGGCAGGAAAGTCAGTCACAGGATGTGATGCTCTGAATTCATGGCTCTTCCATACTGGGCGAAATCTTCCCATGCACTGCTGTATTTGGGAAGTGAAGGGGTTGACCGAAGCGATGATGCTTGTGACCCTGCCACACTTCCCAACAAATACTATTTTTTGACTGCCACCTAGGCAAGGGCACCCCAGGTCCATGCTGAGCTTCTCAGTAAAACAAGGAACTTCTCTTGACCCCCCACTGCCCAGATTTGGTGACGCAAGTGTGGAGCCAATACGCACCAAAGAAAGGAAAGGGGGTATTTTTGCTTCCTGACAATATTGTGACAGTCAGCAAAGTATGGGAAAGATGGGTGAGCTTTTCATTAATGCTGGTTTCTATAGTTTAGGTGAGCCCTGCTGGGATGTGTAAACCCCAAAAGGCTTGAAATGCTTAGTCATTTGGGACAAACTGGTATGCTCACTGTCACAGAATTTTTGTCCTTGTATGTAGGTGACCAGTTTGGGTTTTGAATACCAAGACCAGATGCCTAACAAACAATTCACAGGCTACAGCATTTTTATGAATTTCTTCTAAACTCTGAATAGTTTTAAATGCTTCATGAAACTTAAATAAAAGCTAAACCCAACAATGGCTAAGCAGCTTGAACAAGAATTTATCTGTCTACCTTGCTCTGCAGTTCTGAAATACTTTAGATGGATGTTCTTGTGCAACATTAGCCCAGGCTTCAATGGTGTGCATTAGGACTGTAATAAATAAGTTGTGAGTTACACGAGCCTGACATGGTATTTATGAAAAGATCATATTTGCTCCTTTGAAATAGCCACCCTGCAGAAAGTCTGGCGCTTGTACAAAGGCATTTATTCGGTGCATCCCCTTTAAAGGTCAGGAAAGAAAACTGAGAAGATGGGTAATTGCAAAACTGGTTTTGAAAATGTGCTCTTATCTGCTGGACAGGAGGGGAATGTCAAGAAGGCAGGGAGGTGAGCTAAAGCAGACTCAGGGAAGATGCAAATTCCAGGACCCTCACGTAGGCAGATGTTACAAAAGAAATTCCTCCTGCCTTTGCCATCTGAGGAGTGCTGTGCTGTCTTCAGCCAGCAGCAGGAACATCTAAAGGAGGGAGGAAAGAGCCATACACTATTTACCCCACCTACCAATTTTTTTGCAAGAGGGGGTCAGGAAGGAAAAGAAAATTCTATTTAACATGCATTTAACATGGCATTTGGACTACCCTGTTTTGGTATGGACTGTCCTTTTATATCCAAAATCTACCTTACTATTCAGACGTGAATTCTGATCTGGCAGATATTTTAATGCCTGATTCTCTTTTCTGTTGCCTCCATCAGATTTAAATAGATTTTCTCACTAATGCTGCTGTTAATTTCATATAGACACATGGCCTATGTAGTAAATAGCAATTTTAAAAACTACTCCCTCTTCCTTAGGAGTTCTCTGAGCCTGACATCACACTGTTTTGCCTACTCCTGTGGTTTCTATCCACATTCTCACTGATCCCCAAGTTATCTCCATGAGACACTTGTTGCAGTTCGTTACATGACAGTGAAGACTGGTCCTTCACTCCATAATGTATGGAAGCACCTAACTAACTTTTAGCATGTGTCCTTGACTTTATTGGGACTTACAGCCTCTGCTGAGTAGAGCATTATTGCACAAGCTTTAATCCTTTTCCCGCATCTGGGCTTGTATTTTAAAGGGTTCACAGAGTGGTCTGCCACCAAGCACAGTGCAAGCTTTTAAACCTGGTTTTCCCTGGCAACTCCAAATCATGTACTATAGTGCAGGAAGAAAGGATGGGCAGGACTATTCACCTTACAAAGTGGAAATTCTCTTACTCAGGAACACATGCTCTTGTGGCAGGCACTGCTTATTCCCATGAGTAAGCATAAATTACCATTTCTGAGTTTCTGACACTGTTAAAACTCACTGAGCAGACAAAAAGCCCGGCATAAAGGAGCTGGCTATGCTCTGGGTATTGCTGGGATCCACCGAGCTTCAAATGAAAGGTGTCCAAGGACTCCTGAAGCAGCAAAACTTCTTTTCCATAAAGACCATATGAAGCTGTTGTTCTTTTGAGATCACAAGACATGTAACTCCTCCATATATGCCCACTGTTTCTCCTGTTTTATTCATCTATGAGTAACAAAAAGAGGTGTCAGAGCTTGCCTGGACTTAGGTGACAAGCACCATGTGATGGAGGTCCACATTTCTTAACTGTAAAATGAGACAGGCAGCATGCCAGTGAGACCACAAAATAAAGAAAAAGAAATAACCATTGTTGTAGCACCCTAAACCCCCCCAGTTTCATGTCTACCTTTTATTTACAGTATTGGTGGATTCATACTACTGCATGAATTTGAACCATTCAAATAAAGTAGAATTAAACCCCAAAGTTCTTGTATCTGGGCTATGTCACCAAAGAGCCGCATGTACCCTGTGCTCTCTGGTTGGTGGCACCACTGCTGGGGCAGAGCAGAGGTGACCAAAGCCAAGTCCTGGAAGGGAAAGCCATAGGCTCTGCTGCTGGCATTGCCCTGCCCCACTGTGACCTTGGGAAGCCTCTCTGTGCCCACCACCATTATTCCCTTTAATAATCCTGGTGAAGGTTTTATATTTCCAAGGGCTGCTCTTTTAATAAGCTGTAGCTTCATTCACTCAGCCAGCTGGAAACACTAGGTTTCACTGGTGTTTGCAATATTTCAGTGGAAAAAGAGAGACAGCCATAAATCAAGCAACAAAACACATGGTCTGGTCTGGTCTGGTCTGGGTTAGATGGTCTGGGGTATGCAGTCTTGTTCCTCACAGTGAATGAAATATTAACATTCTGCTTTCTATCTGACATCTGCAAACATGAAGGTAAGAACAAAACATGAATTTAAAGCATTTGCACAACAGGCCATAATGAGATTACTATCCTGTGGTCTCTTGGATATTTTAGACTGTCAGGCCCAGCAGTTCACAGCATATGGTTTATGCATATCAGACTTAGGGCATGTATCTGGAAGAATGCACTTATAGTGGAGAAAGGTGGGATACCTCGAAAAAATCTTCAGTCTCCTCTCCCCTCC
>JAWWEW010000078.1:90110066-90242019 GCA_035583185.1 Anabacerthia variegaticeps
TCTCCTCTCCTCTCCTCTCCTCTCCTCTCCTCTCCTCTCCTCTCCCACCTCAAAGCACACATACATGATCATAACCTAATTTTTGACCATGGAAAGATTACAGTAGTTACTAAACTAGGAACTTTGTCTCTAAACTAACCCACAGGAAAAAAATAGAATTAAGCATAAGGTAACCCAAATGCTGGGAGGGCTACTTCAAACTTGTTTTAGAAAATGCTTATTTGTGGATGAAAAGCCAAGTACTCCTATTCATCTGTCTGCACTTGACATCATAATGCAACCATCACTTCTGGCAACTATATGGATTTGAAAAGCAGAACTCCACAGTTAGTGTCCCATCTAACAAATTGTGAATAACAAGGCGGAATTTGGATGTGAAATCTCTTTTCCCACTTAATTTTGGATTTCTGTAGGAGCAGAGGCTGGTGGTTCCCTAGAGCATAGATCTCATAATTCCATGACACCATTGGTGGCATGTCCATGTTTTTTCAAGCCAAATACATGGCTCTCAAGACACACATCTGAGATCCACCGAAAAAGCACTAGCAACTACTGTGACAGATTTTGACATCCTCCTGGACTCACTTTCCTTCTTTTATGGGTTACACTCAATGGAGAAAGACCAAAAGGAGGGAAGATATGCTGCTTAGACTGCTCAGAGGAGTCTCCTCTTGGTAATTCCTGGAGCTCCTTGTGGACCTTTGAGATGAGGAGAACAACTGGCACGCATTTGTACGCGGCTAGCAACTATAATTTTATTCTTTCAGGTTTTCAATTTACAAGAACTGAACACCCACAGTCCTCTCAGTGTCTCTGAGTGCCCATCACTGAATGTCTTCAAGAGCCCTATCTGTATCGAGAAAGGCAGACCAGATCCTTAATTCACTTATAACAAGCTTTGAAAATGCATGTGTTTGATGCTGTTGAGAAGTGGAAGCCATGGTAGGGATGCAAGGAAAGTAACATGAGTCTGGAGAAGAGCTTTTAGGAGATCAGAGAAAGCTGAAGATTTAGATATGCATATGAGCTGAGCAAGAAGCTATGCAGAAAGTTGGCATGATTTAGACACTGCCAGCATCTGAGTGTATGAAGGGAGACAATAGCAGGTAAAGATGATGGATAAGCTGTAGGCATATGAGAGGAGCCTAATGACAGTGGTGTCTGTGGCAAGCAAGTGAATAGATACCACACTTTGCCAAGGAACATGTTTATTCAGAAACAATTAAATGAGAATGCAGAGTGGTTGCCCCTTGTAGATTACCTTGATATTTATAGAAACTGCTCTCACACCTTTAAAACCTTCTCCTTTCAGTCTTGCTATTGCCTTGAGCGAGTAAAATTGATTTGGTTGGTATTTCTCAAGGCCACTGACCTTGAGATAGCATCACTGGGAGGCATAACCAAGAATCACTTGAAGACTGGTTGAGGAGGACGTCTGGGCTTTGCATCACTTCTAGTCTGAGGGAGCATCCAGTGAGCAACACTAGCATGAGTGAAAGTCATCCTTAGCCAAGAATGTAGCAACAGATTGAATTCAAAGGTGTGGTGTGAGCAGATTAAATGTCTCTGGCCTGAGGCCTCTTTCTTTGCTTATTCTCGGTGTCTTTTGACCACTGTGAAGTGCCTGCTGGTGGCTATCTCTTCACTAGGCTGAATTTTCTACTGCATGCCTTTGTAATATTTGTCAGGAAATAGATTCTGTGCATTATCCCCATGAGATTTTGGGGACTTCTCTGTTCTTGCTCTGGAAACAGAATTTCTGGCCATTGATGAACAAACATCACAGGCTTAAGGCAAACTCTGAGTGCAAAGCAACAGCCCCTTCCAGGTATGACTTTGCTTGACATACTGTTGATAAGCAACCTCTGAGGGGACAGTAAAAGCTGTCCTCTTTGACTTAAATGCCTAGAACATTTAAAAACCTAAGCTGCTTTCTCTTGTGAGGTGCTGGACACACAATGCCCCTTCATATGTCAGAAGATGCTAAATATAAATCGCAGGGCCTGCACCAATGACTCCAAATTTGAATGTGCTGGGTGATATTGTTGCTGTCTCACCAAGTCAGTTCCTGGTAACCATGACCTAAACTGGGACATGAGCCTCTTTTCACTGATCTCAGCCCATGATGTGTGTTTTATAGGCACATGTAATGGAAAGCAGAATTTGCACCACTGGGTGGTGAGGGGAAGTTAAGACCTGACCAAAGATCATGCTTGTGCATAATGAGTGTCCCTGTGCATGCTCTAAGGTCAAGATAAATTTCAAGTGATTTAAGTTGATCAGCTAACCGTGTCCCATTGAGGGGTAATTCAATCAACCTTGGACTAAAGCATGCACATGGGTAATCACCACAAATTACATGGCGCAATGACTACTTTGCGTACCTTGAATACTCTCTTGTCCTCCAGTCTGTCATCAAGAAAGTTTTGTTTTCTCTGTTTCTCCTTCCTATTACCACTGTAAAATTCTATTGAACGAGAAACAATCAGTATTTGCTTCTTAAGAGGGAGTACTTGTGTGTCCAGGCAGGTTTATATTTAGAATGGGAGTGGTTTAAGATGAGGGATGGGAGTTGCCTCCAAATATTGCCATTATTTCTTTAATGGAATACACAGATTTCCTCCCTCTTTAAACAGCAGAACAGGCCTCTATAACCAATTATTAAAGCTTGCAAGCCTTTCTCAGGCCCATAGATGGCATATTCCAGCTATTTGTGTTCTGTGAAACCAGCAGTGTAATGGAGAGCAGAAGAACATAAAAGACAAGACTAAAACTGAAATGTGTCTTCAGGCACGAGGGAATGGTAGTTTTTTCCCCCCAAAATTCAAAGGATTCAAAGACAGAGAAGTGAGGAGCTCAGAGGAGATTCAGTGAATGTTCTCAATGGATTCTCACAAGTTACCCTTTGTTTAACTATAGAAAGAAATGCAGTGTGATGACACAAAGTGTTTCTGTTTTCTTGAAAACAAAAACAGACTGGAAAATGAGGCACAAAATGTAATACAGATGGGAATTACACACAGAAAAAGCACACGACAAATGAATCCTGGAAGAGCCATGGACTCTTTTCCATGACTGTTTTATAGCGATCTCAGCACTGCAACTGTCCTTGTCATACTGGCAGAGCTGTTGAAGGCTGATCCAGTGTTACACTGGTAGTGGCCTTCCCAGACAAAAAAGGCAACAAAAGGAAAAGAAAAAGGAGGAGAGCTCAAGTCTTGTCTCTGAGAGAAATATCTGTTAAAAAGCCTGAAGAGGATAAAAAGTATACAAGATGAAGTAGGACCCAGTTAACCCTTCTGGACCTTTGGTCTGGAGCTTCCTATGCAAAAATCTAATCTAATAAAAAAGATTACTAAAATTGTATCCCCTCCTGTCTTAAATTTATGCAACAAAATCACTACAGAGGGTGAGGAAACTGGGGACAAATAGTGAAGCCATTTGGGAATTAGTTATGGATGAGCAAGCTGGTTTGTGTGAACAGATGAAAAAGATCTTATGCTCTCAAAGCATTTTAAAATCAGACCTTATTATTAGCCTGCTGTGACCATCTATGCTATATACATATGTACTGAAAGGCTCACATGGAAACACAGGCTGGAACACAGGGAATAAACACAGAGAATAAACCAACCGAGCCTTCAGCAGGGGTATCCTGATAGGGAGGATGTCCAGAGCATTTCTGATTACCTATATGGCCACCATAGAAGACAAGTTCACTTTTATCTCAGCAAAATTGATGCTCAGGGATGTTACATATTTCACTGTGCTGTATAAAGGAATAATGAGTCTTGTCATCATTGGTGGGGCAGCTTTCAATGCCTTCAGATACATCTCTGCAGCCACAACATCATCTATGACAGGACATGATTCCCAGTGCCCAGGCCAAGTGGCCCAGGGAAGATCTTATCCATGCTGCTGATGGTAGCCCACCCCAAGTGCAGCCTGGTTTCACCTGCCCTACAGTGTGGCCTGGCTCTCTAATGTGCCCCATGTGGCACTCTGAAAATACCTTTGTTTTTCGTTTCAGTGCACCTGAAATGGATGCATTAGAGCTGGAGTTGGGGGGATGCTGAAGTTTACACCATGCATGCACTAAAAAGTAGCATGAGAAGCAGATTGAGAGTACAAAATGCTGTGGTGATGAGTGGGACTGAAACTTATGCAGTTCCAGTGTTGTTCTTTAGAACGTGAATTCTTTAGTGCTTTAGAAAATGAGCTCCAGGCATTGTCCTAGGGGAAATCAGAAACCTTGTTTCAAAGGGGACTCTAGGAGCTCAGTATCCTCTGTGCAGCGTGGATGGTTAGAGGACTACAGCACAGCAGCAGACAAGATAGAACAAATTTATCTGACATTTAAATTGTACTCTGGCCATTGTTGGTTCATAGGTTAGCCAGGCCAGGGTCAAATAGCCCTGGCTCCATCTTCATTACGAAAATATTGCAGAGATCTGCCTGTACTGTTCTAGAAACATATGAGGGACATATCTGCTAGCAGAGAGCACAGCAGCATGCCATTTTAGTAAATGTGTGCTATGATGATGAGTCTATTTTTATTGAGATTTGTCACACTTTTTTGTGGATTTTGGCACTTTCTGCACTGTAAACAAAAGAAAAACTCATGTTTTACAGAGCAAAGTTTGCTGTTGCAGGGTTAAAGGTACCTTTGAAATCTAAACTGCAACCCATCTGGAGATCTGCAGCAAAGCTCACCAAAACCTAATAAAATAAACAGTGGATGGAAAGAGTTTATATTGGAAATTATATCAATAATAGCATTAGCGAAGCGGGCCACATGCAAGAGTGCTGAGAAATCATCAGAAATTGTTCTGATGATCCTCAAATAACAAAGACCTATTCTTCTTTGTTTTTGTAACACATGCTATGGTGAATTTTCCAGTGTCCTTGAAGTCTGCCAAGAATGAAGAAAAGGAAACTAAAATTAAGAAAAGAGAGGGGAATGCACTGCAAATATGGGATGACAGTGGGCAGAAAAATGTGGAATGAGCTTTGATGTGGAGCAGATGTACCCCTGCATTCCATAGCCAAAACCAATGCCGAGGTCACTCTGCAAACAATAAGGAGGGAAACATCTCCTGTCTCCTTTTAGCTTCAACACAGAATCATTTCAGAAACTATGATGGGTGACAGAAACATTTCTAATAAACTCCCTAATCTTTTCCCATGGATGGAACGGAGCAAAAAGCAGGCAGAGAAAGAATAATGCTCTCAGGTATACAGCAGTGCTTCTCCAAATTACTTCTGGATTCAGACACTTCTCAGACTGCCCCATGTTACCTTCAGTCTGGGGCTATTTTTTTTATACTGAAAAAGTAGAAAATAAAGACAAAAGCATAAGTAACAGCACATTAGGATATTAGTTTAAATATATTCTCTGTTTCTAATAACATTAGAAGTGATCCTGACAAGCTGTTTACAGCACTCAGGAAGGGATGGTGGGAAGGAGTGTCACAGGTGATTTGATATCAGCACTGAATCCAAATCCACGTGGGAAGTTTGTGATGTTAATATTTCTGTTAATTTGATCTGGACAGAGATTGGAGTGCAGTTCTGGCCCTACAAGCGATAAATGGCAGAAGCTACACTGACTCCAACAGGACTACTGTTTAACCCTTTATATGATTCTGTGTTATTAGAAACATCCATCAAAGACACAAAAAGTTGTCAAGCAGATAAGATGATTTTCCTTGTGGTTTTGCTTCTAGAAGTATATTGAAACATGTATGAAGAAGGCCGTAAGAAAACAGTGAATTAATACAATCCTTTTTGCTTTTGGACACACTGATTTTGTTGATTGAGTGCACAGAGAGCCACCAGACTGTCACAGCCTGTCCAAGGAGTACTTTCCTGGCCTATACTCCCTGTACAGGAGCATGGGGGATGCGGGATTAGGCCTGAGAATGCCAGATAAGGATAAAGCTGAAATAAAACCTGCCCTATGGCATTAAGCAAAAGTTTGATGTTTTGTTTCACAGGTGTTGGGGTATGTGCAGAAAGGTGTTCTTTGGAGTCCCCAGTGGTTGAATGAAATTGATTGAAGTGCAAAAAAAAGTCAGATATTGAAAACTGCCTGAAAGCACGGTAATTGCTTCCAGATGTTTTAAAATTGCCTTCAGAAATGAACAATCAAATCCTATAGCAGTAAGACAAAATAACAGAAAGAGAAAGAGTCAAGAATATTTATGAACAACACCATAGAGGACACATCTTCTTTCAGCAGAGGCATAAAAGACTTACCAGCCACCAGCATCCAAAAATCTGTGTTTTGGATGGTGGCTTGCTATGGACTTTCAGACTGGCAGTCAGTTAAGCAGAAGCAATTGACACGCTAATTACAAATGAACACAGCCATGACAAGTGTTGTTGGCCACAAGTCTTTCAGGCCTTAATTAAACATGATAAGACACACAAAGCCTTGGTTTATGGAACTGTCAGCATGGGGCCGCTGCCTGTCACTCTTCTTTGCATGTGGTCTTATGGTAAACAGAAAGGTAAACGTAGAGCCCTATTTTCCTTTTGACTGACTTAGTACATGAACTCTTCGGTCTTATTTAACTTTACTTCAAAACTAGTATTTTCGTATTAAGTCAACCTGCATATATGTGTTTTTAAACTCTAGGAAAAAGAACCATCTGCATTGTACTTCTGTTACAGACAGGTCACTACACAGACCCGGGTCTGATGTCTGTAAGCCATCCTTCACCTCCTGTCCTTTGGAGCAGATCCCGGCCTCAGGTAACATTGTACTCCACTGTGCCTTGAGTCACACAGTCAGTGTAAAGAACTGAATTGCCAACAATATGTATAAAAAAGTTCCATAAAGAGTTCAATTTTCTAAATAGGACTTTTGAGGGACGGTGCCTCTGCTGACAGCACATACTCGAGCCTGAACCGAGTACTGAAGAGTACTGTCTCAACATCCACTGTCCAAATGCAATTAAATAGAGCTGTTTTTCAAGAAAGCTGCACCCACCATGAGTGAACAATTTAAAACATAATCCTCATCTGTACCAGCAGGTACCATACTGACTTACATGCAGTATGTAAATAATTGAATGGAGTATTGAAGGAAATTAGAGAAAAGATAAGGCCACAGGAAAAAATATCAAATATAGATTTGTTAATAACATTTACACAGTCAGGGGTTTTCTGTTGTGTTTGTTGTTGGTTGGTTGGGTTTTTTTAATGAGCGTTTTTATCTACATATTCTCCAGCTCAAAAGCAGAAAACAGAGGGCAATATAGCTGAAAGTGGTTTCCATACAGGGATCAATGTGATTGGAGCAGAGCTAGTTCTTCCATGCCAAAGTGAAGCTGGAGAAGTAATCTGTCTCCCTCTAGGAGTAGATGTTTGTAATTAAGACACCATTTCATCAGCCTATAGCAAAAATAAAAGGTGCTTTGTTCTCTGTGGCTCCAACAGGCAGCTGAAGAAAGGATTAAAGAGATTAAACCAAGCTGAACTGCCAGAGTAATTGTTTCTGAGGGTGGACCATGCACTTGCCCACCCCAGAGCTCAGCAGCAGTTTCCTCTGTGTGGTGGGAAACTCCCTGAGCACACAGGCACCAGTGAGAAAAAGAGGAGTGTGGTGACATGCAGCATCTCCAGGCTCACATGCTCTAAATCTTCACTGAACTGTTCCCCTTTAAAATCACACCAAAGGTGGCATGAGGCTCTTTCCTGGTAGCGCACTCACACATGTGCATGGTACAACCACAAATCTGAAGATGCAGCACAGCAGATCTGCAGAAAGGAGAACTGAGTAGAAGGGCTGTGCCAAGGACTCCTTTCTTGCCCTCACAGATCCAGCTCTCTACCATTCTGTCCACTTCAGGGTCATTTCTTCCAATGCAGGTTATGTACAAGATATTCCAGGTCTGGTTTTGTAGCATTCTGCTTCTCTAATAACAACATGAATGACCAGCTATTGCAAATGATGACGTTAAAATGTGGAGCCTGGTTCTGACAGGCAGTTTTGCCCCAAAAGCTCAGAAAGTTACTTGTTCTTCCACCTGCCAACTCAGTCTTTGCTCTGGGTGGGGAAAAAGGTCTTCCAAAATTGTCTGTGGCCTAGAATTATGGACTCAAGTAGAATGGATAAGTAGTAATTCCAAGAGAGAGAAGGCCACTGTATTACCTGATTTAGCAGAACAGCTGACATAAGACAAAAACAAGAGGTCCCAAAGATTAAGGGATACCAAATGTTTGAAAGGAATTCAGGTTGATTCCAGGGTTTTTTCCTACACCTCACCCTCTGACAGTCTGTCAGTATTCCTGAGACTAACCACAGCAAAGTCAGTTCCATCATGATCTGCCTTCAGACACGCTCAGGGATACCCTGATGGCCAACAGCCTCTGTGTCTTTCTATTCGCCCCCACTTGTATTAACACAGCCTGTGACTGTCATGTGTTTTCCAACTAAGTTTCTGTTATATCAAATAAATCAGGCCAGAAGCAACCACTTCAGCGGCCTTTGCCTCCCTGTTATGTTGCAGGCAATGTGCCTGGGATCCTTCCCTCTGGAGCCAAAGGCTTTGACCTTCTCTCATCAGCAGTCAGTGTTAAAGCGATTGTCTCTGCAGCAGTTGCACAACAGCAGGAAAGGAGGACTGAAAATATCCTGTAACTGAGCTTGCTCCTACCTCTTTGATGATTGATTTAATCTTTCTGACACAAATCCTCCCTCTCGCAAAGAAAACTTTTGCTATTTTAAACAGCTCTAGCTAGACTGTTAAAAGAAGCTTTTGAAAGCAGAGGTTGTGGATGCACAGCTGGATTTCCCTTTAATTGTTCAGAGCTTATTTCATGGGTCATCTATGCTTGGACAGTTTCATGTCTTCACAGGCACTTGGAAGAGCCAGGACTGATAGCAAGAGGAAGGGCAAAACTTTGTATTACTACAATGCACATAAACACTTCACTTTCCCTGTCTGAACAGATCTCCTGACATCAATGGGAATGAAAACTAGAGCACAGTTAAATACAAATTTACATGTTTGTGGGACTCAGATCTTAAGCAAGCAATGGTTGTTCCATTAGAAGGAATTATTTGTGTTAGTCTTTCAGGAAAGGCAGGCAGAATTGAGCAATGGTTCAATACAAGATAAAGGTTTTGTGCAGTGAGACATAAGCCATTATCAGCACAGAATTAACTGGGAAAAGGATAAAGATTTTTCTTGACTCAGGATTGACTGTATTTCTACTCATGCTGCACAGCAAACATTTTGACAAGTTAATTGGTATGAAGAAGTCTGCACAAACAAGAGAATATTGATGAAATGAAGACATTTTCCATTCAAGAAGTGAAATTCATTCTTTCCCTTTAGAATTATTTCCCTGTCTCTCAGATGCAGAGGCCCCTGTGCATCAGTCCTATGAGTCCTTCTATTGTAATCTAATCTCTTTATTTCACACTCCAGATTCTTGTCTTCCACTGCCTGCTTCTCTTCCAGTCTCTGCAAGGAGAACAGTATATAGGGGTAGAAAGAACTCACACCAGCAATTGTTGATCAAAAGGCCTTTTCACTATAAATCACCTTAAAAGAAGGATCATGGGGAAACATATGCAAAAAAACTCAAACCCAAAACCCCACCCCCAAAATAAAAAACAAACAGACAAACAAACACCCAACCGAAAACCTCACATAGATTTACTTCTCATAGGGGTTCTTCCACTGTTTGGAGTGTGAGGATTAGCACAGACTTTGGTGCCACAACCATTTGCAAACTAAAGTTTTCAAGGAACTTTACTACTCTAGAACAGTGGCCTAATGTTTCCATAAAATACCTTACTACCCAGAGTAGAGGAAGTACAAAAGATGATAGAAGCTTATAATATATGTTATAAACCTCCATTCTTTCAAATACCTGCTACTTCTTCATTTAGATGGTCACAGGTAATCTTCTGGAAGAGATGAGTAAGTGAAGAAGATATATAACCAACGAGAGGGAAAAGGTCTGACAGAAAATTCTTTTTCTCGGCACTGCAATGAACACACATAACACTAAGAAAATCTGCTAAGGAAATACTAGACAGTAACAGACAGTAAAGAGTCACTGCAAAAAAGACTCAAAGAAACAGACAACGTGACTTCCAACTGTTCAGTGCCTTCACCAATCCTTGAGAAAGTTGTAAAGGCAGCAAAGCCTTTTCACAAGACAGCAGAAAAGGGCCACTTTTGCTTTAACCTAAGAGAGTTGCTGCTCTCTTGATGACAGTAAATCAAGAGTAGAAAAGAATAATCAGAAGGGGCATTCTTGCAAGCTCTCAAAGCTTCAAGCAAAGATATGTGCTATCACTGCCCAAAATTTTGCATGAGATATAGCTGAGGACACCTGATGGCCTCCTGCTACTTCGAGGTCAACAGCCATTAATCACCACCAGTTGCATCTGGACCTGTTCTGAAGGTTAATTTCCAAACTCCTTGAGAGCTCCATTCTGTCTAGTTAATCCATTTTGAACTTCATCCCTTAAAGGTGAGTGGAAGTTTTGTTTTTGTGGAAAAAACCCTTATCTATAACCATTTATGGATATTTTTTCCTGTCCCACAGGTGCAGAATACACTGTGCATGGCTCCTGCCAACCCTTTATTATACTCTAGGTTTATTCCACTCTCCATAAGCTCCTGTGGCACTGCCTATTGATCAGCTGTTTCCTGGTAATGACTGCATTTTCTTATCTACATCAGGTGTGCTCTACAGATTGAAATGCCTTATTTTCAGTGTACACAACATGAGAAACAAATAGCACAAATACAACGTTGTCAGCAGTTAGACTACAGCATCCAAGGCATGCCTAAAGGATACCCCTAGGCTAGAGTGTTGGTTGGCAAAGACTGAGTTCAGTCAGCCTCAGTCTTATGTACTAAGGAAAACTGCCACAGGAAGCCAAATTATGCATCTCCTCCACATTTATCACAGCAAGAACCTTACCTCTAAGTTACAGTCAAGAAATTAAATTAAGAGGTTTAGTGACTTCTAGACCAATGATATTCAACTGATATCTCCATATGGTGTTTGCAGCCTCATGAGGGGTTCCTTGGGAAGCAACATACTCCAGGTTGCCCTTCTTCCCAGGAATGCCTCGGGACCAGGCTGCCTTTCACAGCAGCTATCCTGGCCTTGAGTGTGAGTAGTTAGCTGAGCAAGCCTGGATTGTTACTGTTTTTCATGCTCATATCTGGTTTAAAATATTTGTCTTTAAAAGGGATACTGGAAGTTTTTTCATCCAGCTGACACCAGTTACTCACACTTGAGTGAGTTAAACATTCACATTGTCATTAAGGTAACAACATTCTAATCTGCTTATTTATCAGTATGCCTCATTAAAAGTAAGCAAATAATTATTTCCAAGGGTGTATTGCAGTCATTTACATACAAGGTGTGTTAATTACTACCACAGAGGGCTCATACAGACCAGAGACAGGAGCTGTGTAGAAGCCACACTGAGCCTGAGCAGAGTAACTAGGTTACGCAGCAAGCCTATGCTTATCAGCAAGGGTGTGTTTGCTTTTGTTCAGGTGCCAGGGTAAACAGCCCTGGCAAAGGCCTCACACACATCTGCCTGGGTTGCTTCACTGAGTTTTTCTGGCTTGCTTAGTGAGTTTTGCCACATGTATGCTGTTCTTGTCAGCTATCTGGCAGAGAAGAACCTAAACTCTTCTGAATGCAAGCTGTCTCCTTTAAATGCCATTCTTGTTGTCCTTCTGTGAGAGGACTCAGATAACTGAACTAGCACATTAAGTCCATGATAATGCCCAAATAGCTAGAGTTCACAGATAGAAAAGCGGTGCTGGCTTTGCTGGCTTCATTATCCTTCTCTCTGAATTCACAGCTAAAAGAAGAGCTTAGAAAGAAGCTCAGGGAGTTGGTGCCCTGCCCTACAGAAGGGCACGTCCAAATATGTACTCTAGGAGCGATGCTACGGACAAGCATGGAAATCTTGTATTACAAGTTTTCTTACTGGGATACCAACTTTTTGCTATGAACACCATAGGTAGCCTGGACATCTTATCACTGCCTTGGCTTTAGCTGCCAGAGCTGGGGCTTCAGGGCGAGGCATTTGTTGTAGGAGGCCTGGATACAGCCCATCCCATGAAAAGGAAGGGCCAGGGACTTTGAGGGAGCCTGAATTCCCTATGTGTTTTCACCCCTACCTTTATACATCTAAATATGTTACTGATGGCAGGGAAGTTTTAGAGTGTAAATTCACTGAAAAATATGAGTAACTGAAACATAATACAATCCTGGCTACTCAGCTGACACCACATGGCAGGAAGAGCACCTCAGCTCCTCTAAGGATGTAGAAAATGTACATTAATGAATCACCAAATTAATTAAAAATAACAGAGTGGAAATGAGCAATAAATTATTTTACAGCATTACCACAATCTGGGATTTACAATAAGGTACAAATATTACCAAGTAAGACAAACTCACATTGTCTGAAATTTGTCTTAGGACCAGTGACCAGAGTTACCTTGAAAAACAGTAATTACTCTTAACATCTGACACACGTTCCTCTTCTCAGCTTTCTGCTCAATACAGGTTTTTATTTAAGAGATAAACAAATTTTGTCAACTAAACTTTATTGCTACAGAGTACTTTGTCCTAGGGCAACCTTTGAGGGCCATTTTGAAGTAAAGTAATTATGTCTGCCCAGCTCTGACCTTTTCCTACATAGTCTCTGGAGGAGATGGAGGGTCGTGGCTGTTTCTCAAGGCACCCCTCCACAGGGATTTTACTTCAGAGCTCTGTATGAGTGGTGAGGAGTTCCCCCCACTATTACCCTGTAAGGATTGATAGCAGTCAAAGGATATTCAAAGTCACTGGTGAATCTGTGGCCTTTGGAAACCTTTTAGCACAGAGAGGGCCCAGATAAAGCAGGAGACATTTTATATTTTGGATTTTGTATGCTGCACTGGGTATGTCTTTATATCAGAGGAAGATCATCACAGTACAAAGCAAAGGAAGAAGGTCAGCTTGTCTCCCTATCACCAGTAACAGTCAATACATTAGTCTGTGGATGCTGTAGAAAGCATGACTACCTATGTCCTCATCAATTCCTCTTACCAATTCAGGAATAACAGTCTTCTGTAACACAGTAAAAAAGGATCTCAGTGCTAGCATGAAGGAGTGCAGTACAAGAGTATAAAAAGGCATTTACTCAGAAAAGGGTGCTTCATGGGTAGTAGGACTTCCTCCAGCCAAATGAATTTCCCCTTTTTCATGAAGAGCAGTTGCATCATAACAAGTTGAATTTCAGTTGCTGTGGCTGACACTGTCACGGCTTAAGCACATCACTCTGAGTCCATCTTCTCACCCCAGCAGACAGGGCTGTCTGCACCGCTTTAGTTCTGCCCTTGAAACATGTTTACTTGACCTTCCTGGTAGTAGCTCTGGCTAGCCTGAAGTTGAATGTTTAAAGCAACTAGTGATGATCCATACCTGGCCGAAGAGAGTTTCCACCTCCCCACAGCTGCATGAAATTTTCCCCTCCCTGTGGTCAGCCCAACGCTGTCAGTAGCTACCACAGTCCTGGTTGGTCTTCAACAACATCTGAAGGTCTGGTAGGAAGAGGTTAAGAGAAAAAGAGTTTAAAATCCTCCCAGCCACACATCTATTTCTGCACACATACAGTTCCCAGCAAGGCAGCAACTCTGATCTAATTTGGCATCCCTGTGGCGATACCCTTTAAATGCCATTACTTTGAAAATAATGATATCTAATGAACAAATGATCCCAGGCAAAATAGCTTAGTAGATTTCATAAGCTAAGGAAAAATTTTAAGGTAACAAGCCAGACATGAGTGTTTCTTCAGAGCAGAGGGTAAGTGGATTTTCTGACCAAGCAGGCCTGCAAAATGACCTTAGAGCGATGTCTTTCCAGGATTCCTCCTGGGAACTTATGTGTCTGGTTTACTTCTGCTCAGGTAGGTTTTCACAACTGCTCAACAAACACACCCCTCAAGAGGAGTTGCCTTTTTATGATCATTACTTGAAATGAAGGACTCAGAAGGGAAAGAGATCCTGACTCCAAAAGGAAAGGGCCACCCACTTTGGAAAGGGCCAGCAGAACAGTGACCTGAGTGCAGGTGACTCCAGCCCCAGAATAAATCCTAACTGGGATTCGTCCCCTCAGACTGACTTTCTGAGACCTTACATGTGCCATGCTAAGCCATCATGCAAAATGGTTTATCCCCTCTTTGCTTGTCAATACTGTTTAATGATAGCCCAAGAAGAAACTGCTGTCTATTGGTGGGATACCTTTTTTACTTAAAAATTTTAGTGAAGATTTCTGTGATGAGAAAACATATCTAGACAGAAACTGATTAAAATCCATTTCTTGTTTTACACTGTACACTGCAATGATTATATGAAGGTAACTTTGAACAAGTAGTCCCCTGGGACCATGATACTATGTTATTCAAATCCTGTCTTTAATCCTCCCTGCAACTACACAGAAACAGTTCCATGCAGCTAATGCAGAGAAAAGATGCTTTTCATCTGTATGTCATCACTTAGTCTTGCTATACTTTGCAGCAATTTAATGCTTTGCACACTTTCTTTCAAAATGTTGGATGTTCCTTTCCCTCTCCAGGCAGCTTTCCAGCCATTATTCCCCTAGACTGCAGCATTGCATGGAGTTGTTGTAAGCCAAGTGCAGGACTAATGTGTGTCTCAGTGGTATAGACCACTTCTGCTTGGATTATAAGTGCTTGATTCTGCTCCCCATCCCTGCCTTCCAGCTCAGGGGGCTGTGTATCCCTAGGACAACTGGTCTTACTACTAAGGACTGATGCGAAGAAGGCATTAAGTACCTCTGGAGTTAAATCCAGTTTTGGCCAAGGACACCAAGGTGTAGATGTGGCCCTTAGGGACATGGTTTAGTGGTGGACTTAGCAGTGCTGGGTTAATGGTTGGACTTGATGATCTTAAAGGTCTCTTTCAACCTAAATGATGCTATGATTCTGTGTCACAAGGTGGAATACTCTTTCAAAATGTTTTTTCAAGGGTTTCTGCAAACTTCTCTTCCACCTTTGTGAGTCATGATATCCAGCGACTGAGGGGCACATGTCATTTGCAAGTGCTTAGTACAGAATTTCACCTGAACTATAAAGCTTAAAACATATTTTGTGATTGTTTTCTTTTCTGGCCACACCTTGGGAACAGTCACTGAGCAAGGCTTTAAGAACTCAGGGCAGGGATGTCTTTCCTCAGGTGTATTTATTCAGAAGCCGGCACAACAAGGTTTTCAAGTGTAATTTAGTGCTACTAACAATTACCACCTGTGCACTTATAATTATGTAGGATAACTTTAACAATCGGTTAGTCCAAAAGGTGTTGTTAGTGCCAGGCACTCTGTTTACTCAGGGACTCTACCCAGCAGCACTGTGGATCTCCCTGGCCACGTGGCTGGCGGATGCATGCTGCCTAGTCCTGCAGCTGGGGAGAAGCTGTGTCAGAGCCTTTATTCCCTGCCAACAGCAAAAATTGGCTGCTGGAGCAGGCTGGACCAGACTCAGTGGCAGCCAGCTATTCCCAGCTTCCCAGTGGCTCCATGGTTCCAAACCATCGAAATTAAACACTGGTCTGACTGAGCTGCTTACACCAGAAATGCTAAATTACACTGTAAAGCAAACCTCCAGAAGACTTGAATTTCTTAGAGGGTAATTTTGCTCTGTCTCTGGCATTTTGTGCATGATCCCATTACGGTTCTCCCAATAAAACATCCCTGTTGGGTTTTGTTTGATTGAAGAGTACATACAAGCTCTAAATAAGAGAAATATGCACATGCTTAGATACTACACAGAAATTCTGACACTTAATCTGTACATGTGTGTTAGTGTATTTGCATATGCACAGCCACTTTATGTAGCAATGTGTGACTGATATATTTTGTCCCCAGAAATTTGGAGCCTTCTAATTCAAGTTAAAACCAAATTTTGTATTCCTGCCTGTGAAGCTCTATTGCACACACTGGGTATTACTGGCACTAATGGTACACAGGGTTTTAAGTCAGAGGCAAGTGCCCTCAGCCCAACCTGTACCTGCTAGGTGTTCCTGAGCCAGGCAAGTCTGGCAAACCTGAAGATTGTGGCTCTGTCCTAATACAAACATGAGCAGAAGTATTAATCTGAGCAAAAAACACTAAATAAGGTAGATAAGAACTCATGAAAAATTCTGGAGCACATGATTTGGTTTCATAGCAGGGTAGGACTAAAGCATATCTCTCATTACTCCTAACCATTAGCTCTGAAGAACCTGTGTCCTGACTTTTCCACACATGTTCCTAAACTATGAATTAGCAGTTCAAGTGTCTTCTGTAAAATATTTACTACAAGTTGATCAATTATGAGTGACTGGAAGGTATTAACATGGCATTTGCATCATTAAGTGAACATTCTAGCCTCAGTCCATAAAAGAGCTTAAGGCTTGTGCCACTGAGCTGAGATCTCCAGACAGAGAGATAAAAGGTTTTTAACCTGTGTTGTGCCAAGCAGGCTCCAAGCTCCAGATATAGCACTAAGGCTGCTGCCATGCCTGGTTGCTTCCCCACCATCTGCAACCCCAGCAAGTGCCCACACATCTCCCTTCCCTGTCAGGTAAGGGGGGTTTGGGTGCACTCTGAAGAAGAGCTTTGTGGAGAGAAAGATAAGCCGGTGAAAACAATAAACCTTGCTAATTCTTCTCAAGCTCTCTCTTGGTTTAACACTGGCTCCCAGTGTTCTGCAAGGTGGAACAAGAGCAATGAAAGCCTCCTGATATAGAGCCAATTCTTCACCTGCTGTAATTGCCTGAACTAATCCCCTGGCTTTCACTCCTCCTTCATCTCCAATTATGAGTAAAACAGACCCTTGTTCTGGCTGCTCAGTGTATCTGCCATAAACAGAGCTTTATTATCCTTCATCATGATTTGCAAATAGGAAACAAGGTGCCTATTCTTAAAGGGGAGAAGCACAGAATTAAAAAAAAAGAGAAAGGACTTTTTGTGTCCTTGGAAATTAGGCTGAGGATGGTATAAAAGGATTCTGTCACCAGTGGGAGTCTGGCATGTTAGACTGACATGAAGGAAGAGCCTGACTTGTCATAGGCTGGGCCTTGTGAGATTCCACCTTTGTGCTAATTCTGGGTCTGGCTGGGAGACGTTCAGCCATGTTCCATGGGTTGGAGTTGCAAGTGTCAACTTGTACTGTAGTCAAAATCATGCAAACATCACCCCTGGACAGAAACATTCTTAGGCTCATATTAGCAAACAAGTGCCTGGTGCTGGTGAAATAAAGACTAAGACAAGCTTAAGCTGATACTTAAAAGGTGGTATCAGCCTTATCCTTCTTGGAAAGGGCTACACTCGGATAGGTGTAGCTCTAGCTGACCCAATGCAGCATGATAACTCTGCTTTGCTTTATTAAAAGAGGAACCCAGGAAAAAATATCTTGGAAAGTTAGGAAAAACTCTATGAGCCCCACAGGCCAGAAGTTTGACTGCGGTATGTAGTGGTTTAAATATACTGCATTTAACTGCAAGCGCAGATCATAAAAGGATGCCTGTGCAGCCCACTACAAGTACAGCAATATATTCCAGCCAGGAGAAAATGTCCCAGGGTCTGTGCCCACCAGTCTGGGTGCTGTTGGTGCATATTCTGCAGGTGGCATTTTCAATGCATCTCCCTCCATATTGCTCTGTGTGTTCACTTTGTTAAACCTCTAATTTTTGCATGAAAGGGCCATTTCCCTGAATGCCATGAGGCAATCGTATCTAATTTTCTAATTTGTATTTTCAAATGCTTGTTTGCATGAGAAGTCCTGTCTGTGGGCAAGGGGGCTCAACCACGCAAACACTGACTGCTACATATCAGGACTGTGGGATTTAAAAAGCACCAGCAAAATGACAAACATCACTAAAAGGTCTTCAAAAAATAGCATAACCTTTAAATGGCAATATTACTAAGAGAAAAAATAAAAGGAAGGAAATGGGTAGTCATGGAATTCAAGTAGATTCTCAAATATAATGTAGTTCATTTAAAGTTAATTTCACTTAATTATAATTAGTTCACATCTATTGCAGATGTCCACAGGACTGATTTAACCTGTGAACTTGGGCTGCTTTTCCTGACAGTCCTTTATGTCGATTACAAAATCCCACCACACTGTAATACTATACACATAATTACTCCTTTTGGAAAGGAGAAGGGAGAGGACTAGCTATGCAGAATGGACACTGGTTGCATTGCTTAATGTACAGCTACAATGCCTATACATTCCTTGCTGATAAAACAGCTCCAACATAAGTTCAACAGAGCCTACCCAAAGCTATAACTCTCTTAATATTGGCCTGTTAACAATTTCCTGTAGAAATGATGTGAAAATACTTCTGGAAGTACTGGTTGAAATTTGAATGATCATTGACCACTGGTCTCTGTTCTTTCCTTTCTTGTACACTTATGACTGGCTGAATTCTCCTTTTCACACTGATTTGTGGTAAGTGAATTTCCAGACTGTGGAATAGTCCCCACTGGAAAGTTCCACTGAGGACTCAAATAAGGCAGACTAAGATTTTTTGAAGTCAGATTAGATATTTCAAAATCTGGTATTCTCAGGTTATGATGATTTTTTATAGGGATGTAGTATTGCAGTTTAGCAGAGACTGTTAGCAGAACTGAGATCTGGATGTTCTCAGCACCCTTAACACAACTCTCAAATGAAATGTGCAGCAATTTAAACTAACCAATCACTAATTTCCCTCTCTTTCAAAGAGCTCTCTTTGCTGTAATAAGACTTGACAAAAACCCACATACACTTGCCTACTTATTCAGTGGCTGGGCCTAAAAGTCTCAAATAGGACCACTAAACTAGACAAGACCAAATATATGATGCATTTCCACCCATTGTGGGTTTTGTTATCTCTGCACCCAAGGGCTGCATTTTATAGTGCACTCATTTTTCAAAGCAGGGTACCTATGGCAGACCTACACGGCTCTTAAAGGGAAGGCTTTGACATTTAAAAGATTCCATTTCTTCCTAGACTGAAATCTAAGCCTGAAAGACTCACAGGCTAAATTAATTCCTTAAGCCCTTTGCCCAGTGATAAAACTTATCCGAAGCAGAAAATGGAAATGTACATTGTGCTTTACAAAGCTGATCAAAGATCCCCCAGAAAGTGCTGAGGCAATCAGAATGAATGATCTGCTGCCACGGATAGGAAAAGTGGATGTTTTAATTGCATCAATTACTCACCACCAATTATTTGTGAGAAGTCTTTTATGTCTGGGTGATTGAGAGTCCTATCTATGTAAGTTAAAATCAGCTGACTTTCCTCATTACTTTTCTGTGGATACCAAGTTAGCTGTGGTAATTGTTCACATTAGAGGTGGAGGAGCCTGCAAAACTTTGGAGCTGGCAGGTACCATGTGACTCCTTCCCTGCTGAAACTCAAAAGAAAATAACAGCGTGGTAGGAAACTGATCCTTACTGAGATGGTCTTTAAAAAAAGTAAAACCAGACAACCTCCCAAAGGACACAATGTATTGTACAACCATGCACTATATTTTAACATACTAATATGTTATTATCTAGCAGAAGGTAACAAACACAGAGGATGCTAACACAAGCCATTTCTTTTTGTTACCCTGCCAGTAAAGTGCAAAACATCTTTGTCATTGACTCATTCTTCAGTCTTTTCACATCCATTTCTACCTAAGCAGGATGTGGAGATCTGTGTTTTCGTCAAACCATTCATTGCTGCTGAGGAAAAGCAGTGCCCACCTGGTTAACAGGACAGGAGCTTATGTCTCCTCAGTGCTTCTCCACCGTGTGGGGATGCCTATCTGTGTCACCTTGCACAGGCTTCCAGGTGTAGCACCTGTGCTGTTGGATGGTTTTAAACAGCTCGGAGGGCTATTGCATTTGTGGTGTCGCTTACAGATTTGAGGTTGAATTTCTTCCCAGTTAACAGTAATGGGCTTGCATGTGTTGACATGAGGACAGGATTTGACCTGGGAAATATCCAGCTGTGCCACCTAAAAGGGTGAATGCAGGTGTTGATCAATCAGCCAGCTTGCTGAAACCATTGGCCATAGATGAACCTGAGATATTTATGTGACATCTGGGAATAGTACCTGCTTAATGGCTGGTGTGCCTGGCAGTGACCATCTGCAGCATTTCATGCAGAGCTGATACCTAGAGCACATCCTACCTTGCGAAACAGCCTGCACAGGCCCAGTATCTCCAGGAAAAGCAAGATGTCCTTTTCCTAACCTGTTTCCTGAACCAACCAATTTCTGTGATGCCTCTGTTGGCCTGCGATGGTTGTTGTGCACAGTAGTCATCACATGTAACCCATGTTTGAACCCCAAGTTGCCCAAGACCCAAGATGCTCGTTGCCACAGTGATTTAAGACTCTTTAAGCAGAGCAGTAAGAGACTAGAAAAAACAAGGAAAGCCTATTTGCGAAGCTAAGAAAGTCATCCTGTAACTGAGGCAGTAAAAGCAACAGCTGAGTGGCACACGGAGGCATTGCCAGGCGCTGGCACAGGTCTAGTAAAGAGATAAAAAGTCCCAGGAGCAGAGGAGCTCTGAAGTTGCAAACGCTTTAGGGCTTGTGACCAAATGTGGCAGCCCTGCTAAGTGCCCCTGTCCCAGGGATGTCCTTCCAACACAGTAGGATGATCCAGGGAGAGGGACTGCAATAACAGCTGTGTCTCAATGCTGCCTATGGACAGTAAAGCTTATCTACAAGGCTGTGGGACTTTGTCTCAGTTTCTGCTTCCTTTGTAAATTTATCACTTTAGGAAGATTGCTGTCATTGTTGTATACTAAAGTGATACATTGTGTGTTCACTATGCCATTAAAGCTGAATTTTAATGATAGGGGTTTTTTTGATGAAAAGCTGTAGTTAGACTCGACGATCTGAAAGGTCTTTTTCAACTTAAATTATTCTATGACTAAATGGCAAAAATCAGCATCAACAAATAGAGTCATTGTGAATGAATTTTTGCAGCTTTTTTAATGAAAAAAATTAATTGCAGGGAAAAGCTCTAAGTTCAAGAAAGCATAACTATCATTCCACTGATGGGAGTTGTCCCCTCCCTACAAAGGGTTTTGGTGCTGAGCCATCAGCTGTGCACTGCTGGTGCTCCTCTGTAAGGTACTCAACAGGAAATATATTACGGAAAAGCCATGTGACAGATGCCAGAGACTTTTGCCTCCTCAGCTACCTGCTCCTGCTGTTGCCACAGCATCTTAGCAGGCAGCCCCAGAGGGCTCCGTGCTTGGGAAAGAGCCACTTGGCAGCTTCCTTTCCAAATTCCCTCTAGCTGAGAGGCATGTCCTCCCTGCTCTTGAGGCACTTTCCCTGGGTTTCTTTGAAATGCCAGAGCTACAAGGAATTTCCTCAGCTTCTCTGCTGCAGTTCCTCACACATAACTGTTGTGGGTCTGCTGTGGCCAGGAGCAGCCTCAGCAATGCAGTTTCCCCCAACTGAGCCCAAGCAATGACCACTCCTGCCTCCAAAGACCCAGCAGGATCATGAGGACTCTTAAGAACTTGGAACATGGCCAAAAAAATATATGTTTAAAGTTTCAGAAGAGGACACTCCCAGCCCCAGCAATCTCAAAAGCAGTGGAAAGAAGTTGAGGGGAAATCCTCAGGCATCCACCAGGACTGTGCTTGATGCCATCCCCCATGCCCCTTTCTGTGTGGACTGAAAAGCCACACATCTCCCCATTTAATTGAGCTTGATCTCTGATAGGAGCCTGGTAAGATTTTATCCAACAGCCCAGCAGCTCTGAGACATCTCCTGAGTTCAGGGAAAGGAGAACTGCACTACTTGACAGAGTTGCCTAAAGGTGTGAATTTAGGCAAGGATGCAAGTTTGGTGATGGCATTGCATATACCATTGCCTTGAACCAGTATACTCTCACGTTTCTCTTCTTCCTTCCACATACCTGACAGTATTTCTCTCTCTCTCAGAGCAGCGATTCAAGGAAGAGCAAAGCTTGAGGGTGTGGCAGCCAAGAGGCTTCAGACACAGAAGGCATGGTAGAAAGAATCCCACAGGTTCCTTTGGAAAGGAAAAGCAAGGCAGTGAGAGAAGGAAAATCCAGAGATTTTACAGTTTTTAAAGCCAGCTGTTTGACCTTGTGTGGCCTGATTCATAATTCATGGCAGGTGTTGGCACTAGCATTTCTGGATCCCACCAGCAGGAGAATGGAAATGGTGGCCAGGGCAAGTATATGCTAAATTTCCTAGTGAGCAAGCATGGAGTAGTCAGAACACACACCTTAATTTATTGGAACCTAAAAATAACACCTACAAAATGCTTTTAAAATCAGGCAATTTCTAGCTCTTAAAAATTAATCCCCAGCTTTCTGAACATAATTGATAGTAAGCCCATAGAATTTTCCATTCTTTAGATGTAAAAAGAAATCCTTGCTGAAAAAATAGTAGACAGAGATGGTTAAAAAAATTCTAAAATGAGTCTCTAAATGCCACCTTGTCATTGTATCAATCACTTAAGGCCCTTGTAGTATGCCATGCTTATTAATATTTTATGCCTTATAATAAAAACAAAAGTACATGTTGAGTTCTTTAGGATCTCCTGCATAGCCCAAACCCAGGCAGATCACTCTCAGCTTAATGACCAGGAAATGTCTCGGACTCATGCCCATGTCCCTGTGCACACTTACTCATCAGGAAGGCGGAAACAGTTGCCTTTGATGATCTCATTAATTAGGTCTTAGGCAAACAAGTTATTGTGGTGCCTTGGCAAGCTCTGCATGTCATCTGAGCCGTCGCGTGTGTGCTCTCTGCTTGCAGGAAGACCTGAAAAAATTGGATTGGCCTGAATTTCATGTGCACTCATGGACTTCCCAAAGACCTGGTTAGCATGTCTGAAATGACACTGCTCTTCCCCTAATCCACAACAACCAGCTGCCCTGGATCCAGCTCTCAGGTGAGGCAGGGTTCATCTAAAAACCAAAGGTTTTCTGTTTGTCTGGGCTTTGCCACCCAGCTCCTTCCTGGGTTCTTATCTAAACCCAAGATTTCTTCAGGCACATCCTTGATCCTGGCATGAAAAACTCTGTCAGTCTGCTGTCTCCTAGATTTTATGTGCTGCAGAAATGAACCCCTTTCCTAAGTATTAACAATGTTAAATAAAAATTCTTTGGTCACACCATCAGTCAGACACGTTAGCCAAAGTGACAGATGATATCAATCTGTTCAAAACGCCACCCAAACAGGATTGCTGAGTGCATCTCTTCTCCATCTTCCTCTCTATGAGGCATTGGGAGTGACACCTTACCTGAGATTTGGCAGGGAATCAAAAAATGAGAACATGTTATCCTTAGCTCTACCAGCTGCAAGAAGCCCCTTGACAACTGCATTACAGCTCTTTGCTCATGTGAAACAGGCACAGTCCTGATAAAAGCCTCCCTCAGAGATAGAGGTATTTAACTGTGGTGTCAAGCCAAGCAAGCCTTCATGCTGCCACTTTCTGGTCCTGACACTACTTATTTTAGGAACCTCGAGCTATAAAAGCTGTAAAATAAGTCTGGAAAGGGAGCCACAGCCACCTGTCCCACCATCCTGGGCTGGTCTTGCTCCATAGGAGCCAACAGGGCTCTGCTGGCAGCTGCTTGGGGACAGAGGATTCAGCCTTGTAGCTGTCTCATGCAGCTTCTGTCATTAAATCCCTTCTCTGACCTCACAGAGAAATGCAGGAAGAGTTATTTCTTCAGATCACATTTACAGTGACCTGTTTCTCTCTCTTTACATTCTAGTGTTGATTACTTTACAAAATAGAACCATGGTGAGTTGGTACAAACCTTACTGTATGGGAATGTGGGCTGCACCTGTAGAGAAAATTAGTTTAGGGCTTCAATTCGCTGTATTTCCCCTGGGGATCCTTCCCTGGGTTTTGAATCCAGAGTCTAGTGCAGGAGGACCTCAAAGGAGTGACCAGGTTCACCATAAAGTGCAGTGTATCCAGTCCCTCACACCACATGTGGGCACCAGAATCTTCAGTTCTCTTTTATTTGAGAATGTGATGGCTATTATTGTTAATATATATCTTGAAAGTACGCTTGCAAACTGAAATTACTAATTTTCAATGTGTGGTTATGTGCTCTCATCATCCACAATAGAAACTTCCTGCTGGTAAAACTGAGCAGGTTGAAATCATTTCAGATTCACAGCCACGATGCTGGGGAAAGCAGGGACCCCAAACCACGTCTCTCAGACTGGGACAGCCCATTCTCCAGCCACATTGCCTAGTAATCTTGTGGGCTGTGGTGCCCCCATCAAATCCACTCAAGTTAATTTTTGCCTGAAACAGCTCATCTAAAGAGATACCAGGTGATGTCAGAGATGCAGCCTGAACATTTGTCTGCACTGCGTGTGCCGTTGTGCCAACTGATTTTTTCTGGGCAGATACGTCCTCTCTGGTTCTCTCATCATCTGTGCAAGGTGTCCAGAACACCAGCAGGGTGATTTTTTTATGGACTGCAGCAACTCTGAAGGAACAAACCCAAGTGAAAAGGCAATGCCTGAAGCCATTGTAAAGGCTAAGCATATGGCAGGTGGGCAGCAGGATGCTTTACCATGGGACAAGCTTGTGAAAATCAGTGATTGCCATCTAAGCAAGAGAGGGCAGGGAAATGGTTTTACCTCTAGGACTCAGCTGGAGCTCCTGTCAAGATGCCTCTTGGCATTAGGCAAACAATTTCCTTATTTTCTCTCATAGTGGTCAGAACTGGCACTCTTACTCCCCCTTCTCCCATGTGAAAATGTTACTTAAAATGGGACTCAATTCTCCATGGAATTACTGAAAATACAGGTGCCAGAAAATGAGAGCTTTTCATTAGCAGTCAGTGTAGTCTTCATACAAAAATGGCTTTCATAGTTACTTTACCCTATGTAATTACACAGCAAAGCCCCGTTTAACATCTCACTACATAATGGAAACTTTCTATTTCAAATCAGATTAATGTAAGAGTTACTCAGCCATTTCAAGAGATAATAGCTGTAATTAAGGTGTTTCTAGTATGGGTTCCTATTATAATGTGGCAGATGATTGTCTGATAGTCTTGTTTTCTGGATTAGTCACAACTATTTTCATTAATATTGACACTATTCTCTTACCACACAAATAAAAAAGGAGATTAACCAAAATACTGTGCTGCTTTCATCTGCTCTGAACCCTTCTTTTGGAACTGAAGCTCAGTTTTTAGCTTTCAGTTGGAATGAAAAACATTTTTTCTAAGATATGCATGTTATTTAATGCAATATTGTGAGAACAAAGGAAGATAATTGTTCTACTGAATATCTGAAAATAAAGCACCAATGAAACTTAAATGTTACAATTTCTAAACATTTCATCTTCTTCCAGTCTGTGTTTCAGTGATGTGAGATTGCTGGAATGTGTTCAGGCTGGGGAATGAGGTGAACATGTATATGTGGATTCATTATCTTGGGGAAAAAACTGCACAGATAAGGGACAACTGGCATGTCAGCAGTTCGGGATTGTAAGGCTGACTCTGGAAAATGGAGGCCTTGGTGGTGGCTCAGGATAAGCAAAGTGTGTGTTAATTTAAAAATGATGGGAGTAAAGATCATGTCTTCCAGCAAAACTAATGAAGTTAAGCAAGTGATTGTTATCAGTTCAGCACAGTCTGAAGCTGTCCAAGTCAGCTTCTCCTGAACGAAGTTGTCATGGCAAGTCATCCAGAAAAAAACCTCTGTCAAGTACCAAAACTGAGAAGGGCCAAGATGAGCAGGGAGCATGACAGGAGTGCAGGGCACAATCTCATACAACTCACATGGAAAAGAAACAGCTTTGATCTGAGGAAATTCACACACTGATTTCCAAATCCAGCAGTTTGCCAGTTAAACAAGCAAAAGAAGAAAAACAACCACAAAAAGACACATTTGTGAGCACTGTACATATTGACCACTATGCCTGTGTTTGCTAACTGTGCTTTAGAAATGCACCTATGAAATATGATGAGTCAGTCAAAAATTGACTGCAGTAGATTTGCATACTAGGAAGAAATAGAAAACTGTGAATCCCTTAACCTCACTTTTCTAAAGAAAAACATGAAAATACCAAGGGAAAATTATCTTTGCAAACATTTTCATTTTCTGCTTTCAAATTCTAGTTACCACGATGCAACCTCCTAAATAAGGTGATATCTGCAGAAATTGCTATTTTCATATACTTAACACAAACCAGGTATTTTTGTGTAACCTTTCAAATGTGAAATATTGTCTCATGTTTTGGTACATAAGTACATAGAAGTACCCTTCAAATTCACAAAATGGAAAATAGCTATATTATATCAGAGATGTGTTACCTAGCTATATATCTAGAGCAGCTTAAAATGTTGAAATCACCAGAGCTTGAGAACAAAGGGCCTTAGAGATCACTTATCACTGAAGTGAAAATAATAATTAGAAAAAAAAAAGCCAGAAAAAAAAATAAGCACTGCAAGTAAGGAACACATCTTTGCAAGAAGACTCAAAATGCCTGTCTCTTGCCTTAATGCTGACTTTTAGAGGCTATAGGCTTATAAGACCATGTCTCGCTAGTAATTGCTTTGCTGACCTTTGCAGCGTGGGCTCAAATCCCACTGCCTCCAACATTTTGTTTTGTTTAGAGGGGATCTGCAGCTTACTGAGGCTGTTGTCCCACTGGGATATGGCTCTCCCTTTTGGTTCCTGCAAACAAAATGGAGTGTATGCCTGTTTTCCTGCTCTTTGTTTTCTGCTCTGGACAGACAAAAAAAAAAACTCTCATGGGAATGGAAAACTAAGTAACTGAAAAAAATCATGAAAACCTACTCTCTGAATTTTCTATATAAACTTTTCATCTATGATCCCCAATTACTTTTTGCTTTCGTAAAATGTCCTTTTAAACTCACTTACTGGAAGCTATGCACTCTCTTGTGTAAAGCTAATAAAACAAGTTGTGTGAAGGCTTTGGCAAAATCAGTATCTTATTAAAAAAAATAAATCCCAGGTTTATACAAAAGAAGCAAAATGCACTGTGACACTGACATATCAAATTCATTACTGTTCAGTGTCTGTTGAACAAAAACTATTAGCTGTAGAGGGCGTGAAAAGCATATGGTTTCAATAAAGAGGAAGTGTTGTATAATTCTTGAAATGAGAACTGTGGTTGTATACAGTCTCTAAAAAATAATATTCACTGTATATTTGTTGAAGCAGGACAGGATATGCTAAAATTTATACTTTAATAAATAAGAAAAAGTTCTAGTGATATGAGTAGGATTAAACAGAGGTGAAAGAAAATAGTGCCATTACTGAGAAATACAAATAGCAAAAAGGTCCTACATCCATGTGTGGAAATATATTGTAGCGGATGGTACAGAAATTGCTGCCATGTCCAAAGTAAGAAAAAGTGTAGTTTAAGAATATAATAATAACAATGACAATTATTTCAAGACTGAAGGAAGAAAAAGAAACAGAAGAATATTCTTAAAGGCATAACTATGCTGATCAGTCACATCCTGTGCTCTGAGGTACAATAAAACAGTGGTTGGTGTTGTAGCCTGATAAATTTGTTACAAGTTGTTTAAAGATGATGATAAAGCATGTCTGATAAACTGCAGTGCATGGGATTTATCTTCTGGCTTCTTCTCTATGGTCCTGCACTTCTGACCACAGCTCTTCCCTTAGAGGGGCACGAGCATCCAGGAGTAAAACTGCATCCCTGCTGACTTGGAGAGCTGTTACTAAGGCTTGACTCCTGGTTTATAATTTTTCTGAACCATTGAAAAGCTCTGTGTTTGTGGTTGTGATTTGTGTTGCTGCCAGGGTGGCAAAGAGCAGTTTGAGAGTTTAGAGCACTAGTTCTGTGCTGGGGTTAAACACAACCTTAGCACTTGTTCAGTCTGTGAACTTATCATCAATGAAAACAGAAAATGAGCAGATGCCTTAAGCTATGTTCTTAAGTGCTTTATGTAATCAGTGTTTGCATCTCTATTCTTGTTGACTGAAGGTAATTTCTGATTAATTTTTATAAAACTAAGTATAAAAGGAGTGTTTCATGGTGCTGCCTTGTGCAGAAACCATAACCAGGAAGACTCTTGTAGTGTCAAGCCTGGGTCTGTCATCTGTAGGAGACAGAAATGGTGAAATGTGAGGGACAACAACTTTTTCTCAACAACTTTCTTTCAGGAAATGAAGAAACTGTTATATGGGTATGATTCTAAAGGTGTGGCACTTTCCAAATATTCACCCAAAACCTTTGGAATAGGGAAATCTGGGGCACAAATGATACTGTTGCCATCAGGTTCCAGGAAGACAACTCATGGCCCAGAAGTGATGGGAAGCTTTAGGTTCAATAATGGTTACAAGTATCTGCTAACTCTTAGAGATTTAAAAAAAAAGAAAAAAAAAAAAAAAGGCATGTCTAGGGGCTTTGCTACCATCAGGCTACTGTCCTTCCAGTTTTCCAGTTTATCGAAACCTTGTATGTTATTTCATGTTGAGTCAGAAGAAAAGTGTCCTCCAGAAGTGAGGTTACTCTGTGGCTTCGTCCTGAAGGTGACATTATTTCCTGGTGTGTGTGGTTTTCCCATGGAAAGGAGCTACCATGTTTCATTGCCTGATGGATTTAAACCCCACAGTTTATAGGCACCCCAAAACATCTTGCCATTTGATGCATTGTACACAAAAGGTTACTATGTACAGTCTGCCAGCCTGCCACAGATGGCTCTCTGTACCTAAGACATGAACTTTGATCTTGCCAGATTTCTATAATTGCCATTTTATTTCTGCACAAATACACTGTTATCCATCCAATATTTTAAATGCACAAAGCACAATGCTTACACAGGTAATGACTTCACACACATAAGGTGACCATCAGAAACACTGAGTAGCTGCACTCTGAGAGCACTGACAGGACATTTTTGAGGAGATGCTTGTCCCTATCCTAGGGGATGGGCAGAGCAGCATTTCATGAGAACAGAAGAAGAACAGCAACCTCTTCTCTGTGCAGCTGGTCTGCTCATGGGCAGAGGCATTGCTAAGGGGACTCACAAGTGGCAGCAGTGAGTGAACACCACAAAAGAGTTGGTGGAGCAAGAGGGCCTGCATGGAAATCCCACTCTCCAGCCCAGCAGCATGGTGCCCTGGCTCCCCACCACTCACAGAACAGCACAGACACACTTCTGCAAGGAGCAGCAGACAAATCTTACAAGGGAAACACAACCATGAGCACTTTTCCAGCTATGGGTTACTTTTCAGCCCGAGACACAAAGCCAGTTCAGATTTCTGAATTTTCCCATCCTTGTTGACGTCACAGTGGTTGAGTAGGATCTGGCGGAACTTGTCCAGGTCCACCCCACTGATGCTGGGCTGAAGGCAAAAGAGAAAAATGGTGTTGAGAGAGAAAATGGCTCTGGATTCTCCCAGCTTTGTAAAGCAGCAGGCCATGCAGCAACTGGGAAATCCATCCAAGAAGGAATGACCAAAAGGCCACACATCAGCTCACATGCAGTGGGGAAGCAAACAGAGGACTGGGAAAGGATGCCCTGCAAAAGCAGAAAGAGCGTGGGACTGTGCATAACCATACAGAAATGGATCTTGACTTTTTTGCTTAATCAAAGCCATCAGTATCTGATCCATATCAAAGAAAAGTCTGCCAAAAAGCGTGTAATGCAGATTGCTACACTACCTGTGCTTTCATCTGGTTTCTCTCAAACCTGCTGTGCAAGGATTGATGTAGCATTTCCACCAGGGGACTCCTATTTTACAGGTTATTCAGCAATATAAAAATACTTTTCATGGATCACACTGCTGCTGAAGACACTACACTGTCTCTGTATGCTCTTAACCCTGTACTGCTTGCTCTGCTTCCCCCTTTCTCAGGAGAGGCTCAAATTCACATGCACAGCTTGTAGTATCCAAGGACAATACTGATGAAGGCTTTAGAGAAAGTACAAACTTCCCTTCTTTACACACACACACACACACACACACACAGAGTACAAATCCAACTTCCTGCCTGTCCCCATATCCTCTATCTTGGACTGCATCTGGAAACACAAGATAATCCAATGCAGACAGACTCTGCTGTCCATCAGAAACCGAAGTGACACACTGGGTACAGTACTGTCAATTAAAGATAGACCTCAAGTAATTTTTAAGTGTAGCCCTGAGATAACCTAGTGAACCATGAGGTCATTCTGGAGAGAATCACATCCACAGGGAAAACATCTGATGATTGATCTATATCAACAATTTGCTGTAACATCTGCCTAATTCAGAGTGCAAGCTAGAACAGAACGTTTTAAAATACAGCTGCTGACAGACACTGTAATAATTTGTTTGGCAGAATTTCTGTGATATGGTGAAATGCTCTGCAGTATATATGCTGAGACTGTGACATTCTCTTCTGCTGCAGATCAAAGTGAAATTTGACTCTGTGTTCTCACTAGTCTCTCTATGTACATAACATTTCCAAAACAAGCACTGATCTTTGAGAAATACAGAGTATTAAAAAACAGAGCCATGAAGATACCTTGACCAGTTCCATCATGTCTTTGACAAACCCATCCACTTCTGGGCCTTCAAGTGCTCCCGTTTTACTCTGAAAGATGCAATAAACATCAAAACTCCCCAGTGAGTCAAAAACACTACAATGTTCACTGCTCAGTACATTTACCTGTCACCAAGCTTTATAACATAAAGCTCATAGAATCATAAAATGGTATGGGTTGAAAAGGACCTTAAAGATCATCTAGTTCCAACCATGCCACCATGGGCATGAACACCTTCCACTAGACCAGGCTGAGTTGCTCAAAGCCCCATCCAGCCTGGCCTTGAACACTTCCAGGGATGGGAAATCCACAGTCTCTCCAGACAACCTGTTTCTGTGCCTCACTATCCTCCCAGTGAAGAATTTCTTCCCAATATCTAAGATCCCTTCCTTTTTGCCAAACCATCTCTTCCCCTCAAATGGGAGCAACATCTCCCGTCATTTTGTGAGGTTTGCTGGTCATCACCCTGAGGGAGTTGTGTGACTGTCAGAAGTGGCACTGAATTGCTGATGTCTAACAGGCAGTTAGATGGTCATGTCTGTCCTGGCCAGACTCCCTAAAAAACCACTATTTCAGTATTGAAAGGATATTTATTTTTCAAGTCAGTGGTGAAGGAGGTCCCAAACTGCAAGAGATCATGACAGCTAAAGCCACCACCTCCTCTGCATCTCCTGCAGGGATACTGCTAATGGAGCATCATAGGCCATGGCAATGGAGAAAGTCAAAATGGGTTCTTGCCACAAGGTCTCTGAGCATTGCTCCCATCTATCCCTACTTTACCCCTGCTCATGGGCCGTGGGCTTGGGGGACAGCTGCTGCCTCTGAGTGACCACAACAGCACGCAGCAGGAGGAAGCAATCTGAGCAGCATATGAAAAATCTGTGTCGTTTACAAACTGCAAGGGAATGAACACCTTCTTGGGACTCACAACATCATAGTGTGCAAAGATCTTCTCAAAATCTCTCCTTCTTTCTTCTGTGCTGCAAGCCTACGTGTAGAGAGGACAAGCAAATGAGTAATTAAAGAAAGAAAGAATCAAGTTTGGGCCCAGGTTATCTTAGCTGAGAGAAATAGGCTCAATGCATAAAAAATTAGTTCTACTTACATCCATCTTAAATTGTAGAAGGAAATTTTCCTGGAGTGCCAGAATCCTGAATGGAGAGATTTAAATTATGATATTTCCATATCATCATCTGCACACAAACTCTTCTGAACTCTTCTTGTTCATAAAGCAAATGGATGTTAAATTATACTCTATAAAAGAGAAAATTGCCTCCAGGTTTATTTGCAGAGGGCTGTTGTGGGAACACATGCCCTCCTCCCTGTCTGATGGTGCAGGGAGGGCACCCTTTGGCTCACCACAAACATTCTTAACACTATTGCTCCTCACAGAGCATTTCTAGTGGTCCAGTGCAAATGAGGTTGTTAGACTCCAAAGCAAGAGCTACCAGACAACCATTCTTTGTAACTGGATTGCTGTGCTGCATTAAACGAAAGAGTCGTTTATTGCTGTCTGTTGGAGGGGGAATTGGTGGTTGCAAGAGTAAAGGAAAAAATAATGCTGTTCTGTGCATCGAGACTGGCTGAATTCCTCTCCTTTTGTCTCCTAAAGCCCATCAAGCACTGATAAACCCTTTTCTCTCTCCAAATGCTCTGCTAACCCTAAGGTTTTTAGAGCCTGTGACACAGGGCATGCTGAGCTGTGTCCACACATGGAGGGATTTGAGATGTGAGAAATGTTCTCAGACTGGAGGGGAGCCTCAGATGGCCTGGTTCCCTGTAGGGAGCCATATTTAAGAGGAAATTGCAAAAGCAACCTCCTTTAGATGTTCTCCGTTCTGCCTCTGATTCTCTTCCTGTAAGTCATGGTAAAAGGGAACAGCTGTACACTCTGCAGTTTTTTGTGCTGGCATTTGTTGTGATTCCAAGCAGAAAGCAATAGTGACAAACCAGCACCTCTGCCTCCTCATCCTCTAAACTGGTGTTTTAAGACTGTATCTGCATGTTTAGAGTCCTATCCAATCAATGCACTTACATTTAAGAGAAAGCCATACTCTCTGTCTGTAGGCAGTGAAAATCACCTAAAAGCCTCTGAGGTATCAAGGGAAAGAAGCAGGAGCCTATGACTGAGTCCCCAGCTTCATTCACGAGCATCTTCACCTTGGTGCTCCAAATTATTTCTTACTGCCATTGCCAAACTCCTTTGTGGTGGTATTTTTATTATTCAAAAAAGTAGCAAAAATTCTATTGAATCCCTGCTGCACATAAGGATGTAAAATAAATGCACATCTGTTACCCTGCTGAAGGGATTGCCATCCTTTTTTGGAGAAACAATGCCACAGGTTGTTTTGTCACCTCCTGGAAAGCATCACAGAGGTAGCATGGATCACAGCAGAGCATTTTTGTGTTGTACAGATAGGTCCTGGCATTGTTCCTGTCACTGGCTCTAGGTTCTCAGACTATTACAATGGGGACCATGTGTTGGAAAGGCAGGATCAGAGCTGATTTAATTTGAAAGGAGGTAAAATTCAAATGCACATTCTCAGAGAGAGATCATCGCCTTGCCTGGATCTGCCATTGTGAGCAGAAAAACCCCATCAACATTATTAAATCCTACCTTGCCAGGTCATTCAGGTCCAGTCGTCCATCTTTATTTTTGTCAAAGATTTTCATCTAATAATCAAGGAGACAGAGATAAAATAGGTAGACCATGAAGAGAACACACATACAAAAAAGCCAATATACATTTTGCTGTGCCCTGTGCCCTCATCTCTGCTTGCTTAGGGTGCTTGGCCAAACCCTGAGTGGCATGGCATTGGCATGAGAGCATAGCAAAACCCTACGGCTTTCTGACAGCAACAACCCAAAGCAATCAAATACCTGCACCACTCCCTTCCCAACTTACATGGGCATAAAGGCAGCTCTGCAGGAAACACCGGCCTTGCCATGGCCCCGGAAAAAAAATGCTGGAAAAAGGGGAAAACTTCGGAATGCTTTCCAGCCTTACTCCATCCTTATCTTTGACTGTTGCTGTGGCTACTAAGTGGCTGAAGTGCAAATGTCACCTTCTGATCCACACTCAGGTCAGGATTTTACACCACTAAAGCAGTGTGGTTTTCTTGGCTCAAAGTCTGCTGTTGGAAAGCTCTAAGATTGGGAAGAAGGTTCAGACTGCCAACATAAAGAGGTTAATCTGTGTGAATTCAAAACTTATCCTTTCATTAAGATTGCCTTTTCCTTAATGCCTTCATTTTGATGAGTCATCACCAAAAATACATATATTTATTTGTTGTATTTGGTTCTGCATTTCTCTTCAAGGCACAAAAAAGAGTCTGTTACAAGGAAAGGTGGGGGGGGATGTTTGATGAGTTGCAAACCTGAATAACTTGTAGCTCAAAGTTCTAGAAAAAATGTATTCCATGTTGTAGTGACGGTGGGGAGGGGAAGCTGAGTATTTGACTATGACAGGTCCCCTTTCTTTGTCAGATAATCAGGTAAGGAATATGCATTATATTGATAGATCTCATTTGCTTATTTAGTAGTTGTGCAGAGTAACCAGTTCCCTACAAATCCTTTTGTGTAATTGCACTTCTGCTGAAGAAGGCCCATACCAGTCCCCATCTCACACAGCTTAGAGGCACAGAATCATCTGTTATGACACAGCCTGAATAAGTGGGAGCCAGCAGCATGTCCTGAAAACTTCCCAGCAGTGAAGCCAGGGCAGAGCTAACACTTGTGTGAGAAGATATGCCATTGGTGCATCTGGAGAGGTGCCATTTCTCAGGGAGTCCTTACCTATTTTGCAGTACTGCCTTCTCCTTGCCCCTTGCTCAAGGGCAGGCAGCTATGCTGAGGACAGCAAGTCTATGGTAACCCTTTATTGTACTGTATTTAGGTTGTGATTCTGCAACAAATTGTATCCCACTAGTTATTCTGAGCATTTTACACTACTGAGGTTGGGATAGGATTTTTGAAGAGACGGTCAGTATAGGCTCATTTTTTCTCCCACTTAAAGAAAATATGAAAGCCCTATGAATGATTGAAGACCTGTATTGAGATATTTGGAAAAATAACATCCTGACACCCACATGTTTCAGTGGCACAAGGAAAGCATCTGTCAAGCATGCATTCTGTGCAGAGCCACTAAATATCAGAAGGAAAACTTTTGAATCTTCCTTTGCTCTAGAGTTGGAGAGACAAATAAAGCTGCCAAGCAATCCTGAGGACTGCTCTCTGGTTTCATTAGTCCAAGTTGCCCCTTTCTAGCTGATCTAACTGCTTGCATTCTGCTTCCTACCCCATCGGTTCTCCCAGTGCAACATGGCACTTTTCCTGGTCTCTGCTGGAACAGCAATGGTGCAAGGCTGGAGGAGGGGATGGGAGCAGAAGCTGCCTTTGTTGGTGCCACAAAAGGGTGCCTTGCAATGGCAGACTTCCAATGCTATCAGAGAAATAAACCTGAGCCTTCAGTCTTTGGCTCATAAAGGAGTTATTCTGCAGGCCATAGAAAATGATTAATCTTCTTTCTAGAAATAAATAATCCCAGGTAAGGTATTAAAAGCCTCTCTCCAAATGGAACGTTAGTACCTAGGCTGGTTTTGTCTGTTGTGTGAAGAGAGGGGGAGATACCCCTACTAGTTCAGTTTTGCAGACTCTCCATGACAGGTGGCTTTACAGCACCCAGCTTCCATCATTACCCTGAAAAATACTTCCTAATGGAAACTTATGAAGACAATCCTTATTTAGACAGCTAGAGAAAGTACCAGCATGTGGGTGCTGGAAATACCATAGTCCCTGGACTCTACAGTTAACTTAAGTGCTTTTGAAAATGTCACTCTAAATCCCTTGGTTTAGGCCACCAAGGAGCATTAGTTACTCACATGGTCTGTAGAAACTCTTCATAGAGCAGTGCAGCTGGCATGATGGGAGAGGACAGCATTTGGTGGCAAACAGGACACAGCTCTCAGGGACTCTGCTTCTGGGTCAGGGCAGCTCCAGCTGAAGGCACTGGCCTTTTCTTCATACGAAGGTACAGTGTCCTTACTAAAACCCACTAAAACTTACTGCCTTTAGCACTCCACCTGGATTCTACTACATGTTTCTGAGCTTGTGGAAGTGTGTTTTATTTTCTCCCTTACTCTCTGCATCTGAGAATTACTCTCTTGAGACTAAAGTCCATCTTTAGACTTCAAATTCAGATGTTTTTCCTTCTGTGATGCCTCGGGAAAGCAATACATAGTTTTTGGGAGAAGTTCAGCTCCGTGAAGCTCACTGATAAACACCTATAAATTCTGACCACTGTGGCAGCTTATGGGACCAAGACAGATCTGGTGGTTTCCTATCCATGAACCAGACTTGGGGCACATTTCTCATTTCACATAGGCCTTTCTGGGACAAATCTTAAGTCTCTCTTTCAGTGAAATATGCTGTCGCACCTCCTTTTTTCACAGAATAAATAAATAAGCACCCTATTATAGCTATACTTGTCTTGGGACTTTGGGTGTCCGGCCTGCTCTGCATCTGCTCTACATTGTGGGTGCAGCATATTTTCATGGTTTCAGAAGTCACGAACAACTGGGAAGCTGAAGATCTTTGTGCATCTTAAATGAAACAGGCTAGATTAGAGGTGGTGGTTTAGATGTGAAAGTCTTTGCTTCACTATCCATTTTGTGAGCTAGTGGTTTTCATCTCTACCCATTTCTGAACCCTTTTAAATATTCTTGCAGTAGCACAGACCACACATTTAACTGGAGAGAGAATAGTTTCCCTAGTGGAATGATTAATGAAAGGCAACATCCCCAATTTACTTCTCTTGTACCTTATCTTTGAGTTTGACATTAAATTTTCAACAGCTGACCATGTCCACTTACAGCTAAACAGCTCCCCTTCCTGACTTCCTTCACTCAGCTCTGCAAGAGAGAATCTTTGTGTTTTCTAATTGTTTGGCCTTTTTCTGCCACAAGTATCCTGAATAAAATTTTCAAACACATGCAATATTTGGTTGTCCATACTGGTCAACAGATAAAATGAAAGTCTGGCTGGAAGAGTTAGGCTGAGCTAATTCTTGGCCAGTGAATCCCACATGACAGAGAGAAAACATGTAGGGAAGATGGGCTCATGTTCCCTGAATTAGTTCAGGTACCACAGCTAATAAGATAGACCTAATCCTGTTATCTGGACAACTGGAGCCTATGCATACCCATGACATGGCAATCTGGCATTGCATTACTTGGGGAAAAGCCTCAGGAAATGTTTTTTAGTTAAACTTTCAAGTTTCAAGCATGTGAGTGTTTTCCTCTGATCAGCTAATTGTGTGAATGAGCACACAAAGAATGTCAGAGGCTACCACATGTGACGAAGTGCACATCATGGGAGAAGCTGATAATTGAAATGGTTATTAGATTGTTTCTAATTTAAACTTTTGCCTTCACACACCATCTTGATATGTTAAACTTGACGGATTTTCAGTTTACGCTCTTGAAAGGTATATTTACGCTGCCAGGCTGTTATGAAACATCTCAATGTGGTTAAGAACAAGGTCTGGCATGTTTAAATAGCACTCAATTTTACTAAAAGCTTTGTTGCATCTAGCAGTATGCTTTATAAAATGATGTATTTATTTTACTGTCGGGTTACCCCATGTTTTAAAGTGTCTGCACAAATTAATTCACTGACATTTTAATGGCAGTGAACCAGGGGCATCTTAGTTCTGCTTGTTTGAATGTAATCCATACACTCTGAGGCAGACAGAGAATATGTAAGAGCTGGGTTTGCAAAATAAGTGCTATTAGATCTCCATTTTTTAAAATGCAAAATCAGAACTGCCATTCGCTTTTAATTCATCAAAGGAAATATCTCTGCTTTCCCAGTCCAGTATTGTAAAGAGGGCCACTGAAACATCACAATATGACAAACACACACATGCTTCAAAGAGCAATATAAGATTATAAATATGAATTATTTTCCATGACAGAGATAAGGAAAAAAGTAAATAGTTCTGTGATCAGTGGACTCACTGAAACCTGCTTTTATACCTTCTGTGGTTCTTTGTGTGTAATAAATTGGGACACTGAAAGAGTCAGCTTTTGCTTTACTTCTTACTCTCACAAATATATATCATAGGCACCTATGCCCAACAGCTGTAACTAAAGCTGGCCAGCGAATATAGAGGTTACTGAGAGTGTATCAAGACAAACATGCATCCAAGATGCAGGACTGCCTATAGCTCCTTTCTTTGGGGAAAGACAGGGTCACAAAGGCTTTTGCAGAGAGACAGGAGGGCCCTGTGGCCAGAAACTTATCCTCACGACAAAAGCTCAGTGCTCTGCCCAAACAGATTGCCTGTCACAGAGACAAGTCATTTAGTGTAGAATTTCTAAGTGTGTTTTGATTCCTAGAACAGCAAGGCATTATCTCTCAGGGTTTTCAAAAGCCCTCAGGCTCCTGAGTTCTGTTGGTTTTGATCTTCAGAAATTAAGTTTGAGCTTAAATAGGATTTTTTACTTCCCTTGTTTTGTGCCCCAGCAAGTGTGGTGCAAAACTGGAGGCAACAGCACCACCTGAATTAAGTCAAGAAGGAACACAGAAGGCAAATGTGCGTCCATGGTATTCATCAGCTGTGTGGGTCCTCACTTTATGACAGACAGCAGTGCAACAGGAGGAATCATACCCACCCAAAGCTATGAAGAAGCTCTCTGGTGATGGTGGGGCTCCCCCAGCAGCGGCTGGGCTTAGGAGATGTCATGTTTACAGTAACAGTGCATCACTGGAGATCCAATCTCTTGGGGGTTGTGGCATCCTCACAGAGTTGCCTGGGAGTGGGGCCAGCATGGACCACTACCAGGAGAAGAGATGTACAAAAACTACTGCCTAGGCAACCACTCTTGTAGGCTAGCTCCACTCCTGGTTTATTTCTAGGGCTTTGGGAAGTTGGCTCAGTGCATTCAAACATAACAAACTGTGTTTAGGCTTTTTTTTCAATACAAAAAATATTTATCTTTCTATTATTTCACCATTTCTTTGGTGGTCATAAGAGACTTTGTTCACAAAGATAGGCTTGCTTAATTAGTACGTTGTTAAGGGTCTAAACTACCTGAATTTTCTGTGCTCTGACTTTTATTTCCCTGCATAAGTACCCTGGCATTGTCACCGAGCACAGACAGACAGACTTTCACAGCCAAAGAACTGACCACACCGAGCCTCTACCATTATTCTTGCAGACGGCACAGGCAGCAGCCACAAAAGCACCAGAAATCCCCCCAGTGTACCATAAAGGTAGTCCACAATGCATATTCAGAGACATAGACCATCTTCACAGACAAGTCAACTTCTTCCCCTTTGCACTGAGAAGATGAGAAGCCTTCAACTGATCAGCTGCAGGCTTGTATTCTTGGGGTACACAGCTCAGTCCATGGGAGAATCTTTGCAAATAAGCCCAGCAAAACCCTGGTATCATTAAAGCTGGGAAATATATCTATATTGACTTCTCTGAGGCTAAGATTTCAAACTCAGACATCTCCATCTACAAACTTTCAAATGTTGTAGTTCACGACCAATGTTTGTTGGGTTAATAGTCACTGCACTTACATTACTGACTCTCTAGAATTTTAGCTTGTGGTAGGCAAAGATTGTGTGTTGTCTGGGTGAAAGTTGTCCTTTTCATTTTACTAAAATATAACAATGCTCAAACCAAAGGATTTCTTTAATGCTCAGTCTGGCATTATCAAAATAAGGCAATGCAAAAAGTGAATGTCAGTGTTGCATGTGTGACTACTTCAGCATAACATGTAACTTAATTTGCTGAACTTTGTCTCAGTAATGAGCATGTGCTTCATGTTACTTATAGATATTGGGATTACAAATTAGAACTAGCATGCTGCTACCTGGGAAGTTGTGAACTATCAAGGTTTCTATGAACTAGGTAATAACATATATCAAGATGCAAGAACTGAGTGAAAATTTTGTTCTTACAGAAGAAAAAAATGATTACTTAATTTAATCAGAAACTATATCTTAAATCTAGTTTGTATTCCATCATTTGCAGTATTCTATTTACATACACAGCTATGAACATGCACAAGTATGCATTTTCCCCTTTATTGCTATCTCAAGAAGGCTCTAGGGTCCACTCAGTCTATCAGTAGCTGCTTAAGATGTGTGCAGCCAGCTGTGTATGTACAGAAAAAAGGGCAGAGATCTGTAAATTCCTGTGGAGACAGATGGGCTTACAGCTTCTTGGGACATGGCTTGTTTCAACTGAATATTATTACAGTGGCACTTGAAAGCCTTGAGTTGGATAGATGGGCCACCCTGAGAGACCCTGTAGTCGTGTGCAGCAAAAACAGGTCCTTGTCTCAAGGACCTTGTGCTCTAAACAGATAAAAGGGTGGGAGCAAAGCAATAAGGGAAGGAATTGGTGCTGTTGGTTGCTAAAGATACAACAAAAAGACTGTAAGAGCTTCAGGAATAAGGTAGAAGGGCCACTGTCCCCCTTTTCCTAAACAGTGGTAAGGGTGGCAGAGTCTCAGTGGGACTTCTCATTTCATGTGGAAAGCAGAGAGCGAAAGCAAAGAGCTGTCACTGCCCTGGGCCTTGACATCATACCTTTGCTCCTCAAGTCACTTCTCCCTCTTTAATACAGCCCTGCAAATGCAAGGCTGAATCTTTCTTCCCTCCCTGGAGTTTTGCCCTTCTACTTCAGATATGTTCCCACTCAATCAGTTCATGCAATGTATCTGATACTATAGTTATACTACCCATGCGGATACTTTGTTTTGACATACTGAATTCATATCCTCTATTTTACTACAGGATATCACAAGGTGATATATATGCCTGTGGTAATTTCACACCCTGCCTTAGCTTTGGGGATCCAGTGTGTTTATAAGCTTCCTTGATCTTCTGTTTAGAGAAAAAAATTGCAAGAAAAAAATAATCATCTGCCATATCCTCATTTTCTAATAACCACTAACATCCCTGAGTCTTTTGGCATTGCAGCTTTGCAAACCTTTGTCCTCAGGAGCCAGATTCGCATTTCAGACCATAGATTTCCCCAGATACACAAAGCATCCCTTTTCCCAGATCAAATCTTATCTTCTGACGTAGAAACTTAACTGCCTCTCTAAAGATACAAAGCCAACCTATAAAAATCATGAGAATAGAAACCAGACATCCTGGCTTTCAGCCCTGCAGTGCATGGATACCCAGCTGTGCTGGGGTAGTGGAATCACAGATCTTTCTTGGGAAATAAAGGCAAAAGGAAAGGAGCTGGAGGAAATGAACCACACACTATCTACAATCTTCACATCACCTATTCCCCAGTCCTTGATCAGAATTAACTATTGGGGATGGAAATCTTAGTGGGGCAGCATGAAAGCTATTTGCTACCTGCAGATGCTACCAGGAAGATTTTTGTTCTAAATGTAACTTCGGGGTTTTATTGTTTTCAGGCTCTGTCAATTGAAAACTAATTTCTGTAGCTGGCATTCCTCTCCTTTCACTATCTTATAAATATGTAAAAAAATAAATAAAATCTACACTCTTCTGTAATGGTACAGTTTTCCACATTGCTCTAAAGGGTCACATTTCCAGACACAGATGTATCATGAATACATAACATGGTATTGCAAAATATGTGAGCAGCTCCATGTTTGCTTGCATACTAAGCTGGTTTTCAGGTACAAACACAGATTTTGTGCCAAGAAACAAGGAAGTGCCATCTGAAAATAATTTAGAAAATTGCAGCGATAGATGTCTGCTAGGGGAATTCAAATAATACCCTTGAGACAGATGACAGAAATGAGTTTGTTTGTTTGTGTGTTTTTTTTCCTTATTTTCTTGCTTTTAGATGTTTAGATATAATAACTTTCTCTGAAACCCAGGTGACTGATGCTAAACTTACACCAAATAATATGTTGCTGATTGCAGTATAAAAGCTATATTGTGATAAGGCAGGGGAAGAGTTGAAACTTTCAACCTCTAGTCTTTCAGGGAAGCAGCAGGGAGCCAGCAAGGCTTGCTGGGCTTTGCAGAGCAGAACAGCCATATACCTGCTTGTCTTGAAAGCAAAAGGATTTGCTAGGATGGAGGGAGGGAAGGATGGAGTGAATGAGCTAGAGATCTGGCGTGGCTGAACATACCCTGAAGAAGGATGCACCTCACCCATTTTTAAAGGGGTTAAGAGCTCACTTTGCTTTGGCAAAGAGTTAAGCTGTTTTCTCATAGGCAATAGTTCAACTCAAACCAAAAATATTTGAAAAGCCTTCACAGCTGATGTCCAGAGTAAAGAACTGTTAGCAGCTGCATGTGCTAACTTCCCACAGGGTTCTCTGATATACCTTTTAAGAGGGCTTTTATGGTCCTATGGACATTGACCCTGAAAGAGATTTTTAGTCAGTACTCTAATTTAAACAATATTAATACGCTCTTTTCTTACCATGGTGTCAGTATATTCTTCCAGCTTTTCTTCAGTAACCATCTTGTTATGTTGCAAAAACAGATCTCGCAGGAAATCCTGTAGTGAGAAAGAGACAAATTTTACTCTTTAGAGTAAATTCAAGAAACAACAGTAAGAAATTCAATTCAAATCCAGCAGAGTTATACGAATCTAGTTTCACATTCCTAGTTAGTGTCTTCAGTTTGAAAAAGTTCAATTCTTTTTTAGCTGAAACATATTTTTTCAAATAAATTAGAAAATAACCAAATTTCCCCAGAGCATGCCTGCAGGAATGAGTCCTAATAAACTCACAAAATAAGCAAAAGATAACAAAAGTCCTGCAATATTTGCTAACTGATCTCAAATCAGAGTATTTTCCATTCAGCAAAACACTTAAACATCCTTTTATATATTTGCTGAGACACAGGCTGAAGTCACACACTTAAGCACGTGGTCTGCAACCCAGGGATGGAATTTTGTGTCCAGCTGGCTCAAAGTGTTTGAATTACTGTTTCTGAACAGGCTCTCACTTCAACAGTCTGAGCTTTAGCGAGAAATCAGTGTTGAGAAAATCTGCAGGCTTAGGTAGAGATTATGAAGAAATCCCACTAATAAAACACAATGGCTTTGGCTCTCTTTGGCTGGGAGAGGCACATGTGAAAGCCAAGGTGAGGCAGCATTTGTGGGGCTCATTGGGTGTCTCAGGGTCGCCAGGACAAGTGGGGTAATGGGACAAGGCAAGTGGGAAGCAGGACATCAAGGGCAACAGCAGAGCATCCTCCCCTTACAGAATCTCTGAGGCCATGCTAGAAAGCATGAGTACTTCAGCTTGCTATGAACAACCTAGAAGTGCCATTTGTCAACCACACAAAAAGGCAGCAAATTGGTAGAGCTGACTGAAAGGCTCTCATTGACATCAGTAAGCTGTAGATCAAGCCCACAGAGATTTGGTAGAATAACTTACTTTGAGCTCACCAGCTGAAATAAATCCACTGCTGTCAGCATCGTAACTGCGCCAGATCTGACCAAGGATAAATTGACACAATCACATAAATATTGCAGTTAATTATCTGCTTGGGTGATAGATTGTAAAGATTCAAATCAGAACTTCCATGATGAGCAAGCTGTTGCATTATCCAACATATAATTAATTGTATATGAAATATAATAAACTTTTCACACAATAGCTTTTACTCATACTTGGATGCTGTACACGTGACATGCTGCTATCATGTTTAATGCAGACACACTGTCTATAAAAGGAAGGAAAGACTAAGAAACTGCCTTGCAGTTCTTACCTAATTTGTACATGTGGCTTCTTTTATTGCCCTGAGTAAAAGTCAAGGCCATACACAACTGGCCATAGATATGCAGACGCCCCCACTTTGCTTTTGAAATAAAGGTAACTGCAAGCAGTCTTGGAAAAATTGAAATTCTGTGCTGGGATACCTCAGGGCAGAGACTGGAGGGAGACTGGGCAAGGTTATATGTGCTTGTGCTCCTCAGTTGACCCAACTTATCAACTTATGAAGGTTTCCACTCCATGCCCTGACATGCTACTATTTCAGGACAAAATGGTATGTAAATTGTGCCTAGTCTGCCTGTTTGGTCTATGTTGTACTGCAGGGATGAGCTGCAGCTTTGGCTGTAGCTCTCAGCAGGGGTGAACTTATCAGAGAGGTTTTGTCTCTGGTGGCATGACTGTTAGGTGACTGAGAGCATTTGTGAAGTTTAATGAGCTCTCTGGGTACCCTTCTTCTGGTCCTAGCTACCACATTTCTGTTTTGCTGGTGTAAATAATGTACAGTCTTCTCTACCTGAGCAGGTCAGAATGTGTTTTGCTTCCACAATACCCATCTATTTCCCATACTGTGTTCTACAGAGAGCAAAAGGGTTGGTAATGAAGAAGCTGTTGGTGTGCAAGGGAAAGAGACAATGTGGAGATACAGACCCGCATGAATTCCACACTGTTGTCCAAAGGAGTTTCCCGTCGGAAAAGCAACAGAAAGTTCTCATCATCTGGCAAGATCATATTTGCAAGCTGGAAAAAAAAAAAAAAAAACCACAACAAAAAAAAACAAACACGAAAACAGAAAAAAACCCCCAACCTTAAAAATGTCCCACAACAAAACAAACACACGCCATGAAAGCAAAGAAAAGAAAAAACTTGGATGGCTGCTGAACCTGTGTGGGAAATGTAAGCTGGGCATGTTTTTTCCTTGGAAATAAACTCCAGACTGAGATCTGGCTAATGTAGTACTCCATGACTCACCTCCTCCCCACACAGGCTCTATCTTCTTGATCTCTGAAGTCTGCTATAGGTGTTAATCATAGAATAGTTTGGGTTGGAAGGGCCCTTTAAACCAACCAACCAACCCAAATCAATCAAACCCCCCTGCCATGGGAAGGAACATCTTCAATTAGATCAGGTGGCTCAGAGTCCTGTCCAACCTGACCTTTGATTTTTCCAGAGATAGGACATCTACCAGCTCTCTGGGCAACCTGTTCCAGTGCTTCACCACTTTCATAAAAAAAGTCTTCCTTATACCTAGCCTTAATCTACCCTCTTTCAGTTTAAAACCATTACTTCTTGTCCTATTGCTACAGACCCTATAAAAGTCTGTTCTAATTCTCCATCCTTCTATAAAAGAAATCCTGGGCTGGGGTTGGGCAGAGATACCTCATGGATTTGCAAGCGTCCATCTGTGGTAACATCGTAGACAGACATGAATTGCTCCTTCATCCTCTGAACTTGTTCTTCTGTGATGGTATTCTGCCATGGGGAAAATAACATGTACATGAAAATTGCTGAGTGCACTAGAAGAGTCTTCTGGAGAAAATCTCTCTCACAGATAGCCACCAGGATCACTTCACCCTTACCTTTGTGGATAATGCATTTAAAAGCCACAAATGCACCATTATGGATGAATTTTTGGAAACAAGTCCTATGCATAGCTTTGTAGCAACTAAGCTTTCAGCTGGAAGATCAGTGTTTGGAGATCCCAAAATATTCCAGTGACCTGCTTCTTTAGCCAGCTGTTCCCATTATGTCACCGAGGTTTGGTTTTGCTCAACTGTGTGGTTTGATCCTGCTTGTTTTCAATTTGTGCTTTTCAGAAATATATCCTTATCCTTGAATGACATCTCTATAGTTAATTAGATCACCAGCCTTGAAAGGTGTCAGTGGAGCTAGACTGTTGCTTATTATTACCTGTCAACTGGTTTAAGACCTGGCACCAAGCCCTGTCAGTTATTCCTAGGTTAACAGCATAGAATTTCAAGTAATTGACATTCCCTTTGCATCTGCTCAACCCTGTAATCGATTTATACATAGTGAGGAGTTTTCAGGGCTTGTCAGGTTATGTATTTCAACAGGCATCATTGTGACAGGTGAAATACAATGCTTAGGTTCATCAGACATGGTTTCTTTAGCAGCTACCATGAGGGTATCTAGTTTGACTGGACTACGAAAAGTACAATTTCCCCATCATGGGAAAAAGCTTCTGGTCTTATGATCTTTTTGGCTGGGCTGACAAGCTCTTCTAGTTAGTCTTGCCCAAACAATTAATGAAGTCCTATGTTTCCCTCTGAACCCACACTGAGCAGGTCCTGGCTTCTTTCCAGTCCTCTGGGTAACATCCCTTTCTGGGAAGAAAGGAAAGAAGAGAGGAGGATAACCCAGACTGGCTCTTGGCATACCTTTGTAGCATTTTTTACAAGAGGGTAAATTAACTTCTTCCCAGCCCTTGAAGAAAAGTCCCTCAAAGGTTTATCATCTCTAGATTCAGGAGGATTTAAGACTACAGCTGTACCATCCTGGGTCTTCTAACCCAGTTTCTCATCCTTTCCAGCTGCTATGGAAGCTCCATCAGGTTATACACTTCCATTCTTATTACTGGTACACAAGACCATGAGTTGCTTTCTCAAATTTAGTCAGTGCATAACTCCATGCAGTGCAGCCCCTGGGTCGCAGCCATGGGGGACAACACCAAGGCTGGCACCTCCCAGTTTGGGGATGAAACACCCTGCAGTGATCCCACAGGGATGTGCACAAGGTGGCAGTGTCCCTGCTGGGGCCTGCTGTTGGCCATGAGTGTGTCCCAGGGCATGGCTGCAGGACACTCCTTTCTGTGGCAGTGACTAGAAAGCCCTGGGGCTGCATGGCTGGGCACCTGCACTGGTGGTGCTCACTGCTGGTCCCTCCAGCTTGGGTACTGTGGGCACAGTACAGCACTGAACACACACAAGGTTTTCTTTCCCCTTGGCATTATAACTCACCCTCATGCTATTTAAATGGTTTTCTCCCAGCACCTTCATGCTCTGAGATACCTCCCAGGTGTTAGGCAAGCCTGTCAGTTGCCAGCTTCAATAGGCTTGCACACTACTCTGAAATTATCCTCCTCTGTGCCCAGTAGAATAAGTTATTTCTGAAATTACAATCATAGCTGATATTTGAAAAGTGTGCTGTGGAGTTCAGACTCATCATTTGCTAAAAAAGCTTATTGCTCAACTTTGTGTCAGCTATTAACCACCATTTAATTTAATTGAGCTTTCTGTGGCAGGAACACTGTTATCTGCATAAAAATAAGATGGCCTCCTTTTTTTTTTAATAAACTGATTTAAACTATGGGATACATCAAGTAAATGCCTAGAATACTTACAATATTTACAGAGCTCAGAGAGCTTCTAGTCCAAGGGGTTACACTACAGAGGATTTTTCAATTTGGACAATGTCTCTCTGTTCATAAATATTCTACTTATGAAATGCAAGTGGTAATAGATCTACAAAAAAGTAACCTTTATTCACAAAGAATAAAAGATACTGTGCAGTCTGGCTTTTCCAAGATACATACCCAAGGCAAAATTATTTGGATATTACAAATTTTTACACTAAGGATGATACACCTTGGGTTATGACCATTAAGTTTCAAAGGTGACCTTTGTTAACCAAAAAATTGCAATCTCAGAAAATAAAATAAAAAAAAATAAAAAAATAAAGTAAGACATAGCAGTTCCGAGCAGAAACCAAGGCTGGGAGAACTGCTCTCTAAGATCAACCTACTGGTGGTGCAGACCAGTAGCTTGCTCTGATTGTTTTTCTATTCCAAAAACTTATAAAAGGCTAGAAAAAAAACCAGTCTATAACTTTTGTTCCCCTTGTCCAAGCAAAGACATGAACTGCAGACTCCTGCTGTACATGCTGACTCTGTAATCAGATTTTGGATGTCTGCAGCCTGTGGTAGAACAGCCTGGACAGGCTGTAGGGCAGAGCTGAGACAGTGGGGCAGATGACTGGAGTTGCTAATCCCCCCCTGAAGATTTAGGGAGTAAGCTGAATTCCCTGGCTTTTTCCGGTTTGCTTCATGTATGGTTTTGGTTTCAAATCACTGCTGAGGCTTTGCTACAGCAAGGAACTGACACTGGAAAACTTGTGAGTGGTTCAGCAGGAGCTTCATGCCTAGACAAGAGTATGCTCCAGAAACAGAAGTAGAAAAATTTTGGGGCAATAGCACTGTCTATTCAATATTTCAGGATTTATGGAGCCAAGGCAGAATTCTACTAGCCAAACATGTCCCTGGTATTATTTGTACAGGTAAAAGCTTCTGCTGGCCCTAGGAAGGCTCCAGGAGTAGGCATCCCAGCTGGGTCTCCAAGCTCTGCTCAGAGGAAAGGAGATGGACAGAGACAAACAACAAGAAAAGCCAGTCAGTGGGAAAATAGAGATATCAAGGGGAATATTAAATTTTTTTAAGCATTATTGATACAGCAACTGACTACAGTCATATAAATACATTAAGCAGATTTTTTTCAATAGTGTTGGTGGTTTGCAGAGAGAAGAATCAGGTACTCCTAAAAGGGACAAAATAACTATTCACAGATAAGATATTACAGTTGATGTAGCTGCTGCAGGGCAAATTCCTGAGCAGGGGTGCAGTAACCAGCTGTCTCTGGGAGTGGGCACCTCTCACCCTGCATGGGGTCTGTAGCTGATCTGGGATGGCAGGGCAGTGAGGGGCTGCACAGGGACATCAGGACAGATTGGAGGTTCACACCAGTAAACTGGGGGTTCACTGCCTCAGCCACCCTGCAATGAGGTTACTGAGGGGAGGTCAAAGGTAAAAGCTTGGCAGCTCACTGATCAGGAGGCTTGATTTCTTATTCTCTGCCTTTGTGGTCCTACAAATATTTCTCTGCCTCCCCATCAGGGTCTTTTGATAGAGGGAGAAAAATTAGGACCAGGAGAGCAAGATGGGGAGACCTCCAGGCAGGTGCTTTGCAGGGATGGTTCTTCCTGCAGGTGCTGCACTGGATGCTATGGCCACCACCTTCCCAGGGAAGTTTGTCTTACCCGCCTTCCCTATAGTTATTATCTCACTGTTCAACTACAGACTGCAACAAGCAAGAAAGCCTAGAAACCAAACACGCTCTGCTTTCAAGTGCCTCAGGCTCATTCTCTGTTTATTCAACTGCTACGAATTATGGGGGAAGTAATTAAAACCAAAAAACAAACAAACAAAAAAACACCCCACCTTTTTGCTCTGAAAAGGCACTTGTACTGGTTTTGGCTGGATACAGCTAATTTTCTTGATAGCAGCTACTATGGAGTTCTGTTTTGGATTTGTGCTGGAAACAATTTTGATAACATAGGGATTCTATTTTGTTTTATATTAGTATGCATTATATATTATATTTTACTATATAGTGTCTATATTTATTGTTCTATAATTACATAATATTTATTATATAGTTTATAGGATATGCTATATTATTATATATTATACTATTTTTGGTACTAGATAGTTATTGGTGAGCAGTACTTATGCAGACCCAAGGCCTTTTCTGCTCCACAGCCCACTCTACCAGTGAGCAGGCTGGAGATGCACAAGGAATTGGGAGGGGGGCAGAGTTGGGACAGCTGACCCCAGCTGGCCCAAGAGATATACCATGCCATATGGCACTGTGCTCAGCATATAGAACTGGGGGAAGAAGGTGGAAGGAAAGATGTTTGGAGTCATGGGGTTTGTCTTCCCAAGTCACCATGATGCATGATGGACCCCTGCATTCCTGGGGATGGCTGAACACCTGTTTGCCTGTGGGAAGTTAGGAATGATTTTCTTGATTTGCTTTGTCTGCATCTGTGGGTTTTGCTTTACCTATTAAAATGTCTTTATCTCAGTCATGAGTTTTCTTACTTTTACCCTTCTGATTCTCTGTCCCATCCCACTGGGAAATTGAGTGAGTGAATGAGTGAGTGAGTGAGTGAGTGAGTGAGTGAGTGAGTGATGGGCTGTGTGGGGTGGATCTTATAGCTGAGGTTAAACCATGACACAACAAATAGCAGGATACAAATTCATGCCTCTTGAGCTAAGACAGAGGGAAATGGCTTTGCAGCAAGCAAATGTCTGTAGCTGAGCACAGCTTTCTTCATCAGAACTTATGCTGTCGTAGTTATGTGGCCTGTCTCAAGCAGCAAATCCTTACCCAGTTTCAAAGGTTTGCAAAGCTTTCGCATTTTGTGAGGGTTTAAGTGAATGCTGTTTCATCCTTTTCAGTCACTGTCTGTACAAGGAAGCCTTCTTGTAATTCCTAGTTTTCCCTGATGCACACAGCTTCCTCAGTTTCTGCATGCTGTGTGACTTCCAAGGGCTGCTGCATGTTCTCACTGTCCAGTCAGAAAAGAAATCCTTACTGCTTACAATGAAGAGAAGGCCAAGTCCTTTTTGTCCTCATAAAAACACACATTTTAAAATATTGATGTGACTTTGTTCACATATTTCTCAAGGTTAAGGAGTAAATTTCTTACCATGGATGCTCTTCCACAGAGTTTTTTTAAAAAAACAACTTCCGTGCTTCAAGCTACCATAACAAATGAATTTTCTGCTTTCTCCTTTCCATGTCTACTATTAGTCTTCATCTTCCCTTTTGCAAAAATCCATTAGAAGTATTTACCATCACAAAGGTAATCTGGTTTTTAATAGTGTTTGTAATCATGGAAAGGGCATGATCACATATGTTTTAATTTCTACAGCATTGAATTTGTTTCTCATGGCTGGTTACGATTGCTTGGAAACCTGGCTGTAATCTGCCTTCTTTGTTAACCCATTCCTTTTATATTGTTGCACTCTTTGCCTTATGCTGCCTAATTAAATTTTTGGTCCTTAAAGGATCTTTGTGCTTGACATCAGCTTGCCTTGATGAAAACACAGTTATGAGTCATTTGTTGCAGGGGGGTAAAAAGTGAATGTTTGGAGCACTTTGGAGTCTTTCCTACTTGATGAAATGGGACATTTCATTTAATTCCTGCTGATCAAGACAGTCTTATCATAAACTGATTTATTTTTCCTTCTTGATGTGATTTTTGGAAACAAGACATTACATTGATCAGCATATGAAAAACAAGAAGAAACTACATTTAAGAGGCTATTATAGCCCGCTTCTTGGAAAAAACCCCAGAATAATCTGAAAATGCTGGCTCAAGCACATGTTTCTCCTAATGTTTCAGCCAAATTTGATAGAAGGACCAAGGGTCCCAGAGATATCAAGTTAAATATGAGATCTATGAAAATAAATTGTGTCTGCCAAGTAGGATAGCTGGAAAAAAAGTCAACAACTACTACCATGCCAAAAGCCACACAGCACAGACAGGAGGCCAGCAAAGACCAGATGAAGTATCAGTAAAGTAAACTTTGACCTTAGAAGAAAACTTTTTTTTTTTTTTGACAAACATTTCTTCTTTAAACCCCATAGAATTGAAAAAAATTAAACAGCAGAATGATTTCATTTCATTCATGCAGTTGTACTTGGGATAGCCTGCATGAGTGTGGGATATCACCTTGCAGCTCCTAAGCCAACTTTTCATTTGGGCCAATCTGGTTTAACTGCAGTGCTATCATCTGAGAATTGGGCCCTGTATTTTAGTTAAGATTTACTGTAATCCTGTATGCTATGATAAGCACTTATCCTGTTATCCCGCCTTGTGTTTTGGTTCCTTTTTCAGCTCTCATCAGCACAAATGCAGGAAAGATTTTTTCATGTAGAAGATACCAGCATCTAACAAAGGCTAATACAGCTTTCCTTGTCCTGTCACGATTTTGTTGTTAGGCCTTGAACAGTTTCTGCTAGGCTAAAAGTTTTTTGACATGTGTTTGGGCAATGGAAACACATCATGTCTCTTTTTTACCATAAGCATGTTAAGTTTGCCTTTAGAGATACTTCAAGGCACTTCCCTGCCTTAATGGGGAGGAACAGGTATAAGAACTGTTCAGACTAATTGACTCTAATGAAAGCCACACCTGAAAAAATAGCTGTCTTTCACAATATTTAGAATGGTAGAATGGTTTGGGTCGAAAAGGATCTCAAAGATCATTTAGTTCCAACCCCCTGCCATGGACAGGGACACCTTCCACTAGGCCAGGTTTCTCAGAGCCCCTTCCAACCTGGCCTTCAATACTTCCAGCAATGGGGCATCCACAGCTTCTCCGGGCAAGCTATTCCAGAGCCTCTCCACTCTCAAAGTAAAGAATTCCTTTCCAATATCTAAGTAATCAGTATTGCCAAGGCATTAGAATTCTGAATTATTCTAGATGTGGATGCAAGCTGAATGCTTTCTGCTAGGGGTTTTCATGCTGTTGAATTGCTGGTCACCAGAGACCTTAGGCCTCTTGGGGTGGTAAAACACAGAAGTCTGATTTGGGTGGTTTTGAGGCTGGCTGATATTTTGGTCATTAAACTTTGTCTGACTAGGTGCTGCATTCCTGACCATACTCAATTAAACACATTATTTAGATAGACAGTGCAAGGCAAGGATTATGTGCAAGAGTAGCTAGAGGCTGCTCCTCTTCTTTGGAAGTAAAAATCAAAGACAAATCCTTTATGGCTGTTCCAGGTGAGGTCCTGAAGATTAACTTCAGTCCCTTCCAGTCATAACTATCCATGTGGGTTTGGGGCAGAAGAATTATAACGAGGCTAATATCAGGGATGACCAAAAGTTAAAGCATGTTATTAAGTGCACTGTCCAAATGCCTCCAGCAATCACCTGTTGCTGGAGGAGAAGAGACAGAAGGCAGTATCTGGGACTTGGATTGGTTTATTACAGGTCTATCCTTGTTGCAAAGTTTTCTCTTCCCACCCCCTCCATAATTGTTGATGGTTCAACAAAAGGCAATGAATTATCCTCTCTCACTGGATACTATTTCAAATTTCCTTCCTCACTCAGAGTTGTCTGAAAGAGCCGCGCCTCTCAGCTTCCCAACAGGCTCCTTTTTGCATTGTTTTCCCAGCTGCTCCCATCCCCTGGCATTTAGTGTCAGCTGGGGATGCTGCAGAGTAGCTGGGAAATAAAACTGAGCTGAAAGACTACAGTGGTCATTAAGAAAAATAACAGCTTAGAGAGCGCAGGCTGAAAATTGTAATTATGAATCCATGTGCTATTCAAGCAGAGACAACTTCCAGTGCTGATAACATTATTTATCACTTGTGTGGCACTTCAGACACAGTCACTAATTAATTCTTGTGACACATCTGTAAGTTATGTCAGTGTACTGCTGTCTCCCACTTTTACTGTGCAAAGAAACAGAGACATTAAGAGCTCAAAAGAGTAAAGGTCAAAAGGAATACTAAAGCAGAGAGATGCTCAGTCCCAGCTCACTGCTTCTATCACAAAGGACACTTTTTTCTGCAGGATAGCAAAAACAGTACAGAGGGGACCCTTTACCTCTCCTCCTATAACCACAAGCCTGTACAACATAAATCACATGAAAGAAAAATGGCTCAATGTTGTTACAACATAAATCATGTGAACAAGACAAAAAGTGTCTGAATGTTGTTACACAAACTTACTGTACAAAGGTAGTATCAACCTAGGTTTAACCTGGTGCTACCCATGATCCCTATATCCAGGAGAGTAGACAAAGGACTGTTCTCAGTCTCCCAGGACAAAGCTCCCCCTGGGTTTCCTGCCACCAAGGCAGGTTGCACTGCCTGCTAGATAGTTTTGTCCTTAATACTACCAGAGTGGAAATATTGCCAAAAATAGGCAAGAAAACTAGCGAAGAAAACCAAAAGCACTTGAGAGCTTGTTTGAGCAGCCTGAAAGTTAGTGAGCAATGTCACCCAGAATTAGCCTATTTCTTCTTTTTAATAGGAAGAGAGGGAGTTGGTTCTTTATTCATTCAATTTGTGTTAAGCTATTTCTTTTAATGGCAAATCCCAGACAGCAGAAGCAAAGAAGATGCAAGCTGGATGTGGGTACTGAGTTAGGCTGGAGTAATCTGAGCAGAGACTTTTTGCAATCAATAAAACCAGTATTGATTTCTTGAAGCAGAAAGGTCATTGCTAGAACACTCTGATTTTGCAAGTTCTGTATGCAATCTAACACAATGGAATTGAGTTCACACCACTACCAGCAAGACCACAAAAACTGCTGCAACCCAGCTGGCGGGGTGTGATGCTGTCCCAAAATCTCATGTGAGGGATGCACAAGGATAGCTATGAGCTAGAGTCGGGCTTGGAGTTTCTTCTTGACCTCTCATCATTAGGAAGCTGCCTGCAGCTTGAGATGGCCAGCTAAACCTAATTTTATCACCATCTACAGCTCACTCCAGAGAGCCTTATTTGGAGGTCCATTGCTTCAGTGACCCAGTGCAACACTGAGTTCTGCAGCCTCATTTTAAGCCTCTCCTTCAACATCTCATGTTTGCTCTCACTGCATTTGTTTGAGTGTGTTTTGTACTGGTGTTTCAACACCTCAAGACTAGCAGCTCTTCATTTGTTCCTAGGTAAACAATTATGAACTTTTCATTTTCTGTTCAAATCAGTTTTTCTGTGTCCCTAATGATTCTTCAAGCTTAATGTTGAGCCTTTTTTTATTTGAGTCTTTTTAGGTGCCTATCTGTTCATCTAACCATCCACCCTCTGAAAGATGTTTCTGCAGAAACTGCCAATATTTCAATCCAAATTTACTTGCAAATTAAACAAAAATATGCTTGAAAAAAATCACAGCTTTTTTTTTTTTTTTTTTTTTTTAAGCCCTAAAGATCCAAGAGTACTAATTGGCTTGTAAGTACAATTCTGATTTTACACTTGATACTCATGAATTTATGACTTTTATCAGCTACCTTTTCCATTTTGTTAATTACTTTTTGCTTAAAGGAATTGTTTCATCTCTGGTTTTTGGCACATCCTCCCATTTAGAAGATGCTTCCTCCTTTTCTCTTCCTATCTGGGCATGCTCTGTATAGCAAAAATACTAATATATTCTTTATGTGTATTCTTCTGAGTGCTGGCATGATTGGAAGGATTTCTCCTTCACTGACAGTGACACTCACAGGCAATGGATGACCTGGAGCTAAGGAAACCAGCCTCTGTAAACTGTTGTGCAACTTCTGGTAGTACTGAGGTGCAGAGAGTGAGAGAAGGGAAATATTGCCAAAAATGGGAAAGGAAACCAGGCAGAGGGAAACTCAGAAACACTTGAGGGCCAGGTCTGGATCTTAGGAGCAACAAAATTGAGTCTTGTTTGACTTCTAGCCATTAGCAGCAATGTAGACATAAGCCTTCTTCCTAAACACTATTTAAAATACACAGCAAATCTGTTAAAAATTGGTCTGGGAAAAAACACCTATCATATTAACCAAACTAGTCAGCACAGACTTGAATAAATAAATCATCACCATTGGCCTCCTGCTCACCCTGCCACTCTGTGTGCTGGTGCTTTTTTGCTTGTTTCTATTCAGAGGCAGTAAATGACTTTTGCTCCACGCTGCCAGCCAGCCCCTTCGTCTGGAGCCAGTTGCACTCTCACCCTGACAGCAGCTGAAAACAACTGATCAGACTTCTCAGGTGACTGCACTTGTTGTACCTGCTTAAATGCCACCTCGTTGCCAAGAGAAAAGCTCCTTACCTCAGGATCGCTAAAAAAGTCAGCAACTGGGGAACAACAAACACATACTGTCTCAGCACAACCTTTTCGCTTGGACTTGATGCAAAACTAACACAGCACGGTACTTACTTCTGGACCCAGTTTCTCCAGGAGATGGTGAAAAAAATTGTCAAGCTCCTTCCCTTCTATGTAACCATTATCTAAACAAAAGTCAAATATGTTAATGGTCAGGTGGCACTGCCTGAGTCGCAGGAACCGCGTCATGGGCTGTGTGCAGGGAGCTCGACCCTGGATGGTCAGGATCTCAGCTGAGGGCCCTGCCTGCCCATTCGGGGAGGTCCTGTTTGATTTGGGCACAGCTGCGTGGGGACTGGGCACGGCGCTGCTGGGCACCCTTAGGAGTTTTCCTCACAAAAAAACTTTCCAGAAAAAAAATTCCACAGACTGGCCCTAGAAGAGGGAACAGCAGACAGAACGGGAAGGTGATGAAAAGGCAAAAACTTTGGGTTGAAAAGGGGGGAGTTTGCAGATGTGATATTCGGCCACGATAAGGAAGCAGAGGTGGGCTCGGAAACACACGCAGGACCCCGTGGGGGTGAAGCTCGGACATGCTGGCAGCAAGCCCCCTGTGTAGGCTCCCAGCCACCCTACGCGATTCCCCCGTCCCACCTGCGCTGTGGGCAATCCCCTCCGCGGCTCCCCCCGGACGGGCACCCTCCCGCCCCGCAGACAGCCCCGCTCGGGCTGCCCCCACGCGTGTCCCCCTGCCCGCCGGCCCCACTTGCCGTCGGCGTCGAAGCGCTTCCATGCCCCGAGGAAGGCGGCGGCGTCCAGGCTGCCGTGAGCCCCGCCGCTCTCCATGGTGCTGCCCTCCCTCCCGTCCGTCCGCCCGTCCGTCCGCCCCGCACCGCGGGCTGTGCGCGGGCCCCGCCGCCCGCACGGCTTTGGGGGCGGCTGCCCCGCCCCGGGGCGGCCCCGCGGGAGGCGCGGGGGGGAAAGTGCCCCCCACGAGTCCCGCACGGCCCCGCGGGGCTCGGCACGCTGCCCGGGGCACAGCCGGGCACGGGTCCCGCAGGACGGACCTCAGCCGTCCAGGAGGGCTGGAGGTGCCCGAGCCTGCAGCCCCAGCTTCGGAAAAGCCGGAGCTTGCCGCCCGCAAGCGACCTGTAAATGCTCAAGCCTCTGGGAAGGAAGGCAGAAGTTCTTGAGGGAAATGTGCGGCTTCAGAGAAGTGAAGTTTAAGGGGGGAAAAGAGTTTTCTAAAACTCGTAAATCTCCTCCTCTGTTTATGGATGCAGAGCAGCAGCAGTGGGCAGAGATCTCTCACCTTCTCATCCCTCCCAGCCGTCAGGGGCGTTTTGCCTAGAAGGAATGTAAGCCACAAAGTGAAGATGGACAGAAATCTACACCTTCTTCCTCCTATACTACTAATCAAAAGAAGAAACCGGCATGAAAGTCACTTTTTGGACCTTTCTCTCTTCCCAGGACCCAGAACGCATCTATCCCAGACAAGGAGCATCCTGATTCAGGTTTTAAGGAAAGGGCTGTGCATCAGTTTTTAGCAAGGTTTGTAAGCTGCTTTTGGAAAGTATCACCACAGCTGATACCACAAAGGGTCCTTGGTAGTATGATCACTACTACTAGTTTTTCACTAAAAGATATTCCTTAACAAAACTAACATAAGAGGAAATACTACCCATATTTTGAAATATTGTGCAAGGGGAACCAATCATTTGACAGGAATGGAGGCAGTGAGGTTTAACAGGAACAGATGCAAAACCCAGCAAGTCCCACATGCCTTGCCAGGTTAGATGCTGGCTCCATCATTTCTGTCTCAGCTGGTGCAGAGTGTGTGGGATAGGGCACAAAGAGGTGCAATGACAGTTCATGTCAGGTACTGATGGATGTGGTGTGACACAAACTACTGTCCCACAGATGTTCCCATCCACAGATTTCCACCAAGGCCAGGTTTTTCCAGCCTTCCCACATGCAGCCCCCCAAACTGTGAGACTTCAGTCCTCTGTTCTCTTTTCCATTTTGAACCAGCACTGGGATTCCTTGAGTGCTACAGGAGATCAGTCAACCCCTTTCCACCATGATGCTGCTGAAAAGGAGGGGCAAGGACTTGGGCCATCAGAAGGGATCTACAAAGAGATTTCGCAAAGGAAAAGCTGACAATTCCTTCAGCTGCATGCTGGCTGTTGCTACTGACAGGGACTGCAGTTTCAGTTACACTTAATGACTTTCATTATTTCAGTCTTCAGCTAGAATTTAACATTGTCCAAATGATCAGCCTCCACAACAGTCTCCTCTACCCTTTGCTGGGTCTTACCCACCTCAGCAAACGGAAAGGGAAGGAGGCATTCCTGGAATGATTCTAAATAGAGATTATAGAGTTAACTTTACTCCTCCATTCAGTGAAACCAAATTGGATTTACCAAGCTAACAGCCCCTCTCCTACCTTCCCTGGCTGGTAATAATCTAATTAAATACCCTTTCTCCCATGCAGCTTTTTTTCTCTTCAATTCAACTTACAGGAAAAGCATAAAAAAAAAAGGCTCTGAAGGACTTGGACTGGGGTCAGCTGGCAGAACTTAGCACAAATTGCCAAAGGAGCATCAGCACAGTGGCATAGGAGTAAAGACCTAAACATAGGGCTGAGAGGAACCATGGCAGCATGTCTACTTTTCCATGCAGGCTTTCCAAACATGGGCACTTGGAACCTACATCTAATAAATCCTTAGATCAGCTGATGTTGGAGTGTCAAAGGCCGAATAACTTTCTAATAGGAAAGAGACTCTTCTCATAACTGCAGGAGCCTCTTCAGTTTGCTATGGGATACAGAATAAGAAATTAAGTCCTGCAATAATACAGCCCTTGCAATGACACCTTAAAAAAAAAAAAAATGCATTTTCTCCTTCACCTGATGTGCAGAAACTCACAGTTTGTTATCTCTCTGTTTGAAAATACGGGGTCTCACTCTTCAGCTTCTTGGCGCTGATGAGCATTGTTGCAATTTCTCTTCAGTACTTGGTATGAAGGGAATTTGCACCCCCAGTACAGTGGCAGCCCCTGCCCCTCTGGGGTCTCCCTGATTCAGCAGGAGCAACTACAGGTGAGGTGGCCCAGGGAGGGGGTGATCTGGCAGCCTGGTCCTGGTTCCTGTCCAGGCAAGTGCCTCATCCCAAGGCCCAGTTTGTCACTGGCTGCATGCTGATGGAGAGCTGACAACTTTGCCCTGAACTCAGAGGAAAAGAGAGTTTTCTTGGGAGCTCTGCCATTGCTCTGCACCAGTCAGAACCTCTGGTGTGTCTCACATCCCCAAGGGGCACTTGGATGCAGTCCCCCTGGCCTGCTTTCTAGGGACTTGCCATCAGCTCTTATACTTTGTCTCCCCGCCCTCCAAATCACTCTGAGACTCACTTTTGCACTTCTTCACCCTGTTCAAATGCCTGTTCCTGGGTCTCTGAACACACAGACTGTACATCTCCCAATGACACATCACACATAGCTCCATGTCCTTTGCCAGCTACCACTGGATTCCAGTGTAGGAGCCCCTGCTCTCAGAGCCTCAGAAGGACCACCCAGGAGCATCTGGCCTTTCAACAATTCTCTAACACCAAACAAATAAATAGACAAAGTAAATTACTAAACCAAACCACTGCCTCTATGATGAAGTAATGCCTTCATCACCCTACAGCCCTTCTGCCCTTGTCCCAGATTTGCCACATGCCATAAGGAGCTGCCCCCTGAGGACAAGCCTGCAGTGCCAGTGCCTCTGGCTGAGGTGTTCCAGACAGCTTTCCACCCATTTCTGTCTCAGGAGATGAGGATGGGGCACAAGATGGCAGCAGTTCCAGGGCCAAATCCACTGAGGTCTTGACGCTGCCAGGAAATCCTTAAGTCTGGAAAACTGCCCTTCAGAGCTTGAGAAATCTCAGTTTCAGGAAGGGAAAATAAGATTTCCATGTGCAGAAATCAGAGCAGCTTTTTAAGTTGCCAGTCAACAGCAGAGCCTGCTGAAACTAGGTGCCATCATGGACTGAGGGCCAGGGAGCTCTGTCTGTTTGGTGAAGCTGGTTGCTCTTAATCAAAAGTGAACACACCTCACTCTGCACCTGGGGAAGACACCCAAGCTGCTGTGGGGTCCTGCCCTGGTAGGCACTGGAAATGTTGGACAATAGTGGAAGAAGACTCAGGTGGCTCTAGAGGCACCTGCTGTGATGCTGGCGAGATGCTTGTGTTGGGAAGAGGCATAAGGGATTGCAAGAGGATGGGCACAGAGATGAGCAGGAAAGCTGTAAAGGTGCCTGGAAGATCTTCCTATGATTTCTTGTATCCAGGATGGGGAGGTGGAAGCCAGTCCTAGGTAGCATTTTTCTCTCTTAATTAGGACACAAGTTAATTCTTATGTGATAAAGTGAAGGTGTTTTAATTATCCAGTGGGCAGTTTGTAACCTTTGAGAGACTCTCTGGCAACGCCATCAAGGTATTCCAAGGAGTTAAAAGGGTAGCAAGGCCCTGGTCACCACCTCCCCGGCTGCCTGCCTGGAGAAACAGAAAGCTCTTGGACAGAGGGGTGAGGGTTGATGGCACCAAGAAAGCGTGATTCAAATAGCTGGGTTTTGTCAGCTCCTACATTAGAAAGAGAGAGAAGGTCATCACCATGTGTTCATGTAGTAATTTTCATCCTTCTCACTTACAAACTATTTATTGGGATGGGGAAAGACTGCTCTGCTTTCCAGGCCTGATGAGCAGGAGTCCAGCATTAAAAGATGATCTCTGTTACTCACCAGCACTGTGTTTGTTAAGAGATCCTCTGGGTCATGGCTCCAGGAGAAGCAAAGGACAGTGTTGCTATCTGAAACCTTCCCCAAGCTTCAGCAGAAGCAGAGGATAATCTCCAGAGGTGGGATTCAGGCACAGCCTATCCAGCATTAGCATCCCTGGGCACGACGAAAGCAGCACTGCTGTCTCATGCATCTCAAGTAGGAACAGAGTTTTCTGGTATTTTCCTAAAAATGATTCTCAGTACATTTTTTTTCTACGCAACAGGAGAGAGAAATCATGTCCACATTAATCAATTAATAAGCAGTGGCAGGGAGAACTCTTGCCAACGGCAGCTCTCAGTTAAGTGCGGTGGGTCACACAGATTAGTGACTAATGAGGGGGAAAATTTAGATGACTGCAGTTCCCATCTTAGGAAGCAGATATTTACTGTTGTTACTGCACATCAGGGAATACTTTAAAAAGCTCAAAATCTATCCATCAGATTTTAACCTCCTTTGGCAGGGAGTGGGAAGTAGATTCTGCAAACATGGTACAGAGCTATCTGAATTCACACTGGGGTCTAGTATGCAGCCACAGCCCTTCTCCAGTGCATCTCAGAGGGGCAGGTGCTACCACTATGTACATCACAGGTGAAATTCCTCAATGGAAAAGCCTGAAAACCAGATTTATGAGCAGAAAAGAGCAGGGAAGCTCCCTTCAAGAGAGCCTCTTGCCCCTTTTTCCTAAGGGTGGATCAGGTTGGTGGAGCTCTGAAAGGAGACGCTGGTGCTAGGACCCCTTCCAGGGCAGCATTTCTAAGTGGGTGACCAGGGCTGCTGGTCCTTCCATCTCATTTGGTCATAGAGTATGCATGCTTATGTGCACGGGAGGAAGCAAAAGGACCTTGCTGTCACCTCAAATGCTGCCACCCCTAAATATGGTGAAGGTAACATGCAGCTGCTGACTTGCCTGACACCGGCCATGACCCAGGGACCATGCCATCACATCAGACACAACTCAGCTGGACACTGTGAGCCCTTTCTGTGCAACCAGACCACATGGCACCGTGGAGAAGCCCTCAGCTGCAGGAGGAAGGCCAGCAGCATGGCTGGGAGCAAGCCACCTCTCCTCCCATGCCAAACTCTGCTCCCACCACTGCTGGCTCAGCTGGAGGTGCTCAGGCAGTACTCAGTGTGTGGCAGGAAGGAACATAGGGCATTGGTGGTACTCAAAGATGCTGTGGACGCCCTGGGAGAACAAGTACCAGCCCTTTCCTTCAGTGGTACTATAGCTGATCTCCGTTCAGTCTCCCAGGAGCTCCAGGGATCTCTGCCATTGGCATCCCACCAAGGAAGCTGAACATAGTTTCTGTGCTCTGCCCCTTACCCTCCCAGGGCAGCACATGGGTCAGGACAGGCAGGGAGCACAAGGGACTGACCACAACACAGCTCAGGCAGGAAGGAGGCAAAAAGAGAATCGAAGGTTCCCCCAGCCACAAACCTGCTTCAGAGGGCCCACATTTCATGGAAAGGCAGCACCTTCCCTGCCCCGCAGAGCTGTGATCCCTCAAACCTCCCAACCAGCTTGGCTTGGCACCAGGGTACGGTGACTGTTCCTCCCTGAAACACACTGGCATTTACCCATGGCCTCCATGAACTCAAGATACTAAAGATAAAAGCCACTATTTCTTAAATGTAGAAGAGGCATAAGGAAGGGGATGCTCTACAATGTGAATTCTTTGCAGTCAGGCTGATAGTACTGAGTGTGTCAGGCAGAAAGATAGTAACAAAATGAAAACCATCACTCCTCTTCACACCCAAAGCCAGAAACAAAAAAAAAAACAAACCTCAGATCTTCAAGAGCTCTCACCAGCACTCCCCTGAAGTTGTTTCTCACCACTCAGCCTGCCCACAACACACTGATGGCTGGGATGAAGACTCAAATCACTTTTCACAACTAATATGGAAATACACTGCTGTCTAATGAATTCATTACACTCTAGCAAAAAAATGTTACAGCACTATAGCTTCTCTTCCTCTTAACAGCACAAACACGTGCTCTGTCTACAGCCTTTGAGACATCCCTGTCTTTGGCTTATTGATACTAGGGTGATGGGCACACACTATTGCTGTGATTTCTCACAGCAGGATCAGTAGCTCGGTATCTTAGATGACTGACAAGAAGGACATTAAGGACAAGTAAGAAATTCTCAGCAACAAATTTCTCTGGAAGCCAGAGACTATTTTAAATTTTTGTCTTAATTAACACCACAACCTTTGCTGCTAATTTTCTTAAATTCACAAAACCAATAAATAGGGCAATTTTTCTTGCATACTTACTTTTCCCAGGCAGTTGTCTTTTCCATCTCTTATTGGAATAAAAATTGCATTTTATTTATTACTGGCTCAATTTTAATTTCTAATACAAGCATTCCAAGTTTTCCTTTGCAAATTTTTCTTTTGTTCTTAGCAATTACAAATAAATCAAGAATATATATGTGAATATGAGGAACTCTCTCTGATTGATTTTAGACAAATGCAGAAATTTGAGACAGTGTAAACCCCAGGTACGATCCCCCAGCCCTCAGGACCTCTTTCCCACAGCCTTGTAGCTTACTTTTGAGATGTTCTGTTTTGACTTAGCAGCCCTTTATACTGCAATAGGAGAAGCTGCAATAGCAGGCATGTACACAGCAATCAGACAGGAAGTCATCCAACGAGCAGGTATCTCAGTGTTTTTGTGCACTCAAGAAGCCACGGAAGGGCCAGGGAAATTGCTCTTGGGAACTAGTTACCAAACCAATTTTATTCTGTCCTACTGGATGAAAATTAAGAATTTAGATAACAGATATTTCTGGCTCACATGAAGGCTACTTTGCTGAAGATCCCAAGGGAGGAGATTAGCAAAGAGATTGTCCTTTAGCAGCTTTATGAAGATGAGGTGCATGTGTCCCTTTCAGCTGGAACAGCCACTTCACTAGAAGAAAAATGATATGAGTTTTGTCTTAAGTGCATACTTTGTCAACCTGACACAATGCAGCATTCAAGGAGCAGAGACCACCAGACCACAAACAGTGCTGTAAAAACAAAGACTAGTATGTCAGTTGTAAAATCATTTTTTTATTGTTACAAATATACATATGAATAAAATCCCTTCAACCTGTAATGTAAGTGGGTAGCTGTGAAATTTGCATCCCCTCCCTCAAAAGCTGAAATGTTTTTACAGATGTTGAACTGTTTCTCATAGAATTACACATTGAAAGGAAGCTAATATGCAGACAAAACTGAGGAAGGCCTCTAGAAAACACCAATATTAATAAAATTTCAATTGCCCTCATTCCAGTCAATATATACATTAATATACGAATGTGGAAGCATACCATGATTATACGTCATCCAAATCCTTCTCTGTTGTGCTTTATGACAGTACACAAATGTAAGTGTTGGAGCTTTATGTACAGTAGGAGAACAGGAAGAAAGAAGCTCCCTATGGGAGAATGTAAAAACCATACCCAAGCATTTTATATATATAATCTATACAAATTATTTTATTAGTGTGCTCTTTTAATATAATTACAATGTGCAATTGCATACCGCAAGATTATATTTATAGGTAAGTCACGTGCAGATCTGACACATTTACATTCAGCAGTACAACACATTACCTGCTGTACAGTGTATTAGTGTAAGACAGTGTCCAGTTAATTTGCTTTGCTTTCTAAATGCCCTAATGCAGGGCACTTTTTGTAGCTGCTTCAGGGAAATTCAAGTAGAATACATGAAAGAATGACTGGCTTTAGGAAAAGGCATGGAAAGGAATGTCTGCATTGTACAGAACAGAAATTAAGGACCAAATCAATGCCAAGTGTACTGTAAATCACGATTGGAAGATCAAGGTTTTCTGCATGGAAATGTACCTGTGGTGAAAGAGCAGCTGGCTAGAGGGGCTGTTGATTGCAGAACCCCAATTGTTATAAAAAGCTCTTGCGCTACGAAGCACTTGTACTGATTGCTAAACAAAAATAAAATCTTTATCTGCTTCTTCACCAGAGTCACTGGACTTGCTTCCCTGATGACCATCTTTACTTAAGGACCTCTGCTTCAGTTCCTGGAACTCATGAGACTGTTGCCCAGGGCTTCTTTTTGCAGCTGTATAAGACAAAAATAGGACTTAATAATGGTTGTAGAAGAGAGAGGAAGGAAAGAAAAAAAAAAAGTCACTCATGCACACAGGACCTGCTCCTGAACCCACTTATTTCATTTGCACTAGTGGGAGTAGCATAGGTCCATTAATTCTACAAGCCAGAAAAAGGGGAGAGAGAAAAGAGAGAGAGAGAGAGAGTTTGAGCAAAGTTTATTCCACTGTTGGTTGGCAAGCAGACAAACTTGAAACATGACACTTCGTACTTCACTGTGAAATGAATAAACATTAGAGTTAGAAATGACCTGGCGATTTTCTTCTCTTTGCACTACTTCCAGAGCAGAACAACACTCTTTTTTCCAGATGGGATGAATCTCAGATAGTACACTCCTGACTGCTCAGGTGCATATCCCTGCTAGGCACCCCTCAGACCAGCAGCACACACCCCAGGCAGCCCTGTCTTCCTAGTAGGACACATCTATATTCTCCCTTTTGACTCAGCACCTTTGATCAGGAGAGACGTTCGCCATGGCACCCAAGCTATCCAAACTGCTTCTCCCTGCCCCATTGCACTGCCAGGTCCTGATGCCCTCCTTATTCCCTGATACAGGGGACACCCATGGCTCTGAGCCCAAACATTGTCTCTTCCAGATGAGACCATGGGCTCTGAACTTTGCCATGCCCACTTTTGATGATGTGATTGCAAACAGTACCCATTTTGTTTGCCCAACACTCTCAAATCTCTGTAAAGCCAGGGTTTTCCCCAAACCTATAAGCTTTGAAATAAATTGGAAAGAAGGTTGTAAAACCTTGTTACTATTCCTGACCTAATCAGTGGTCTACGACTGCTATGATAACTAGAGTTATACATTACTGAGGGTGACATTACCCAAGGATTGACAGCTTTAGAAATTTCATATTTCCTCTTAAAATGAAACTTTAAACACACTTACTGTGACTTTGTTGCAAGTCATCTCACTTCACTCCCACAAAATTAAATGTTATGACACCTTCTTTGTTTCACCATTTCAGGTAAGGATGTCCAGCTTTGATTTGCACTGGTCCTTGTGCCTCATTGTGTTTGTGAACCCCTGTCTTGACAAGGCACCAGTAGCCACAGTGGCCATGAAGCAGCACCTCTCCTTCCTTACGTAGCACTCACCTGTGGCCTCACCACTGGAAGGGCCAGCCTCCCCTGTCACCAGCACGCAGCTCCAGCCACAGCAGAGGCAGTCAAGCAGCAGGCTGTCACTGATGCATCTCTGTGGCCATTTTAAAATTGTGCCAGGATGTGTGAGGGACTGGCAGAAATGTATGAAATGCGGAGAGTGATGCCAGGGGAGATGTTGCTGAGCTGCTGAGGAAGCCACCTAGTTCTCCAGAGTCCAAAATACCTGTCTCCTCATGTGCATGAGCCAAAACAAAATACGTGAGGAAATGAGAGCCAGCAGCTACACACTCACTGCATTCTTATCCTGGCTTTGCAAGTTGGGAAACAGGAACAGATTTTGAGAAAGGTTTTTAAAGCTATTTCATAGAATTGAAGAGGATTAAGATACCTAAATCCTGTAAAAAAATATTCAGGCATTTCCACCTTCCAAAACACCACTGCTTTTCAAAGAAATAAGTGTCTGGAATTTTTTTCAATCACTCTTGACACCTGCACCTCCTAGTAATTACCTGTCCCTTGTTTGGCCTCCATTTATTCTTCAAACAAAACCTAAAACACATTCTGTATCAGCATTTAAGTTTATGGCCCGATAAATCTAGGCAGGGAGTTTGTTCCCAAAATGACTGAAACATATATCAGACATTTAAGTCCACATAGTGCAAGGAGGCTTCTGTCACAAGTGCTTACCCTTGCCCAATGAAACCACACATAGGTGACCTCCACTGGTCTGTGACAGCATTTCAGTTTTCAAAACTTACTTTATCAGAGAGATATCTTAGAATGAACTAAAATACAATAATTTGATCATGATTGAGAGGGAAAATTCCAAGTTTGGATGGACTAAGTTTGATTCTACGATATGAAAAGGAAATCAGTTTATTAATTTTGGGCTGAGGATATTACAAAAGGAATATGTGATGTCTTATAAATAGAAAAAACTGTGGGTAAATGGAGTTGCATAAGACGTTCAAATACCTAATTAAAATACTTCAGAAAAAAAGTAAGTTTGAATAATTGTTTAAACAAAACAGTTAAAAGCTAAAGAGAAACATGTAAACATGTACCATTTGAGATCAGGAGTTTTTATATTTTAAAAACACAGAAAGCCCCCAAACATTTTTATAGCCTATTGAATGAACTCACTGTAGTTCAAAGCTGCTCCTCAGTGCAGCACAGTGCTGGGCTTGGGCTCTTTTGGTGTTTTTTTTTGTTTGCTTATGCAACTAAAAATCAAAGTAATAATAAACAATCTGATTTACCCAGTTCTCAAATGGCTTTGTGAGTGATGTACTGAAACTGGCACTAACAATATTCAAAACTGAAATGTATCTTGAAACATTCAACATCTTAGAAAGGAGAGGTGTGCAAGCACACAAAGCAGCAGACAGCCTACCTGCAGCGTGCTTAGACAGCAGCATGCCAGTGCTGCTGCACTGAGCAATCACAGAGTGCAACGAGTGCTCTTCTGCACAGGGGCTGCAGGAGCTAGATGGTACTGGCCACTGGTGTTGCCACAAAGGAAAAATGCACACACATTGCTTATCTGGGAATTTTTTCACACTGTGTAATTCCCATGGGGACAGAAAGATCCCATGACATTTTTACCTTGCTCATAATCCAATGACAAACCCATCCCCTTTTGTTCCTCCTTTGCTATTACTGTTTCTTAATTGTTAGCACCAGTTATCAAGCACCATTTTGATGAAAAATGAAAAATGCTAACCAGAAGTTGGCTGTGCCTTCCTCTGCCCAAGCACATTAGTTTCCTCTTCTGCACTGGTAGAATACTGCCCCGGAGTGGTTTTCACGCTGCCAGATGGCTTGGCACAATCATGAGCTGCATCTCTTTTTTGACAATCTCCTGTTTGTTCTAGCAAGGAAAAGGATTCATTTATACTCCTAAGATGTTCTGTAGGCTCATGTACAGAAAGTAATACAAATAATTTCACTTATCCAAGATATTCAATCAATTGTTCAAAGAGTAGCAATCAGTATGCCAGATGCTTGCTTAAATATAATCCAGATATTTGGGTATGGTGGTAACTGTAGCCTGAGCTCACAGCTGCACAGTACAAAGAGGTGTATTTGGAGATTGTCCCACAAACTAGTTAAACTCATTACCATAAAGGAATTTCGTAGTCAAGTATCATCTGATTTTTAGCTTTGTTTCACAGAAACCTTAATTTTGTTTATTTAGACAGATTTGCAGTGATTTACCAGTCGCAGAAATAAATGGAACATGCTAGCCTGAACAGCAGCAGAAAGCAAAGACAGAGGAACTACTGAGTAAGGAAGTAGAACAGTAATGGAAAAAAAAGAAAACATGAAAAGGAATAAAAAATAAAAGAAACACAATTTACTCTTTCCCAAGTAATTTTATGCAAAGAATACCAGCTCCTTAAGGACCTGAAAGCCCAACTTTAGCCAGTCTAAACTATTATCAATAAAATGTGTACAGTGCAATATAGAGCCAAGTAGAAACACCTGTGTTAGGCCAAATTGTCTGCAGACGTCTAAGGGAGCAAGGAGTAAGAAAGTACAGTGTCTGACTCCTGTTGCTTTCGGCAATATGGATGATCTGAACACTCAGCCCTTTCCACACACAGAAGTCCTTGAGTGTGTTGTGTCCTGCTAGCTCTACACAATTCAGTGAGACTGTGGTAGTTCTGCTATACCTTTATAGCACAGGAACATCATACAGGTGCCTGAAGTGAGAATAAAAACAAATACCCTACATGTGCTGACATGTAGTCACCAAACGGTAGCCACCACTGCAACAGTTTTCCAAGGAACACAATACCCAGACTCTGAGGTAAGTTGTTTCATAAAGGAAACAGTAGCTTTAGGATAGGAAGGGAAAAGCTTCTCAAAACGTGTCTACAGACCATGCAGCTTTTAGGATGGCTTTGCCCCACCTCTCATCTAGAGGGTAACAGTGGTCCCTGTGGGCAGCACAACTTCTCAGTCTTCACAACCCAGTGTTAGGTAGTTCCCTTGACTCACTTGTCCCTATCCTACACTACGAAAATCTGCTGCAGAGAGTGGAAGAGCACTCCTTTGTTTCACAACTTAAGTAATGGGGATCACCTTGGATGTCTTTCTTGAGAAAAGACCTAGGAAGGAAAGAAGTTTCACCGCCAGATTTCAAATGTCATCACTTGTGCCAGCTAACATCACATTGATCAACATTTCAGTGACTACTTCTCCACATAGCCTATCCTATTCTGTCCTTTCAGAGAAAGCCTTAGCTCTTCTAAGAACCAACTGTGGGCCAGAAAACATATCAGCAGAAGTAGAAATTCAGTGCACATATGAAAATCAGCAAAGAGAAGGCAGCAGCCTACTGTTGTGCATAAAGGTACCAAGCCTTGCCCAAGCACACAGAGATGCATTGCTCAAGAAGATGAACTCAGTCACATGTGGTGACCCCAGAGAGAAGAGGAGCACAAACCAAGCAACAGGGTGACAGCACGGAACAAAGTCATGGCAGCTCCCCTGAAAGTGTGCTGAATCACAGAGCTGCATTTCACATTATTGTGTGTGACCAATACCAACCAGCATCTTTGTTCAGAGCACACTAACCATAATATACACAAGAGTCCTTTCATTGTTCAGTTACATTATTAATACCAAGGGCTTCACCTTTCACTTGATCAAAGGAAGATGGGTGGAGAAGTTGTGGAATGGGTGATCAGGTATGTGTTCCTTGCTCTTTTCACCTTCAAATGAATAACCCTTTTCCCTTTCAAGTGAAAACAAATCAGGGGACAATGACATGTCAAATTTCACTCAAAGATGGGCATGCTGGAACAAGCAATACCAACACTCCTACCTTCTTGAGAAAATGATCTGACTGAGGGGCTGCTCTGACCATCCTTTTCTTTATCAGAAGGAACCTTCTTCAGCACAGGTGGAAGCAGGGCAACTTTTGGGGAACTGGGGCCGGAGGGAGACTCTGGAGCATCCTCTGTGGAGGATCACAAACAAAAGGGTGAGAAGTTACATTTGCACTAAACCTCACAGAAAAAGTGCTGTTTATGATGGGTCAAACCTCAATACGATACACAAACAAGAAACAGTCAGAACCTATGTCAGAAAAAGAAGGACTTGGGAATTTACATTATCTCAAGATGGCACTATGTCAATGATGGCATGATGGCCCTTGGTCCTGGTTAAAGAATTCTAGGAATCAAAGCAGAGATCTCAATTTCATCATTTTTAAGGTGTATTGCTATCATAGCACAACTAGAAATCTGATGGAACAAACTCAATTTCCTGCAAGACACAAGGATGCAATTTGTAAGAACAGCTGAAAGAAATTTTGGATGGATTTTCAGAAATATTTGTTCTATTTATATTTGTTGTCCTGACATATAATGAACTGATCAATTTAGATGTCCTGTTTCACAGTTATAAGGCAAAAAAAAGTGGACCAGAGAAACAAATTACATAAATAGCCTACTGAACTATACTTCCAGGAAAAATATTTCATCTTCTGTACTATGAGGAAATCTGGAACTTAAATTCAAATCCATAGTTTAAACCATCTGGATATCTCGTTTCTCTGAAAAGCTGGATATGCATTATGTATGGCAAGTTGACCATCATCTTTACAGTCATTACAGGAAGACCTTTTCAGTCTTCTACCAGACAACTTTCATTTGGACAGTAGGGAAGTACAGCTACAGTGGATTACTTAACCTGCTTACATGCTTTCTTCCCAAGGAGAAAGCAACACAACAGAGGAACTAGGAAGATACATTAACATTGGCATAAGGAGAAAAGGAACTCAGAATATCACCTATATTGCATATTTGTATGAAGAGTTAATTCAGTTGTATCCTAGAAATTAGTAGGAATTTATCTTTGTGTTGAGCAGCCACCATGAAGAAGTCAATCTTTTCACTTTCAGTACAGAAAAGTGATGACTTTCCAAATGCAACTTGCTGTGAACAGATACACCAATTCTTGGACCTTTCTCCATGCATTTGATATGCTTGTGAGGTCACTTGCTTTAGGAAGCTCAATATCAACATATGGATGAGCACAGTGATTGGCAAACGCAGCTACATATCTCTGAACTAAAGTAGTTACATGCTTTATTGAGGAACCACATTCAGTCTGTGACAATTTGTGGACATTTGAGCTGTGTCCCTTTGCTCCCAGACTACTTAGCAAAAATTTGCTACCATTTGCTTGCCCACAATGCTGGAAACAACAGTAAGAACAAGAGCACAGAAAAAAACAATTGCTTGTTTTTTTCATCACGTTGCCTGGGCATGTTTAGGCAGTGGGTTACTACAAGTACTATGATAGAAGTTGAACTGCAACAGAGATGATGTTGCTTTTACTCTTCCCAAAGAGCTGGTTTATTATGAGTAAGTGTTAATTACTCTCTTGTGTTAAACCCACAGTATGCTCTCTCTTCAGGAAATAGGAGCTGGCAGAGACCTAGCCCGGCTCATTCTGATACCTAAGAACTTTGATGTAACACCGCCTATTTTACAGATGAAGCATCACCAAATAAGCCATGATTACCTGTTGTATTCATCTTCATATCTTACCCGACATGGCTCACTCTTATGACCATTTCTAAAATGATGTTTAAAATAAATGTAAAGCCATCTAAAACCTGAAGGTGATTTTGTATTTGAACAACATTCTGCCCACTGGAGTGCAGAGACTAAGTACTCCTCAGGTTACACATCAAGGGCAGGGAGGAGGCTGTAATATCCCTTTGTCCTTTCATCCTTACCAGAAATGCCACCGTTCTAAGGTCAACAGCGAGTATGGGAAAAGCCAAGAGGGCTGCAAACTCTTACAGATGGCCATACTCCCATTTTTCACTCAATAGCAATGAATAATCTGTATTTGCCATAGATACTGGGGAAGTCAGTAACTGGCTTTTATTTTCCCTCAACTGCAGTGGCTGTACTTTGGGAAGAAGGGTTTGTGACATTGGCCTATTAGATTGTGGACAGAGAAATGTGTGGGAGATCTGCTAAAGTATTTCCCGCCATTGGAAACTTTCAGATAATGTCTGGGTAGGAGGTTAGGACAGAAAAGAAGTTAACAGGCATTCAGCTGGCAGTCTTGCAGGATTATAAAAGCACAGTTACAGTTATTTCCAGTCAAAACCAGTAAGGAAAGAAACAAAGACTAAAGAAGGAAAAAGACAGTAAGAGACAGTTGGTTTGTGCAGGTTATTAAGAATAAGAGCTGTTTGCTTGAGGGACTAATTGCAGGCTGCCACAAAGCCCAAGGGACTTTAGTATTTAGAGCCAGGTGTTTAGAGAAATTACAGTTATTTTTGTCAGTGCTACTACAACAGGCCTTTGATGCTGAAGTAGCTTCCTACGCTCACCTCTTCTGTGAAAGCAGGCTAACTCAAAACAGCTCTGCCACTGCCACAGCCACTACTGCTTCTTCTCACACTTTACTACTGAGGATCATAGGTTAAATAATTTTGATAAATTTATTCAAGTTAGGGCAAAAGGAGGTGGAAAAGAAGGATGCAAATTCAAGAGCAAGGTCCTGAAGAACTTAGCCCTGTAAATTCACCTTCTGTTCAGGATGTGGCAATAGGTGTCTCCCCCATACCCTACCCAAACACCACTCAGAAGTACCCAGAGCTGGGGATAATGACTGCCCAGAAGTGCTCCTCACCAGTACGAGAGGCAGAGCGTGGTTTCTGTGGCACTGTGGGTCGTCCTGCCAGGCTGGGCTTTGTTGACTGCAGTGGGGGCTTTGGGCTGGTCGGTGTATTGGAAGAACTTCTTGCCTTTGCACCAGCTTCTGCCTTTGGTTCAGCTTTTGAATTTTTTTCTGATGATGCTGAGAGAGAGTCACCTTTATTCGATGCCAACCGACTCTCTGGAAGGGTCTGCTGTTGTTTAGGCACTGAAATAAATAGACACATAAAATAAAGTCTGCTGCACCACAGAAGGCTCCATGCACAGATATACTTTTGTGGAAAATCCCACCACTAGCTCACATATCACTGCTGCACAGCTATGTGAGTGTGTAAGAAGACCCCTAATGCTGTATTCAAAATCACTGCAAGAAAAGCATCTAAACCTGGTAATTCTTACACATGTTAAGCTTCATAATTCAAATGCCCAAGAGGGCAATTGCATGTGCCTCTTTTTAATATATTTGGGGTGATGGCTACTTGGACCTTAATCCTCCTTCATATTTCTGGGAGCAGATGGAACAGCCTACCTGCTGAGAAAACAGCAATGGATCAGTGGAAAAGACAGCTCTTGACTGTTTTGTGCCTCTACAAACAAAAGATTGAGTTTCTAAGATCAACAGAGAAATTCTGGCCCAGAAAATAAATCCCAAGTGGGCGACCAGCAGGTTACATATTTTTATTTGTTGCTTTTAGGAGGTTCTAGAGGAGATTTTGAAACTTAGCCCAGAATAAAGTATTCTTTATATGATATTTTGATTTATCTAATAAAACTGTATCTGGATTACAGTTTCCACACATTAGTAAGTTTACCAATGTATTATTTATCCTGAGCAAAGACCAAGGTATTTACAGATAAAGTTACAGTGACTTCCAAGCAATAAATCAGTCCCATCTAACTATGCAAGTTGGTAGAAAACCTGCTGGATTCCAGGTTGCTATTAAGCAAAAAGCCTGCCCTACTTTCCTACTCCGCAGCCTTCAGAAGGCTGAAGGCTTATACCTATCTAGCAGTTTCAATTATAATCTTGGAGCTGGTATGTTTCTTTGGGACTTTCAGTGATGGTCGCAGTCTAACTGAAATGCAGACTGGTAGCCTTGGTGCTTGGCAAAACCAAGTATATGCTCACAGATGCTGACTTGACCTACCTATCTGTTACTCCTATTCAGAAATCCTACTGAATACAAAAGTGCTGAACACAGACATTTTAATGGCAGAGGGAGGGAGGGGACTGTTGATATAGTTTGTTGCAAGCCAATCTCCAGTATGTTTTTCCAGCTTATGTAGCTGTTTTTCAGCCCAGCTGCAGTCAAACTCCAGATAACTAGACAGTCATGGGACTGCGTGACAGGGAGAGTTTGTGTCTGCACACATTCAATATTTTCCTGCTGCAAGCAGCACAGCAGGAAACCTTCTCCACCTGTGCCTGTGTGCATACCAAAAAGAAATTAGGCAACATCCAGACACAAAGCAAGGAATAAAACCCAAAAACTTATTCTCCTTCTGCATCACTATCTGTAGTTTTCTGTAACAACATCCAACAATTTTCCATTAACTCTCTTTCTTGTCTTCCTAACCTCAGGCCTGCTAACATTACTAGAATACAGTAACTTAAAATAAATTTGCCCAAACCGAAGAGAAACTGTAGTTGCAACAATGAAAAGGAGCCTTGGGGAGTTCTCAAGCAAGAGCAGTAAAGAAACAGATGACAGCTGGAGGCCAAATGGAAGGGGCAAGCACAGTGCAGTGAGGTGGGGGTGAAATGTGTCATATAAAAAGACCAGAGAAAAGTTGGGGTCAGACACCCCCAGCTACTCTAATGCCCCAAGTGCAGACTATTCTTGCTCCTCTGACTTCAGTTTCCTAACATCAGGAGACACATATAGTCCATGAGGTCCTCCTCAAAAGATAAGCAGGATTCAAAAGTATTGATTTATAGATTTCGGCATGTTCTGACTATGCTTGGAAAAACTGCTTTAGAAAGATATAAAACTTCATAATTGACATAAGTGCTCAACCAGGATGGCCACATTTGGATTTTGATTTCAGCCTGCTTTTCTAGCCTTGCTTCTGTATACTTTAGCAATCTTCTGTGCCGTGCTTACAGGACACCTACCACCACTACTGAGAAATCAGACCTGGATTTCCTAGTTCAGCCCACTCCTTTCCTGTGGTACACACAAACCACCAGAGCTTAACCTTTTTTGAACACTTCACTGGCCAGTCCCACAAGTATACATAGAGACCAGGATGTCATCTTGTCCTGAGATGTCTGCAGTGTAGACAATGCCATGTCAGGGCCCAGCACTACATCTTGACAAGGGCACAGAAAGACCAGGTGCAGAGAGAATTGGTGCTGTAAGCACTGCAAGGCTGGATGCCACTTTGTACATGATGAAGAGTCATTTTGTGCATGTGAGCAATGTCCAGGAGCCTCCACAGCTTTGCAGGCAGCCCCTGATTTCAATCAAACTGGGTAAAACCTGAGAAGAGCCAGCTGCCATTTACTACAAGTCAGCTGAAACAATTGAAGGTCAGAACTACTCAAGTTGGTATGTGCAGACTACTATAAATCTTGCAAATATGTTATATTCAGGTCATCAGATATATTGCAGCTCTTTGTGCACAGACATTTCTGCTGGCCCTTGAGTTGAGCTTCAGCTTTGCTGATCCCAATAAAAGTCTTTTGAAGGCAACCCAGGTACCTGCACCAAGTAGTTCCTCTCCGGGGCAACAAGAGTAAAAAGTGAGCCATAAATTCAGCGCTACAGCTGACCTCATGAGAAGTGCTGTCCAACACAGCGCAAAAAGCAAGCTCGATTTTTTCACATAGTTTAAGCTCCTATTTTGCTTAGCAATTGTAGACATAGAATCTGAAGAGGGAAGTGACATTTTTGAGGTTAGGTATTTTGCAGTTTTTAGAAACAGTTTACACCAGAGAACTTATACTGTACCTGTACCACTTCCATCCAGTCGTTCCAAGCTTGTTGTGTCAAAAGACTCTCTGGAAGTTGTGTCATTCCCAAGTTTCTGAAAGAGTGAGGAAAGTTCTCATATTAGTAATACACCTGCTATGAATACAGCTCAGTGGTTCTCTTAGGAAAAAAAAACCCCACCTAATTTGGAGGCCATGAGGCAGAAAAAACAGAGATAGTAAGAAATAGTGGAGTCTCTCTCTTTTTTTTCTGTTTCAGATCTTGGAGAGCTGAGTGGGAAGAAAAGTATGGTAATCTGTAACTAACACTGCCACATGCCTACCAAAGGCGCAATGACACCCTGCCTCCAGAAGTACAGGAATTGAAACTGAAGATGTTACACAGAAGCAGAGATATCTCCCTATCTAGAAACTTCTTGTTTAGGTTTGAAATACAAAGTCTTTTTCTGAAGATCTAGATTTTGAATGTGACTGCTGAATGGATCTTATGCTCTTCTACATAGAAGAATGATTTCTTGTTTCAGATAAAACTGCAGCTACAGAAGTAGAAGTACTCATGTTTTCACAGGATTCCTCTAAAAACAAACAGACCTTACCTACTGAGAAGCGTTTAAAACTACCCATCACAAGCACTGCTGGGTGCTCAGCACCTCTAAAGGAAGAGGACTTTTTGTTTATGTGCTGATATTTTGCCTAAGTCTTCCATTCTCTTCGTTAGGTTTCCTAACATCTTGGTCTCAAAAAAAAAAAAAAAAAGGTGCAGAGACTTTTGTCACGTCACAGGTCCAGCCTAAGTGAGCTTGAAACCTGTGTATTCACCAGAAGAAGCTTAGATATGCAGCACTTGAAAGAGAACCTGCCTCCTTTTACTGGCTCACCTGCTACCAAAGCTTAGGCAGAAGGATAAATGGGAGGATACAAAAAGTGAATAGAACTAAGTGCAGGATATACTAAGACAGAAAGCCATAAAAAGATAAGACTAGGGATAAAAGTGAGATTATTTTGAAACTGAAAAAGGATGGATAGATTTCTGCAGGCAGCTTCAACATTGATCTTGATTTGCTATTTCAAGACAGCGTGGCAAATGACAAAGCAAATGATTTGCTGTGATGACCACTGCATTTGGTTACATACCAACTCATAAGTCATGCTGACATGTTCAGGTCCCTGCTACTATGACTCCAACACCAACTCTGCATGACTCACACTGGGATCTGACTATCCCATGGCATTCAGCAATCTCCAACACGTGCTGTGCACCGCACATCAAACATGATCACTGCCCTTTGGAGATTATGATCTGAAAGACTGCTAGCTATAGCACATAAGTAAAAATGGGACAACAGAAAATGTAGGATAAAAGAGAATGGTTACAAATAGCAGGAGTACATATTTATTACTTGATGAATTTAGAGTGAAAACAGTATTTTTAATATAAGCATAAAGAAATGATCCCTAAATATCCATGCTGGCCATATGTCTTCCCCCTGCAGTGGTAACACAACAAAGGCATTTCAAGAGAAGAAGACTTTGGGGAGTGATGCAGAAAACAGTGTAGTTTGCCTTACAGATTTACTGATAGCTCCATTTGGCTCATGTAATCTCACAGCTCCTTTCTTCAATACAACAAAGAAGAGGGTGGAGATGCTGCCGTTCCTATATAAGACCTGGCAGGGTGATGGTACCTCCCGACCTCTTCCTTAAGTACAGGTGAGTGCCTGAAATGGCCCACTAGCATTAAGGAGGATGCTATTAGAATCATCATTAAACTTACTCTAACTATAAAACTACCCTGATACAGATATAACTACCCACTCTAAAGGATTATATTTCTAGAGGTTTTAAGTGTAAAATCATCTGTATGTTAAAAGCCATGTGTAAGCCAAACAAAGTCTTTTGGACATGCACTCCAGAAATGCTGTGACTTGCAGGGGCAGAATATTAAGCTACAGTACCCATATGGAGAAAACAGTCACTGCTACAGCTCACAGAAACATTAAAACTTTGTACCACCGGGTAGAAACTCAGTTTTTGTTCCCATTTCTTGACTGTCATTGATATTTTGGCTAAATTATCACTTGTACACCTCCTAAAGTTTCACATTTCTTTATAAGACTGTCTTGGCTATATATTTTTAAAGGGAATGCTACTCTCCACTTATTGGATTTTTCTTCCATACCTTGGAAAACCCCCTTTTTTACAACAATCTCTTCATGGAATGTAAATTCTTATGAATTTCCACTGAAAAAGTTATGTAAATACTGAAGATGTATGCATAACACTTAGCTACAGTAAATGACTTAGAAGAGCTGTGTGAGAGTATGAAACTAATTTCACTGTAACTCCTTCCTCCCTCCCTAGTTATGGGACTACTGAGGAAACATGGCCATGCACAGACAACAAGCACAAAAGCCAGTGCTGGCATCTATTAGTGTAGTACATAAAAATGCAATTACATATGAGCATGTTTGGCTGCCTGCTGTACACACATTACAAAGTGCTTATGGTCCCAAGACACCAAACACTTTCTGCAAAAATTTATTTTGAGAAGTCATATCAGTGCAGGTGAATTTATCATATAGATAAATAATGACCAGGCTCTATTTTAATAGGAATTCATGCAAGGTTAGGAAACACTGCAGAGTTCAGTGCCATTGAGAGTGAATAAACAGGTTATGGATAATGGCTTGCTCATAGGCCTTGCTCCAGGTATTTAAGAATCCAGTCTGTAACACTAGATGGAGCTAAAAGATCTTTTTATGTGCGCCCAGAGGCAACGCTAATCTGCACATACTTGACTCCACCATTAGTGCCAATTCGCATGTTGTATTCTAAGCAAAAGAAAACAAAAACTAATTTACCATCTTTCCATCTACTGTGCACCTGCTCGTCACTTGTATCTGCAACAAGACTGTGGTAGGGCATGAATGAAATAGTAAATTCCTTCTGGCTTTGTTTTCATGTAAAATAGCTCAGAATATAAGCAGCCATCTGTACCTTAAAGGAAAATACAATTTTCTATCATACTGAAATTCTGATAAATTTGAAGATGTAACTTGATATCATACCCATCCTAAATAATGTTACAGCAGTGGAATGATGTCTTCTGCAGCTCAAGCATCAGGATACTGTATGATTTTCAGCTTCATGAATATCATGAATAAAGGTACAAACCTAAATTATTCGATAGTGTTATCTAGGATGAAGTATGTGAAGAATTCTTTGGAATAGCAATTCAATTTTGCGTCCTCTGAGCAACACGAAGAACAGATAACTCAATGCTCTGCTGTGTACAGATTCCTATTTCCGTTCAGTTCTCTTGTCACTCTTTAAATAAAATATAAAGACATACTTCTGCATTATATGAATAAAATTTTTACAAAAAATAAAATCAGTAATATTATCTTCTTAAAAATTAAACCTGAAATAAAAGGAGTAACCTTTCTAGCCAGTAAAAATGTGAAGGGTGGGAAAAAAAAACAAACTGGGGAAAGGCAACAATTTTTCCTTTGATGGATGAAATTAAAATTTTCAATTAATGCTACGAAAGCTCATCAAAGAGGACTTTTACTCTCCACACTTAAAAAAAAATATACATTCTAATAGTCTACCTCCATCATGACCTTCCAGATTCGATTCACTGTAGATAACAAGCGTTAAGAACCCAAAGAGCACGAAGCATACACCATCATGCAGTTGGAAAAATTTATATAATCTGGAATAGGTTGGTATTTTATAAGTCACAGGCAGGGCATAATACTCTTATTTCAAATCATACGGCATTTTACATGAAAACTTGGTGCTTTAGAAATCAATGAGAGTATTCATAGTCATTATTTAAAACCTATGAGAAAGGTGGGAATTGGTCATTTCTTTAGAAAAATCATTTTCATGCTAAGGATCCCTTTAATGATCCATAGACTACTGCATTAATTTGAATCTGCTTATGACAAGGCTCTGGTGTCTACAGGAATGGCTCACACATCATGGCAAGCATTGCAAGACTATGAAGAAAGGTAAAAATGGACTTTGGTTGCCTTGTTTAGTCACAGCAAGACAATTTAGTACGTGTTAAAGGAAGGAAAACACAACAAAGCTCGCAGATGAGCTTTGTTGTAAGGTAACACCTTCCAAATTACAGAGGACAATGTTGGGGCATGGAGAGTATCTGAGTGCTCTGAACATAGCAGAGAAAGAGAGAAGTGAAAAAAGGCTGATTCTTTGGTAATTGTGAAACATGCCAACTCCAGCTGGCAGGAAGCAGAGGACAATAATGGAAAGACCCATGGGAAATGGGCACCAGGCAAAATAGGCCAGCAAAAAAAGCTTTGGAGGAGCACAAGGATTTTCCATTCTGCACATTTGCAAAGTGAAGCAGAGTTCTTGCCCAGCATCAGCACTTCACAGAAGAGAAAATTACAGAGAGCAAAGGGAATCTGGACATTTTTTAATGTATGTTTCTTTTCATTCAGTGTTAGTATTTGAAATACAGAAATCAAAGCCATGAAAATAATTAGGTGTGGTACAAAAGGACATAAAAATAAAAAGTGCAACAAGAAAAGTATGTGCTAAAGAGTTGTAAACAGTGACTGAAAGCCAGATTTACTTCTCTGCATGAAATATATAATATACAACAGATCTCTCCATCTGTCTACATCACCTTCCGCAAGAGAAGAGTAGATAGCTGTAGTTAACTCTGCCAAATAGCTGCGGTACTGGTGTGCAAGGGGCACAGTAAGAAGTCTGTCCTAGCTTTACCTTTTCTAAAGCACAGCTCCAGCAAGCACTGTGAACAAACCACACATTGTATAGAGGTATCTGAGCTGTGCTTGCCAGTCATCCCATAATTATTCTGTAATACATGCAAACAATTACATGTCCTCTTCCGTGTTTTTGATGGCCTGACATTAAGCATACGGGCTGATGTCATCTCCTCCATAAGAGGAGAGAAAGTGCAGCCCTAAGGATGCAACTCCTGCTCCACATGTGCAGCCTACTCCTTGGCCAGAGAGTTCATGTTCAACCACCTCAGCAGAAAGCAATCCTCTTACAGGAACACCATAATCCCTGTTGGAAAGCAGGATATGTCAAGCCCCAGCCACCAACCCTTGCAGACCCAACCCACTTCTCCTGAAGACACCTAGCTCTTGCTCAATTTTTTAACAACTCAAGAGAAATCAAACTGTCTTCACCTTCTGAGCAGAGGCTGCTCTCTTCTCCTGCTTGGCTTTCATTTCTGCGAGAAGTCCACTGCCCATCACTTGCACGCCATACCTCCGGCCTCCTTGGGGGCTTCCTTTGCTGTCACCCCTCTCAGCTTTTGCCACATCATCTGGCTGCATCTCCTCCAGCGAGTCTGGTGTCTTTAATTCCTCGGATCGCTCTGTACCACCATTCTGCTCTGCAGGCTTTACCTCCTTCTTGCTTGTGTCTAAAGCTGGACTTTTTGCAGCAACCTTGGGCGAAGAGGGCTCCTCTGCCACCATTACAGCCTGGGGACGTTCAGATTTGGAGCCTCTTGATTTGATTAAGTTAAGGAAGCCACTCTTTCTTGAGTCCCTTTTCTTCTTCTCATCACCTGCTTCACTAGGCTCACTGGTGTCCGAGCTTTTAGTAGACGGTCTCCTAAAAAAAGACAGACAGTTTAAACTTTTCTCCTCTTCCCTCCTGCCTCCCTCTCTTTTAAACATTATCAAATGACTTCTTCCAGGCAAAGGCAATCTTTTGTAAGACCCATATGTTGCCCTATGCCCAATCAACTGATGTCTCTAAATTAAAAGCTGGACAATTAGTATTGATCACACCTTGATCTTGAGGATTCTTGTGCTAGCCTTGTGCATAGCGTAATGAAGACAGGCAACTCTTTCATCTGCACCAGGCATCCAGCTGTTTCCAACACCAGACAGGTCTAGCGAAGCTCTCTATGCATGTATGTATTTGGTTTGCATGGCCAGGTTTTGGTAGCAGTGGGGCTACAGGAGTAGCTTCTGTGAGATGCTGCCAGAAGCTTCCCCTATGTCTGCTGGCCAAGATGAGCCCATCGGTGATGGTGGCAGGGCCTTTGGGACAACACAGTTAAGAAGGGGGGGAAAAAAACCTGCGCAGCTACAGCTGGCATGAAAATATGTGAGAGAAACAGCCCTGCAGATGCCATGTTCATGAAGGAGGGGCAGGAGGTGCTCCAGGTGCCAGAGCAGAGATTCCCCTGCAGCCCATGGTGCAGACCATGGTGAGGCATGCTGTCCCCCTGCCGCCCAGGGAGGACCACGGTGGAGCAGAGGTTCATCTGCAGCCCAGGGAGGACCCCATATCGGAGCAGGGGGATGCCCAAAGGAGGAAGCGATGTTGGGGGAAGGTTACATTGGAGAAGGCTCATGGCAGGATCCGTGGAGAGAGGACCCCATGTTGGAGAAGGGGAAGAGTGTGAGAAGTCCTCCTGCTGAGGAGGAAGTAGCAGCAGAGACAGAGTGTGATTGAACTGATTGCAGCCTTCATTCCCTGGGCCACTGGGAGGGAGAGAATGATAATCAGGAGTGAAGTTGAACCTGGCAAGAAGGGGTGGTGAGGAAAGGTATTTTTAAGATTTGGTTTGTTTCTCATTATCGTACTATGATTTGATTATTTTTCCCCAAGTCAAACTTGTTTTGCCTACAACGAGAACTGGCAAGACATCTCTCCCTGCACTTATCTCAACACATGAGCCTTTCATTATATTTTCTTCCTCTCTGTCCAGCTGAGTGATAAGGCAGCTTTGGTGGGCACAGGGTCAACTCACTACAGCATACAATTTCATTCTGCTCCATTTCCAGAGTCCACTGCCTCTGGTTTGTGTCTGCCCATCAGTAAAAGGAGAACAACTGATCTAGGCACATGGTTAACACAGCTTTTGGGAGATCTTGTTCCTTAAAGGCCCTGATTGAAATAGGAACTACTTGGTACAGTCACCTTCTCTCAATAAGGAACAGAGAGATCACTTTTTTGGTGCAGGTGCTCATTCTAAAAAAAACCCCAAAGAAACCCGAAGCACAAAAAAACAAACAAACAAAAAAAAAACCCAAATCCCAAAACAATCCATCTGCCACTAAGATTTTCTATAGGCATCTTCTGAGCAAAGTACTCACACCTGAGGTGTAATCTGGGTGCATAACACATCTGCATAATAGCACCCAAACTGGAGAGAGCCACTGATGTCACAAATAGAGCAAAGGCCATGGCCAAAGACAGGTAAACAGGGATGGGAGATGGTGCAAGTTCACAGGGACATCTGAAATGAGCAGCTGGCAGGCACCCAAGGGAAGTACAGAAGAATGCAGTAGTCTGTGAGCACCCTGAACTTCACCTGGCTGGTCCATTTTTCAAAGCTACCATAATTTCACCTCTACACATAGTATATTACACATGGCTTCAAATATCACTATAGATATTTATAACTCATAGTGACTTTAAATAATTTGCTTTTCCTGACACAGCTATCTACCAGTTAACACCTATTATTTTCCTTAATGTGTATCACATACAACACAAAAAGGGTTATTCCAGGTTGCCTGGAAATCACTCCTGCTTTCACATTTAGTTATGTAAGTATTTGTGCATGTGTGTGTGTGTGTGTGCATAAACATGCATGAATGCAAAAAGATCTAGATGCGTGGTTTTATAGATATACAACCAGCTACAAAGCAACTGCATAAGCTCTATAACCTTATGAAAAGCTGAAAGAAAATCTTTCAGATTAATGTTTTGTCTGAACCTGGAATACTACAAATTGGTCAAACATGTCTTTAACATATTTCTAAACCAGGATAAATCTACTGTCATTAGCAGATGACAACACTGTATCTAACAGCAGTCCTTATTAAACAGAGACCCTCATGTACAACTGGCACTGGAGAGATAATTGACCAATACAAAGCTCTGCTTCAGCTTTAATAAGCTTCACTGAAGGGTAAAATGAAGTCAACTGAATTATAAAAATACACATTAGACATTAATCCCTCCCCCCATGGCATATTAAAGCAATTATTTCAAAGTAGCCATTTTTAAGGACAGGTAACTGAATTCACAATGTCTTGGCTACTAAAGTATTTTGTGACACCACCAACCCTGGATATTGAGAACAGAAGTCAAGCACAGCTTAAAAGTGCTACTTACCCAAACATCAAGATGGACTTTTTTTAAAAACTACTAAAAAAAAAAAATTGAACTTACTTTGAATCCATTTTTGTCACTTTCTTAGTGAAAAACTCATCAACGCCTTCATCCACTCTCCCCATGAGGCCATTCTGATCCCCTTCTGGAGGCAGTCCAGCAGACACCTGACAGAAAAAAAAACTCTCTCTGGTATATAATAATCTAAGCATGATTGTTTCAGTGATAATAACTAAGAGTTAAGACATTATAAAAATTGCGTGTGCCAACCAAACCTCAGTGCAGACAACAGAATCACCACTGGAATTCCCACTTTAGTCAGGCCAGTTCATGCACTACATCAAATGCAAAGTAACCCAAACCACCAGTGACAAATTGGATGCTGCAATCCATGAGGCCAGGAATCAAATGCCTTAGGCTTGTGAGAACAGAGCACTAGTTCAGTTAGACAAGAAGAAAGAGCAGGAAAATTAAATCCTGATCAAGCAGTAACCTGAAGAGAAAGTGTTTTCAACAACCAGTTGCTTCCCTGTTTGAAAAAATATTCTGGATTTTGGACCTAGAGATTTAGAAACAGAGCTCCACCAGGCTAACAGAACCTTTTATAATTCATTCGATCCAGCACCTCCAAAAGCAGAGACTCTAAATACAGAATTGGGTGCGTCACTTCAGGAACCAAACACAGACTTCTGCTCCATGTCTGAAAAAGGCAAACGTGCTCCCTGTCTTTGGTTTCAATGCCTACGTTTTGAATATGGGTGATCTGAGGCTGGCTTAGAAACACCTGCCAACTGCAAAGGCCCTGTGAAGATTAGCTAGTGACTCTGCAGCCTCCTGAAGATGAAACAAGCAGTCTCCTGGGAGGATTTCTCATGTGGTCTAGCTCCTGTACGTGGCTTTGATGTGCAAAAGCTCTATTACCTGTAAAGAAGACTTCCTTCAATTTAAACGCCATATAGAAACCTCTTAGGTGACTACAAAGGACTCCACAAGACCCAATCTAGTTGTATTCTTGCTAGTACTAAGGACAAAGAATCAGTTCAACATGAAATAGCAGAATTTGCAATTTGAAACAATTCAGATCAAGGAATCTCCTGGTTGCCACCGTAACTCAGACTAATTCCAGTTTCCCTTTTGATGTGGAGTACACACTCTTTTCTATCTGACACTAGGCAGAAATGCACATGCTAAGATCTGGGTTGGTCACACCAGTGACCACCTCAGCCAAAAGCCTGTTATCACTGGTGATATCACTGGCATCTCAACCAAAACATGCAAGCTAAAAGTGGCTGACACACTTTAACAGAAAGGAGAAACCACTTGATATTGATACTGGAGTCCTCCAGACAGTAGAAACAAACATGTAAGTACCAAAAGCAAAAGCATCTCCTGAAGGGAAAGTAATTCTAGAATCCAGTGATCTACAGCAAATGAGAAGATCTATGTCTAAAAAGAAAACCATTTGCATCTGAAACAGCAGCAAGTTCCTAAAAATTAACTAAAGTTGTACACAAATGTTGAGGGTCTAGTAAGGTCCTCAAGGCACAGGATTTTCTTATAGCTGTTTATTGTAATGCCTTTTAGTGATCAACATTAACTGCAAAACTGAATTCTGGTTTATTTTGTGTTTTACTCTCTGAAAAAAAGCTAAAAAGAAAGAAAGTGTTAAGTCTTCATTTGCCATTTTTTAAATCTCTTTTTTAGCTTAAGTTTAAAAGCAAGTTTTACAGGGCTTTGAAGCAGAAATAAATAAGATGAACCACAATCTCTTTCATACACTACAGACTCACCTCTTTTGTTGTTCTAAATCTTTACACATGAGAGAAGAACTCGTGAGGTTAAGAACTCACAAAAATCTAAATGACAAACAACTGTTAAAGCTACTTTGTGGTGAGTGGTGCTGAGGTTTTCTTTTTTCCTTTTTCCCCACCTCTGAACACTCATTTCAGAAACACTCTGATAAAACCATAAATCTTTCTTCTGCCTGCCCACCCAACCCAAGTTAAAAGTTCATGCTTCTCCCTTTTATCTCTATTTTCTCCTTTTTTTCTTACAATTTTCAGCTTACAAAGAAAAAAATGTTTTCCAGCAAAAACAGAGAAGTACAATCATCTGAGACCCCTTAAACTACTAAATGCAAATAATGTGAACTGCAATCAACCCAACAGATCTGTTGTAAGTGGCAGAAAAGGTCAAGATTTTGCCTCTTAAATTTCAAGTGTTTTTCCTAACCACTGCTTTCTGTATTCTCTAAGTGGCAAAACCAGCAGCAAATCAACCCTGCAAACAATGTCACAGTGCAGTCATGACTCTGGCCTTCATAATTTGGCTGTTTCATTTTCAGAAGCATCAAAACGAACATCTTAAGCCTTTCAAAAATTTGTTTGGACTTGTTATGAGATCAGAACTAGTAAGCAATTAAATGGTTCATAAAAACAAGACAGGGGCAAGTGAGTTTAAGTAAAAAAGTGCCTTTCAATTTCTGCAACTAAACAAACTCCCAGTTTCCTAATTAATTCAATATGGATGAGCATTCCCACATATCACAGGAAGCTACACTTCTCCTCTACAAGGAGGAACGTTTTTATTTCTCTTGAACAAGGTACTGTATGTCCTAGTTCCATGACTTGTAGCGAAGCTCTTGCCCCTCCCATGTCCCCACTCTTTCCACATCCCTATGCTGATGGCACAGGATGCACTGAGTAACTTTGAAAGCAACTGGGAAAACATGTGTTTCTGCAGCACTGGAATTGGAAGACATAAACACAGATGTGTTTTCACTACATAGAAACAAATCCATCCTCCTGCTACCTCTAACCTTCCCTGTGAAGCACAAGAGAATAGAAAGCTGACTTGAATATTCCCTTTTCTTGAAGGTTTCTCCATTTCCAAGCGGTGCAAAAAGCACTCTATTGCCTGATATGATCTTTCCCAGTATTAGGAAATTTTTAAGAATACTCTTTGTTGACAATCCTCAAGAAGAAGCAGAAGAGGCCACAGGCATTCATTACTAGGCAGCCTAACTCACAGAAGCAAAGCCTGCCCCTTGATAAGAGCTACTTATCCTATCAGCTGTGCCCTGTTGCTGTGAGATAACTCTGTAACTCCTCCATATCTGTCCTTATATACCCCGAGGACACACCATCACAGACATAAATCTTTATTGATGTGGTACGGCAAGAAAATGGAACTGTGGGAACTCCATGCACATATACTGAGTTCACACCAATGCCTTTCGTAAACAGATAGTGCTCTTCTGTTTTGTTTTTCTAAGGCAGGCTCCAGCATGAAAAGCAGATCTGTGACTATGCAGATTTGCTGTCCCAAACACCATCTTCAGTTAAGGAGCTGTGGGGAGCTGGGTGTCACAGAATAGCTCCTCTGAGAGCTGATAGAAATAAGAATTCATGCCAAGTTACCACATCTTAATGCAGGCAGAAAAAAGGATTAAGACTTAACAAACCCTTGCAATACAATTGAAAAGTCTCATGATATTTTGTGCATTTCCTGTAACAGCTCCAAGTTCCTCCAGAAACTACATCCATGGAAAAAAAACCAAAAGCAAAATAAAAAATGACAAAACATATCCTGGATTTAGGCTGTGTCAAACAAGACAAAAAGCTTGTAATAGCGATAGCACACTGAAAGACATGAATACCAGAAGAAAAATTAAGTAGTTCCTTATGGCTTTTAAAACTTTCACAGTTGTCCTCATTATATTGCAAGACCCGACTCATGGAAAAAACCAATCAACACATGACATTGCCAACAGTATTTTAATGAGGACTCACTGCTGCTTGGCTGGGCTGCTGCTTTTTATTCCTTTTGGGCCTTAGTTTTGTAAAGTGTTCCAGCTTTCTCCCTTCTTCAGATGGCAGCTCTGAAATGAATCCAGAAGTTCGTTTGTCTGGCCTGCTGGAAGGAAATGGTGGGTCTTCTATATGGATAGGTACTTCTTCCAGTGCTTTATCTAGATCAAATTCCATTTCTAAGAGAAATCAAAACTTTCTAATTAGATTTGACATGATATTTAAAACAAAAGACAATGCCATTCCTCTCTTTTGCAGCAAACAATTATAAGCACATTTAGAGAACCCAACCACAACATGTCTGTGAGCAGATAGAGCACTGTGAACAACTATTCACTATCAAACACACTGGCAGAGTCACAAAACAAAGCAGCCAGTGTGGGCCTCAAATGCAGTCCAGAGGGAAGGAGAATCACCTGTGCTTTTCAGTCAAGAACTACCTAGAACTGCCTCAGGCAAGCAAAGAAGCAAAATGCTTTTACGAAATTCTCACTTACCAAAAGCTCTGGACACTGGCCGGAGCATTCTACTGTGGATGCTTTTCCTTTTTGATTTAGGAGTCATCTATCAATAGAAAACAAAAGAAAAATTACTTTAGGGGACAGAAGAAATGACAACAAATCAGTTCTTCAAGGCTATGAATCATTTCAAGATCTGATTGCACTTAACACCAGAAGGGAATGGGTTTTTAAATCCCTTTCTTAAACATTCGGAACTTCTAAATTGACATTTTGTTCAACTGACTTTGAACAGAACCAGGAAAGTCGTTTGATCTTCTCATTAAAACTGTACGCTGTGCACAGGATGATTATTGAAACTGCTCAAGCAATAACTTTTTGTTGCCCACAACAGAACTATTAAAACCTCACCTCTGCATTTGAGATCACAAGGGACAAAAGACTTAATTACTTTGTTCAGGATTGGACAGTTAATGACAATACCAGGAATAGTCTTCCTCCTTGTTCTGACTTTTAATTTTGATACAAAATACACTTCCTCAGTTCATCTGTTAGTGACATGCTACTACAAATCTGCCTCTGGACACCACCCTACAGTTCACTAAACTTTCCTAGGAAAATGAGCCTTGGACCACAAAGCCCACCTTCAAAAAGCAAAAATACTGTGTGAGCATGAGCGGTATCTGCAGCAGACACATAACTTCCCTGGATTTCAGATACATTGAGAATAGGTGGAAAAAAGTTACTCAAGATAGTTACTGAATTACACACTATTAATCTTCTCATTTTCATGTTCCCACAAAAAAAGGAGTATGTTGCCTTAGGAGCACAAATACCCAGACTTAAGAGCCAAGTTTGTTGCTTTTGAAACACAGTTGCCTTTCTTTTCTTGACTCAACACAAAACTGAAAGTCTCTACGGCAAGAAAGGAGACTTTGCTTCAGGAAATGCATGTCACCAATTCTGAACCTCTTTAAATAGCCCAGCATTGTAATATTTTTTGTTTAAAAGTTGACCTGCACGTTTTCTTGTGAGGGAATTTAAAATGACTCAGCTTCTGCAAAGATGGCCTCCTTTAGTGGTAGAGTTGTACATGCTAGTTTAAGTGATATCCATATAATTCCATTTACTTGCTCGCCTTGAAGCCTAGTGGCTTCAAATTCTGGAGTATCAGCCAGGCAGCTGTTATGGCTTGCAAATCATTAACAAAATTGTTAATAAAAATTAGTACTGTCAATTTTATATAACCCAGAAAAGATAGAATTGGCATTGACATTTCAGACAAATCAAGAACTGCTTAAGGTAAACATTGGCTAGTTTTTATGTATGGAAAGTTCAGTGAATAGACTTGCATGTATTGAATTCCTATTTCCAAAGTATCCATGAGGATTATTATGCCACTACTCACATATTCAGGGTTATGACAGATTTTTGTGACAGAACAGCTGTTCCCCATCTTCTCAAGATGAGAAAAGGACTTGAAGTCTACAGAGTGGGCAGTTACAGCACTGCCTGGGCAACAAAACTCTGGTTTTATTGCCATGCACATTGTTGGGGAAAAAAAGATACCTTCAGCTGTTGCAGGTTTCCACTTCCACATGTGACAACCAGCAGTAAATGACACAATAGTTTCAAGATCAGGCAGGAAGTAGCTGGCCACCTGAGCGAACTTACTCTGACACTAAAGAGCAGGCAAAGTGTTGCTGCATCAAAAGGTCAGACACTACTTTCAGAGTTACCAATAAATTAAATGTAATGGCTTCAGTAGCAAGTAGCTGGAGAGGTACTGAGCTTTTTCAGCCAAAACTGCAGTGGATTGTGCAACAGGTAAGCAGCTGGGCAGCCTCTGAACTGCACATCTCAACAGCTGCCGATCCATCACTCAAACCTGGAACAACCAAAGGCATTCACACCTCATGTAAGGAAGAGTCAAAAGAGCTCAGTATTTGCAGGGCAGCAATTGGGAGTCACAATCAGTAGTCCTGACACTTCCAAACATAGCCCATTTCTCTTTCTAAGCTATATTTGCATACATTTTGGTCTGGTTTTCAATTTTTTTGTTGATGTGACTAAAAGTTGCACCAAGTAGGATAATATAGCAAATCATGTGCTAAAGAAGATCAGAAAGCAGGACAGAAAACAAGGATGACACAAGACCTCTGGTCACTCGGTAACTGCACAGCCACAGCCAGTGTTCAGAGTGGCTCCTGAATGAACACAGACAAGCTGAGAGCTGCGTCAGCCCAGGACACCAATGGGAAACAGAACAGGGCAAGTTTTGAGATTCCTGTACAAAGACTGACATTCTCCCAATACAGCCAAGAACAGAGTGATTTCGTCTTCCTTCCCAGACAAGAAAATGCCCCTGGATGACCCTGAAGAGCTTGTGCTGATGACCATAAGCCAGTCTGTGGATCACTGCAATAACTTACTGTCAGCTTGGCGTGATTCATCAGCAGCTTGGTTGCCGGGGATAAAGGCAGAGGGATAGAGATGCTTCCCATTTGCTTTAACAGCATGAATAACAGCTCTACATACACTTCTATTTGAAAACCTTCTGTTTTCTAGTCTGTTTAGGAAGTGCACAGATGAAAGGCTTCTTGCCAAGTGAACTTTCTAGATCACACACAGAGCAAAATGGGTCAAAGCATTAATTTAAATAGGCCAGTGCACTCTTTTTACAAAATATTAGGCTTAATCTCTGCTTAATATCTCAGCCACTGCACAGTATGCTACAGCAGCAGTGCACATGTCATTACCAGAGGAGATATCTGAACTCCCCAGCCCGAGCCCCATTTCCCATAGCTCATGGAAGCAATTCAACTTTGGCAGACACACACTTTCTGCCTTCCCACCACCTCTGGCCTCACAAGCATAATATGGCTCTCCTTCCTTATGTTTCACTCATGGCTTTTACAGAGGAATAGCTGTTAGTATTTCACTTCTTCCACAACTTCCAGGGACTTGCCATTCTAGCAGACTACCTCCTGAACTTCTTCCCTGTTTTGACTACTTGTCCATGAGCATGCTGTAGACTGCTTGGCAGAACAGATAAAACTATTAGCTGCATCTGGGGATTTTGAGAGGACCTCTTGGAAGTCTGGGTGCAACTCTGTCACAGAGATCTCTAGGGATGGCTCCACAAATGCACTGATCTGCAGTAGATGGGAGCTAGCAATCGCTACCACGCTCCCAAATAAGGGCTTACTCAGACACTGTTATGTGTCCATGCTAACTTAAACTCCCAGGATCTCTTCCCATGATCGCTTTTCCAGATTCCTGCCTTCTGACTGTCTTCTTCTCAAAACTATCTGAGCTCTCTGGAGGTTTCTGAAATTATATTTCCAACTGTGGAAGAAAACTAGTACCATAGGAATTAAAAAAACACAACTAAAATCACTCTTCTTTCAAATGTAAGAAAACAAAGTACTTTTAGCAACAGAGTCTTAGATACTCCATTTTCCTTGTTTATAGAGAAAACTGAAATTACTCTCACTGTGGAGGGATAAGCTTATTTCCATGTTTTTCTCCTACTACTATGAAGTAATTTATATTCCATCCTATTGGATATAAGGGATGTTCTGTGACCCTCCTGTCACTTCCCTTTCAAAGGACTTTAAACTAATGAACAACTTGCTGCTCCCCCTTCAAATTCAGCTCCCCAGTGGGTCTCCCTTCAGCCCTCCTTCCTGCAAAACAACATACGGATTTTCAGTTTTGAGAATGTGTTAAGGACTATTCTTTCATAAAGCTGGATGATGCTTGAATATAAAATCAAATCAACAGATTTTCCTTCTGAGCAGTAACATTTGTCCTTATATCTCCAATCAGCACTTTGCTTTGGTTTGATATTAAAGCCAAAGGATCCTTTAAATTCAGATGTTGTGTTAGCTGAACCTTCTCGTAAATCCAACATCATCCCTGAACCGCTGCCTACTTCATTTGTAGGTGCAGATGGATGGCACTACAGTCTCCCAGGAGACTCACAAGGCAATACAGAGGCAAATGGAGCACAAAAACATAGGCCAGAAACAGCAGAGCTAAAAAAATACTTACACTTGTACAGCAGAGAGTCTCCATGCAGCAAAAAAGAAAGAAAAAAGAATATGAATGGGGAAGACAAAGCAATAGCAGTTTTCAGGAAAGGAGGCAAAACCAGAAACCACCAAAATAAAGAAAACTAAAGCCAAAACACTTAGAAGTCTTAGCAGGAAAGGTGACATGCAGGAATGAGGTAAAAATCCCTTGTATTTGGAGGTGCTACATGTTTTGTATTTCCAGAGGATAGCCAGACGAGGATGTGATCTCTGATTTATACTGGGACAAAATCAGGTTTTCTGACATTTGTTTCCAATATATGGTACTCGCCAATGGTGCCAACCTGACACCTGCTGCCCCAGTGTGCTGTGTTTTTTTCATTTTGCTGGCACCAGTAGCGAGGAAAAAAATGTAATTCTGTTATTTCCTAGTCTGGAGGAAGATTCTGAATTAAAAATTAGCAGCTTGTTGTGGAAAGCAGGCAAGCAGGGAAAACAAAATAAGGCTTCTCTTGCAAGAATGAAAAAGGATGCAAGTCTGTTCTCTTGAAGTTTAAATAACTCTATTCCAAAGCAACAGTATTTCTCTTTCCCATAAGGAAGTTTAGAGGCACAGACTTTCAAGCACTTTTGGCACATTAGAAGAACGTTGTTCCATTACTAAATCACAACATCTCCTCTTCCTTCAAACATTATAAGGAAAAAAAGGAAGCAGCACAGCCATCATATGAAATGAAACAATGGCATATCCCATCTCTTCTATGGCTCATGACCAGTCATGGTCCTCTTTGATTTAGAGTGAGAAAAAAAATTACTGGAAGTGTGGGTTTGTCTCCAAGTTGAATGGGAACTGCTGCTATAACAGCACTGCAGGTATTATCAGTGTTTGTGGCAAAAGTCAATAGTCAGTTTGGACTAAACTTCTTGACAAGAAAGTGCTGCATGTTCTTGCACACAGCTCCTCTCCTTTATTTTCCTATGGCCCCTCAGAGTCAGTTGTTTGTTTGTTTTGGTGTTTGTTTTTTTTTTCTGGGTTTTCTTTGTTTTTCTTTTTTTGTCTCTATTTTCTTTTACTTTCAGAAACTTTGCCTTTATAAAAGAGTTCTCAGCTAACAGTGATTTAGGCAAACCTCTTCATTACTCTCATTTTCGTATGCTGTCCATGTACACATACACTTTACTCAATTTCTCTGTCAGACTAAGTTCTCTCTTCTCTTGCCCATCTTCTATACTACCTGCAGCTGCTCAGACACTGCTGGGGAGACTGCAGAATCCATTGACAAACATCTGAAAACTGAAACAATCTTAAAAAAAGTTCTCCAGCACACTTCAAAAGTAAATCTGCAACATGGTTTCTCTTTAAGGCAGCATTCATGGCAGTACTCCAGTGGGCTCTGTGTATTTAATGCATAGGCAGGAAAGTTTTTTATAATATACAAGCAGCTGGAAATGCGACTGGGACTAAAGTGGAAAATAACACCCATAAATGGAAGCAATCCCAGGTTTTGAGGGAGTTTATGGTCTATGGTCCTGATTCAACAAGGGCTTAGGAAAATCCAACCTTCCATATTTCAGTGATTTCGCCGAAGTGAGTGCCACTACTGAGCCACATAAAAGTTAAGAGGTGCTAAGCAGCTTATTGGTGGGGAGTAATGAGGGAGAGGGAGGCACACAGCAGGCAACAGGTTAGACAAGGAGGTACTGTAAAGCAAAGCTAAGACTAAGGGACTTGCCTGAAGTCACCAAGGAATCTGGCTGCTTTGCAGGGAACCTCATGTCAGTCTTCAGACCCCTAAAGTGCTACAGACCACGAGGCCACTCAACCCTTCCCTTTGTTTGTTTGCTCTCAAGCACATAATTGAAAATAAGGTGGTCTGCTTCCCAGTGAATGTGGGCCAATGTCAACATGAAACACCAACCCACAACCAAAAATCCCAAGAAAACTACACCCAAATAAAATCAGAAATTGGACTGGGGAATCATAACAACATGCCACTGGGGATTGAGATGTCAGAAAAAAATATTTTAAAGGATTCTTACAGAACATTTTTAACCAGTGCTATATCATTTCAGCTATATGTATTTTGTGCGGTACGCCTTTTTAAGAAAGAGGCATAAGAAAACAATGCATTTTATCACAAGTCCTGCCATTTTCTTTGGTGTCAGGAATCATGACCTGTAAAGCTGCCATGACACCCTTTCAGTCAATCAACATTTCCCATGCTTCTTTTAGTCTCCTAAGGAATTTTGACAGAGCTGTCACACATCTGTTGTCTGATTAAAAAAAACAAATCAAAATATCTTCAGGTATACTTTATAAAGAAGAGCAGTAAATTGACCAAATCTGTTTTTTGCATATAAACCTTTGCACATGCAGATGCCTCACCATCTGCATAGAAAACCTTGGAAACTAGAAAGTTGCTATTGCTTACTTTGACTCCAAAAGATTTTATGACATGATTTCCAGGGTAAAAGCCTCTGCACAGTTTCAGAAATTCAGCTACATACTTCCCACTAGCAGTGATGGTAACCTGAATCACTGTCCTTAGAATTTCCCCCTTGAGTGTCATTGTCCTTGGAAAGTTAAGTGCAATTCTAGAATCTATAACAGTAGAGTATAGAGCATTTTACAGTAGACAGGACAGTAAAGCCCCTAACACGCTGTTTAGAAACCAAGGCCAAGATGCAATAGGTTGCTGTTTTTTGATACTACTGTCCTGAATGTAGCAGCTATGCATTTTTACATCAACAGAGGGTCTAGTCCTTAGCTTCATATGTCAGAGTTCTGTCATCTATATGGAAATACTATATATAAATATATATAGCATAAATAAATATGACATACAAACAATCCATATGTGACTTTCAAGCGTATGTTTGTTTATCTACTTCCCCTTCCCAAGAGTGGAATTTCTAGAGAAATGGTTTTCAATTAATTCAGTGCTATGGTTCTGAATTAATTCATCCTATCTAAGTCAGCCCGACCTTTAGAATTACTTTGTACAGAAACATTTTCTGAAAGAAAAGGAGTAGCAATGCAGTAAGATAAGCTCAATAGATTTGTCCTTGAGCTTGTTTTATTTTACTAACCAAGAAATCTTTGCTTTTCTATGTGCTGAGATGTGGCTCATGTACTCTGCGATATTTTATCAAGCATTTCAATATATTCTTTTAATTAATAATTCTGCACTTGCATCTTTCGAGTCTTGTAAATTTCCTGTTAATAAACATTCCTGCATATAAACAGTCAAAGATTTTACTATGAAAAGTAAAAAAATCAGCTTCATTAATTAAACTGAGAAGTTCCTAAAACTGTTAAAAAGAATGTTTAATTTCATGTTCTGAATTAGTGTCCTGGAAGGAATTCTGTCTGCAACTACCACCTGCAAGAAAAAAGCAATGCTCCATATCATCAGTTCTGTTTTCTACTTGCACATGAAGAGCCTAGTATCTTCTTCAGCAGCTGGACTTCAAGATAATCAAAGAGGATGGTTACAACTACTTTAGTTTTTATCATTATTTTACTTAAAAACTGATTGTAAACAGAGAGCTGCAGCAGGTCAGATGGCACAAACTACCTCTTCAAGTCACCACAACCTGCTTGCTTGTCATTGCTCATTATCTTCAGCTGGTAAACACTGAAGCAAAAATTACTTTGTTCATGATCTAATCTTCCATACAAAACAAATAAAAAGCATTTAGACTTGGCAAAGGCAATTCTTGAAAAACACCTACCATATGTATCAGGTGCCCTGGGCAAGAATATCACTAAAGCTACTCTGAGGCAACATACTCCTGAGTGGGTGTTCAAGCCAGGTGGAACAGGGCTTAGAGCAACCTGATCTAGTGAAGGATGTCCCTGCTCAGGGCAGGGGAACTTGGAACTAGATAATCTTTAAAGGTCTCTTCCAACTCAAACCATTCTATGATTTTGTGAACAAGAACTGTTGTACCTGTCTGCCCTGCAGCTTCCCAGGACTGAGACCCAATGTAGTTTCTGCATCTCTCCTTCCAACAACCTGAAGTGAACAGTCACCAACAGGATAGTCATCCAGGCAGAAACAACGAGTCATCTTGCCACCACACTAGACCCTTTGGGGGCAGACAATGCACTACTTGTGGTGACATTTCACAGGAAAAATGCTACAGGGAGACTTAACACAGTGAATCAGGTACAATTTACCCTGGATGGGTAAGTAAACTACTAGACTGTGCTCAGAATTACACTGGGAAGTTTTACTCCTGAAAACTCAAGCATACTGGAGCTGTTGTTCTTTTCTCACTAAAGTTTGCTTCAGACATCTTTTCAGCATGCACAGTAAATCTTTATAATCCTCAGACACTTTGAGATATCCTAAAAAAAAACCTCTAAAATTTCTGCATTTTAAGTCCTGTCAGGAATAACTACATCAAGATATCTCCCTATTGAAAACAGGAAATATCTTGGCAGGAAACTAGCAAATATTCTAAGACTCTTTACAAGAAACAGAAATACCTGAGTAGAGTATTTGAGTTTCTTTCCTAAAACAAAATGCTAGAACAGGTCAATCATATTTACCCAAGAAAGGATGGCAAAACTCAAAAGCTGATCTATGGAGTGACAGCACCTAAGTGTGTCATACGATTTAAATAATGCTGCTTGGTCAGGCAGTTATGGGGCAGCACATGAGCCTAGGAAGGACAGAAAATACCATGAAAGAAAAGGTAGAAGCCTATCATGCACAGCAGGACGGCTCACTCACAAGCACAGAATTATGTTCTGGCTGGCAACAAGGCACTGGATTCTGCAATTTCCCAGAGAGTATGGACACGAACCACCCCAGGACTGTCTAAATATCATGGTATTGGAAATGATGCACAGCTAAACTGTACAAGATTAAAAGAGGTTCTGATCAGCTTTGAATGAAAATAACCTGACTTTTCAATCTCTTTCTCTCTTGCTCTTTTCGTTGTCGTCATATTTGTTTACCTGAAGATTTTTTTCAGCAGTTTAAGTGCTTTTGGTTTCAGACCAGTATTCCAATCCTGTCACTACTGACCTCAAAAATTCACAATAATTCCATCTTTACTAACATGAGATAAGATCTCACAGCAGAAATACATCCACACTTTGGCTTTAGCTGAGCTAAATAACACCAGAAGAAAGTATCTGGTTACCTCTAAATTCTCATCTAGTCTAACAGCAAGATGTTTTGAGAGTAAGCCTCACAGATTTATGAATAGGACTGTGTGATGCAGTTGTCAATGATAGCGGGGATGAGATTTGATTACTCGGAAGCTGTCTTGTAGTCTTTTGGCACTATGTATGTTTGATTTTATTTATTTATGTATTTTGAAGTTCCTATTCTGGCAACCCAGTTCACCCTAGCCTGCTTTTCCTTGATGAAATACAGCAGAATCTGACAGTACTGTAACAGCCTGCTCTAACACAGACTTTCTTCCTCTTCTTCCTGTGAGCAACTATTCTTTATCCCTGGAATATGAGGTATAAATTTTGCAGAGCAAAAAATGGCAAGCCTCATGTTCTTCTGCATGAAGTGAGAATCATAAAGCACTCTTAGTGAGACAGACTCATGCATGTGCTATTTTCAGTAGATTCTCCAGATTTCAGTGTAAACAAGACTCTCCCATACAACACAGATAAGTACCTCATGCCAAATTATTCTTTTGAAGATGCTGGAAGAATGAAAAAGAAGTAGGTAGGATCATTCAACCTATACAGAAAACTTCTCAACCATTTGAGACGGTCAGGTTGCCAGATACTAACCAAATCAAGAAACATCAAGGCTGCAGACCTGAGTGCGACAGTAACAGCATTATCAGAGGTTATTCTCATGCTGTTTGCTGTTGTTCCTTTACCAGAGGTTCCAGAGCATAGATTTTGACAAGAACTACTCCAAAGGAGCTCTTGCTCATCTGCCATGGGAAATAACAAGAAGGCTCTTACAGAGGCTGTGGGAAGATTATGCTGTATCTGTGCTGAGCATCAACTGACTCCATGGCTCTGCTGGTAAAAGGGATCACATGAGTGCCCCCTGACACAGTTTGCAAAAAGGGGCTTTGTCCTCATAACCTGTTAACTTTACCTGAAGCAGTTAAGTGAGCTCTTGGGTGATCCTTACTGCTGGCTGTATGGGCAGGCAAACACAGGTAGAGACAGTGACCTCTCTCACCAGGTGAGACATAAACATGTAACGCATGAAATATAATGATGGTCACTCAGTATCAGCAAGACAATTACTGCCACAAGGGATGTAACTACCATCTTGGTTTCATCTGGAAACGAGTTAATTTTCTTCCTAGTACCTGGTATAGCGCTGTGTTTTGGATTTAGCACTAAAATACTGTTGATAACATGCTGATGTTTTTAATTGTTGCCGAGCAGTGCTTACATTAGGCCAAGGACTTTTCAGCTTCTCATACAGCCCTGTCACTAAGGAAACCGAGGGTGCACAAGAAGTTGTGAGGGGACACAGCCAGGACAGCTGACCCCAACTGACCAAAGGGATATTGCACACCATAGGGCATCATGCTTAGTTTATAAAGCTGGGCGGAGTTGGCCAAGGGAGAGTGGCCTGCTGCTTGGGGACTGGCTGGGCATGAGTCAGGAGATGATGAACAACTGCATTTTGCATCACTTGTTTGGTGTATTCTTTTATCATTACTACTATTTTTCCTTCCTTTTTTGTTCTCTTACACTGTCTTTATCTCAAACAATGAGTTTTACCTTTTTTCTGATTCTCTCACACATCTCACTGAGAGGGAGTGAGCTTTGTGTTTAGCTGCCTGCCACTTAAGTGGTAACAAGCACACACCCTCCCCTCCACCCCCAACACAAATCTGGGTCTACAAGGGCCAAACAAACCATCAGAAAACAGGCACCTGATACAGAAACATCACCACATAAACAGAATACCCAGCAGCTGCATTTCATAATTCTCATTTTAACCTAAGCAGAAAACAGCCTCTAATTTTACACTGTTGGGTTTTTTTTCTTAAACAAGCACGCAATGTTGTTATTAGAGGCAGTTTATCACATTCTTCATCTTCTTCATATTGTGCCAATAATGTACCTTAGACTATGAGAAACAGCTTTGAACTCTAAGAAATTTCAGTTGGTTTAAGAAAAACACACTATATATCAATTATCCATCACCTCCTTTCACTCAGAGACCAAGAAAAGGCCTTGAAAGCCAGGTTTATTTTAGAATATTTAGGCTGTGAACATGTAAACCCTGAAAAGCCCGTGCTCCGTAGTCTATACGTGTAACAGGAATTGAACAAACATGGATAAGGACCTCAGTGGGCAATGAGGATGCTGCATAACTATATATAAAGAAACCTAGGAAAAGATAGATAACAAATATTCACAATTAAAATGAAGGTATTCATAATGCTATTCATGAGGCTAACACATAATTTGCAAATAAACAAGATTTCACAGGTTCTGTAAAGGGGTCACACTGGCTCCCTTTTTATTTTATTTTCTCAGCTATAGCGCTCCACGTGTAGGGAAGGGGTTAGGGAGGACACTGGCACTGTGCTGTGCTCCTCCTGGTGATATTTTTATAAACTGTCCTAGTTCGGGGTGAGTCAAATATTACTGGACTCCCACTGCAGTGGATTTGCTTGCATGCCTGTGATGGAGCCTTTTCAGAAGCCAAGAATGCTCTCACATGCCATAATGCCAATTTCTAGCTTCCCACAGAGTGCTGTATTTACTACACATCAAAGGCCCATTTCTGCTAATGCATACAAGAGAGAAACTCAAGTGTCACAATCAATTTAATCCAGCATTCATCCAGGCTGCTGCCTTTGCCCTCATCCCTCTCTGCTTGCTCCTGCCACTCAGGCTTCGTTTTGTGGACTCAGCCAGAGGACTAGTCAGTCTATAAACTAACCTGGAAAAGAAATCCTCCGTAAAAAGCTTAACTGTCAGCCAAATCAATTCCCACACCCAGTTTGTAGTGAGGTTGTGTGAACACCAGTATAAGCGTGAGGGTGTGGGCAGGAAAGTGCAACCTGTGTGTGGGGGAAAGTGGAAATGCTCTTTTCAGAAAAAATAAAGATTTTTGCTGGATTAAGTCATTCAGAGAGCTAAAGCTTTATTTATAGCACAGGAGAACATACGGAGTCCAACAGGAACTGGAGTTTTATTGCAGTAGGTGTTCTGCCTTTTATCCAAAAAGCTGACTCTCTATGCCTGAGACAATTCTGCTGCAGGTAAAAAGACAACAACAAGAATCAGATGTGACAGTATGCCAGCACATACCAGAGAATCTCCTCTTATTTTTCTTCCTACAGTATCACTGCACATCTGCCTGAGTCTGTACCATGATTTTCTTCTGCCAGTAAAAGCAACACAAGAGGTTTCTGTTGTTTTAATTCTAATCTGCTCTGGGGCGAGAGGGAGAAAAGCTGTAGGAGCTTTCATTTTGCTTTTGTTTTTTTTAATAAACTTAATTCTGGTGTGAAAACACTGAGGTACATACACTCCTTCAGAACACAAAGGGTCCTAAGTCTTCACCTGGATACTGGACTCATCTGTTAAATCTTTGGCAATGGCCAGCTAGTACACTCCCGGAAAAAAAACATACACCACCAACCTAACAGTGTCCCATTACTGCTGCAAATTTTCTTCTCTACTGTACAGGTGATCAATAAAGACTAAAACTTTAATATGTTACTCATGAGATTTTTTTAAAACTTTCCTTCATTAAAGTCACAGAAAAATTTCTGTGGCCGAAATGAGAAATAGATGAAAAAAGGTTAAGATTGAATATTCATAGCAAACAGTTCTTTTCTGTCAACCACAGGCATTTTTTCAAGCACAATTTACCATCTAAGCATTTCAATCTTACACTGAAATGGTTTAAAGAAGAGCTATAAGTAAACTTCCATATTACAATCTACAATTCCTTTGCATGTTTCAGTTTCCCACCATACCTCTTCATAACACAAATAACCTCTGCTTTGCCCTAAAAACAATACGTACACTGTCTGTATGTTTGTTACTACCCATAGTAATAAAATTATATTGCTGAAATGAGTACTTAAAGATGATGGGTACATGGATTTTTAGTCAAAAAGCTATTTTTCTTGAAACATCTTTAAATAGTGGCTCAGCTCTAGTGATCTCCCTTTAGTATTCTGGAAGTCAAAATAACATTGAAAGAGCTGAAAAAACCCAAAGATTTAGAACACAACTGTTAAACACAATCTAACTACCTTTTGATCGAGAATTGAGCATTATTTAAACGTCTCTTACTTCGGCAAAGAACTAATGGCTACAAAAGAAAAAAGTACAACTAGAAGTGTTATGTAAATAAAAATCAGTTAGTATCTACCTACACAATTACACATACCAAGACACATGATAGTCAATTTCAGTAAAAAAGGGTATTTAAAGTTTGTTTTAAAATGCATGCATGAGTTTAAAATGTGTTGCACTCATTATATATGCACAGGAAAATTTAGACAAATCATACTATTTTATGAAGTTAATTCATGATTGAATCTAAGCTCCAAAAAGGAGGCCATGGTTTTTTCTTTAATCTGAGAACAGTAAGCCATTTTCTGCATAAAGATTTTTCTTTTCATCTTACTTGCACACAACTTCTATCTAATGACTTATTACCATCAATGCAGCTCTAATTAAATGTAGACAACTAAGACAGCTGTAGACTAGGGAAGCATCAATTTACTGTACTGCAGCTCAGGGAGATCAGAAACTCTCGGCTGCATAATGTTCCAGCAGTCACATCCTACGTCGGACGACTCAATCGCTCCCAGCGTTCTTCACAATTCATTTAACAGCCTAGCAAATTCTGGTATGACTGACAAGTCTTTCATATTATGGGCTCTCAGGCCACTGCTAAGGGCTGGATGAGAAACATACCCTAATCTGAAGCTAATAAGCATTAACTGCACAGTTTGTATTTAGAAAGTCCTAATTCCCACAACAGAACATACTAGAAACAACATTTAAAAGTCTATTTTTCAGCAGTGCGTTTAATGGGCCCATTTGTGATACTTTGTTCTGTCTTGTCTGTGTTGTTTATACCTATCTAACTTTAAAGATAGATAGATACATAAATAGATAGATAGATAGATAGAAATTTTCTACTATGTCAGGGAAATCCTCCCACCCACAGCCACTCTGCACCCTGTTTGAGAATAGATGATCAGGCTCTGAAAGACATCAGTGCCTGTTTGTTGACTCTGTCACCAGCACGAGAGATTCCAATCCTTATGCTGCCAGTCCAAGTGTTCCAAACTTTTCTCTGCTCCACTTTCAAACCACATATAAAAACAAATTGATCATAAGCATTTTATTACCCATACATCTACCTCACTCAGAGTCATTCACCTAGCTTCAGTCCTATATAATCTATCTGTAACCATAGGGCCAAACCCAATCCCAGATCCAGTTTTTCCCCACATTGTTCAAATACAGCTTCAAGGAGAGCTGGTGAATAACATCGTAATGCTGTGTATGTTACCTCAGCCAGAATACTGATGGTCAGTAGGCTTGCTGAAGAAAACAAGAACAAAGTGAACAGCCTTGCTGAAGATAACAGGGGTTTGCAAAAGAAGTCCCATTTTGCAATGGAAAAAAACCCAGTTCCCCCGAGATGGTGGTTCAAGCTCAGCGCCTCCTACAAGACCAAAATCTTTTCTACCCAAGACATCTTGACAGCTGGAGCAAGCTGATACACAGGGCTTAAAATAGGGAGGCCTTTCCTGGCACCACAGTAACAAGATCAGAATTATCCCATATTTCAAATTCTTTTGGAGAATAGGAGATTAGGGTCCCAAACAAGCATAATATCAAAATGCAATTAAAGGTTTCAGGTTTGCAGAACATGCAGCCTCATTTACTCAAAAGGCTAAGATCTGCTTTATCATCACAGTTCATAAGGGCTAGGGATTTCCAACAACCAAACAAGGCAGTGTTCTGGACTAATGCTATTTTGAAAGTAAGATCTAAATAGCTATTTCTCATTTAAAATTAAAAATTAGCAAAGAAAATTTGGTTCATAATTACAGTTCTTACAACCATACGCTTCTACTAGTTCAGTGAAAATCCCTGTATTGCTCAGCATTTTGGGGCTAGCTCATTGTGTAAACATTAAAGCTCCACAAGGCCAAGTGCAAGGCCCTGCACATGGGTCGGGGCAATCCCAAGCACAAACACAGGCTGGGCAGGAAATGGATTAGAGCAGCCCTGGGGAGGAGGACTTCAGGGTGCTGGTGGATGAGAAGCTCAACATGACCTGGCAATGTGCACTCACACCGAAGCCTTGAAGGCCAACCATGTCCTTGGCTGCATCAAAAGCAGCATGGCCAGGAGGTGGAGAGAGGTGATTCTCCCCCTCTGCTCTGCTCTGGTCAGACCCCACCTGGAGGGCTGTGTCCAGCAGTAGAAGCCCCAACCTAAGAAGGAAATCAACTTGCTAGAGCGAGTCCAGAGGAGGACCATGAAGATGACCACAGGGCTGGAGCACCTCTCCTATGAAGACAGGCTGAGAGAGTTGGGGTTGTTCAGACTGGAGAAGAGAAGGCTCCTGGGAGACCCTACAGGAGCCTTCTTTTACCTAAAGAGGGCCTACAGGAAAGGCAGAGAGAGACCTTTTGCAAGGACAAGGGGAAATGGCTTCAACTGAAAGCGGGTGGATTTTGATCAGATATTAGGAATAAATTCTTTACTGTGAGAGTGGTGAGCCACTGAAACAGGTTGCCCAGAAATGTAGAAGGCCAGCCTAGTAGAAGGTGTTCCTGCCCAGAGAACCAGATGATCTTTAGTGTTCCTTTCAGCCCAAACTACTCTATGATTCCAACTATTTATCTATATATTTTTACAACACCAACCAACATGATTTGCAGCCAAGATGCAAAAAGCAGCTCTCAAATATGGATTACAAAAACGGATTCTTTAGCACTGACTCAGATTACTGTCTCATGTTTATTTGATGCTTCATTCTGTTCAGAAATTAGATATTGATGAGAATCTGTGTCACAAAGGCATTTGAATATCTGTGCAGGATGAGGGTGAATGAAGAGAATGAAGACAGACATAAACACTTCTGAAAATAAGTACAGTTAGCATCTAATGCATCTTTTAAAGAGTGTAAGCATCATCACATTTCCATTATTTTAATGTGACCAAAGTGAAAGATAACAGTAGAGTTGATATGATACTTTCATATAACCATGGTGATATGAGATAAAGACAGGAGCTATTTTTCAGATTTCTAGTATTATTATCCGTAACAGGATGCAAAAATAAATCTAAAGGTGGAGGATGAGGTGTCAAAATGAGCCCTTAGCTTATTTTCCTATATACGAAGTCAGCATGCAAAAACTAATTTACAGGTACAGAACGCAGACGCCACATATTTTACTGGGATGACTCTCCCACAGGAGTTAGGGATCAAAACGATTATTGAATGTTGGCCAAAGAAAGCTTCTGGAACTTGATAGCACCAGTGATGAGCCCGATGATGCAATCAATACCACAAGCTTCATAGGGATTTGTGATGCTCAGACAAATATTGTATCAGATAAACTCTTCTTGAAGAAGGAGATTCAGAAGAGAGAGAACCTATTTTAAACTGACATTTCCAAGGAAGGTGTGCTTTTGTTCTACAGCTAAATGAGCTGCTGCTGCAGAAAGGAATAACATTGCTGCTCCTTCTCTTGTGCTGTACTTGTCTGACTCTGCAGTACATCTATTCAGGGAGCTGAACCAACAAACCTTCTACAAAAAGATGCAATCAGTTTTTCTGCCATTTTAGCTTCTCATGAAAGCACAGGGCCAAGGAACTAGACAGGAGGGCAGAGGAAAAAGCCCATCCCTTGCAGACATGACCACCTCTTAGACTGACTAATTTGTAACAAAGAAGCATTCTCTGAAGTTCCTGTCCACAGCAGAGCTCCTCAACAGACTGAACTGGGCAGAGAGGGATTTGAGATTGAAAGCAGTTAGTGATCCATTTATTTGTCAACCTGTGGAATCACACCTTTTAAGCATCAGAACCAACACCACTCATTACCAACTAAATCAAACAGCAAGTATCTAATGATATGACATGGAGCCATCTTTATAATAAAGTCACACAGGCAATTTACATTCAGCATTTTTTACTGAATCTCACAGTTTTAACTCGATTACTTTTGAAAATCTTGCCTTCTAGGATCCCTTGCAGCCCAACCTCAAGGTTTTAAGACTTCTTCCATACATTCAAAAGCTAATAATAAAAAAAATCAACTTCAATTCAATATCAATAACATAACTTCCAGGCAGTAACACTTTTTATCATGGGCAAGAGGAATTCATGTCAAGTAGAAGGAAGACAAAGGCAGAAGGCAGTATGTTGTCAAAGGATAGCACGGTCACTTTATTACTGCAACTGAACCTCTGTGAAACTGTGGCCAGGGGAAGAGATGTTTACTGTATTAGCTTGACTGTAGCAGTGTATGCGAGGGAAAGGTCCCTAAATAGGCACAAGGAAAGGAGAAGCAAAGAAATGGGAAAAAAATTTCTTTCGCTGAACAGCAGTATGCAATTAACACAAAATTCCAAGATAACATTTATTTCTTCTAGAAGCCAATTACGAACTCCAGTTTTCTGATACCATGAATCTGCTACATGATATTTTGAAAAGCACTTTTCCTCCAGTTACTTGTGTACTTAACCAAATGGGCTGAGGAATGTGTCTTACCATACAGGTGTCCAGGTCCTCCAAACGTTCTATCTCTGTCAACTCCTCAACTGTGATGACAGAGCGTTTAGTTGGTTTTTCTTCAGCTAACTCAATCTCCAGTGACTCTTGCTGTGGAAGTGGTTTGCCACGTCTGGTCAAATGGTCAGCCTGGAGACAAAGATAATCACAGGAACACATCAGTCAAACTTTAAAAAGACAAACAGAACCCAACCAGAAAGTTTACAGAACTGCAGTGATCACAGAACTTAGAAGACCAAGTACAAAAGCCAAGCTGTGTTGTATGTGTTAATCTTCACACTGGGTTTGTTTTATAAAGAAAGTAAAAGTGTGGGATGGAAGCTTTTTCCAGAATGATTTTTTTTTTAATTAACAAACACAAAGACATGTAAAATTTCAGTTAATATAATTTTCATAATTATTCAATGGCCCATATCACCTGCTATTCAGAAAGCAGGACAGCTTTGTTAAATACCTCAGTTCTGCTTCACTGAAGAAATAGATAGGGAAAAGCTCTAAAAACAATAGAATCCATAGCAAAAACTATTACTAAGACCACAGAGAATGTTACATGAACCACCCTGGATTGTACTTGGAATGAAGTGGGTTCATGTTGTTGTGAAAATGATGAAATATTTTCTAGTTTTTTTGATAACTAAAGGGAATATTAAATAACATCTGTCAAAAGCAAGTATTTCAAGACCAGCTGACCCAAATCAGCAGAAGCCTTCAAAGTGGCAACTAGGAAAGCTGTAGTCCACTGTTTAACATCAGCACAGCTCAGGACAACAAGTGGATTGCAGTTTTGCTAACCATCAGAAAGGTAAACAGATGAACTGAGTCAATTTCAGTTCATTTAGTTTAATGTCTATTCAGGAAAAATCCTTGGAGAGCTGTTACAGATGTATCTTCAAGCACCCTAAAACAGCTACATTATCAATTAATGCTAAGTATCATCACATTAGGCAAACTGATGTCTTGTCAAACAAAGTTTATTTTTCAGTTGCCTCAAACACTACTATCTCAAGGCTACATAACCATTTGTAGGTGGCTGAATTAGTAGCATGTGACACTCCAATTTAAGGAGCTGCCTCAGAACTGTATCAGTGCATTTGATCTTTTCTGTATTAAGAACTCAGATTGCAGCTGTCAATTGAAGATTAACAGCATCAAATTAGACAGAAGTTCCTCTCCCAGCATTTTTGACATCTGTACTCTTTAATGTTTTCACCAGTGTTATGCTACATGACAGAACCTGCAGCTAGCAGAAACACAGGAGAGTTAAATGATAAGACATGTCACTAATGTAGGCCAAAATGGATCATAAAGTAAATCAATTAAAATCAAAATGTACAGACAATCATTCCTCAGGAACCAAGAGCACTGGCAACTAGCTATGGACAGTCCTGAAAGGCAACAAGTGTCAAGCATCCAGAAACCATTAGTGGGAGGGAGGTCTAGCAAACCCTGCCCTGAAAATGAGATACCCCTGAAACTCAGATTAAAGGATGGAACTCTTCTCTTCTTTGCTATGTAAATCCAAGGAGCAAAGAATATCAGGAGAAAAACAATTTCACTCCTGTGTACAGCGTTGGTTAAAACTTTGGAATAACCTGTCTGGTTCTGGAGACCATAATTTTAAAAGAGGTTTTAAGACAGCTGGAGAAAGTGCAGAGGATTGTCAACTGAAGTGACTCAAAGTCTGGGGAAAATGACGCACTGTGCAAGAATCAGGGTATGTCCAAGTTGTGCAATACCACTGGACAGAGACAGCCCACTGTTCATGCCAGCTGAGCCTCCTCCAGGACAAACTGGAACTCATTAATGTGGTCACTCCCACAGCAGGCTGCTGCTGCTGCATAACTCCTGAGGCCAGAGGTTGTACCTTTATACAATGCTGCTCTGTATTATGAAGATGCATGCTCAAATAACAGTCTTTTATTAAAAGAAAATAGAAAGGAAGGGGAGCAGACAGAGTGATTTGTTTTCTCTGTGTGAGGACTTTTATAGAGAGGAAATAAAGAGAAATATACATTGTTCCCTTATCTTATGGAGAAAAGCATCTGAAAAAATTCATGAATGCAAGTTGAAGCCAGAGAAATTTCAATTAGAAATGAAGCTCAACTTTAATCAGGAGAATGACCACTCACTGATTTCTTTAGAAAAACCAGTAATGGATTGTCCTTACAGAGCCCCATTGTATTAGAAGCAAAATGTTTTTCTGTGGATACACAGTTATTTCTTCTACTCTTGATGAAACAAGTACCATTATAATAAATATCTGTGCCTCCTGACAGCTCAGCACCTTCAAGCAGCAGTGATTCCTTTCCTATATTCCTTCTCCTTTCTCTTCAAACTGCATACCTACAACTCTGAGGTAGCCTCAAGATATATTCGTTCAGGGAACAAGGTCTCAGCAGTCTCTAAAGAATAAAATCTTACCTCTCATTTCATGAGCAACCAACTCTTATCGTCTCACCATTACAAATACTGGCACTGTTCTTAACTAAGGACTCAGTGCTCCATCCTGATGGCAGTTTTAGTTCTCAGCTCAAAATATGAGACAGATATTTAATACAGTCTCTTCCAAGGTGGCATCTTTCTTAAAGAAAGACTTAAAGATGAGAATATCAACATCATATTTCAAATTATGTCAGCACACCAATGAAAATGAGACCGATTTCAAAATAGAGCTGTGAAAGGAGAAACTGAACAAGATATGAATGCAAATGGAATTGTTAAGGTCTGGCATATCAGATATCAACCAGGCAAATACTCACCAGTTTGTGATGGCAATGGGAAAGTGCATCCAGGATTTCATCTACAACTCGGTCAGACAGGAAAGAAGCCACTGTCAGCTTTACTTCACTGTGTGAGGATTAAAAACGAGAAACTTTTTTAATTCATGCAGGAGAATTTCGTCTTTATTACATGTTCAACAGTGTGACGATTATCCACAGTGCTGTCACTTTATTTGAAGTAAATCATTAGAGGGTGTCAGGATACATGACTGTAGGTTTCAGAAATAAACTCATGAATCACACAATAAACACAGGAGCCTCTGTACCATATTTAACCTGCTTCCAGCAGTTTTCCATGAGATGAAATGAAAACATCTGGAGTAAGAGAGCTGAATAAAAATCAGAAGTGAAACTCAGCAAGGAACACTCTGCCACTGAAGTCAGAGAAACATGAATCTCAGATGAATGGGAGTAGGACAGTGCTGCCTGTTTAACACTGCTGCACTGAACAACTACAATCCATTCATCTCCTCAATTCCTTTTTGCGTCTGCCTGCCATTTGAAGGACAAGTGTACAGTGCTGGTTCTCCAGTCTATGCCATCACAATTTTGCTTCCTCTTTTGCTCTAGGTAACCACTTTCTGTCTCACGAACTTCCTGTCACCCATTCCCACTACACCACATATGTAGAACACCAACATACCCTGCACACTGAACTTAGGTTCAAGGAAACTATCAAGGAAATGTGTATCCTGAATTGTTCCCTTGGGATCCCATCTTTGGTGACAGTACCAAAGGCTCAGGCTGTGAAGGGCAACTGATTTGGAGCTGACAAGCATGTATGCCTGAGCGGCAGCCAGAAGCTCCATCTCTCCTGCTCTCTGCTTCCAAGGCCAACTGTTTCACCTGACACTTGCCAGCAAGTAACATGATTTTATTTTTTTATGTGAGGCCTGAGCAGCCTTGGATTAACAAAGCTATTTCTGTCTGGGGCTAGCATTGCTGCTGCAAAAAGCCTGGAGAAAAAGGTAAGGAGCTCCTTGGAAAGGCAGTGCAGTTCATAGGGAGGTAGAATGGTGGCCAAGCCACAGTGGGAAGAGAATAATAGTGAAGGAATATCTCTCAGCTTCCAACATTAATTTTAAATCATATAAGGCAGGAAGGGTGACAGTGTGGCACCCTTGCCCCACTGACAGTTCCACCTTCTACAAGTGAAAGAGGCAGTAGTATTGTCTTGGGATCAAGATTTGTTTGATAGGACTGAAATGAAGAAAACTTAGTCCCTGAACCAATTTAAACACTCTGAAGGCATAGCTAAAGGCTTTAACACTTTTTCCTTCCTATTTTGCTGTACTCTGCAAAAATAATTTCCAAGTCTTACTGTTTTCTTCTTCTGCAAAAATATTAGCATTGCAATACAAAATTACATGCTTTTCCATCCAGCAGAAAGGAACTGAGGAGGTTTAAGTACAGGTCAATCACATTATACTGCATAAATATATTCTCTGGTATATATTTGATATGGAAAAAAAAAAAAAGAGTAAAAGTCAGGTTAAAGCCTCCTTTTTTTAAAAGGACAAACTAAGAGTTATTTAAGGTAGCAGTTTCTGCTCCAGGTTAGTGGTTTGAATATCCAAATTTCCACTTTTTAAGTACATCTGTCTGCTGTGCGCAACTCCCATACAAAGTTTTAAAGTGATTGCTACAGCAAGACCAAATGCAGCAACTGACAAAGCGCTGCTACCAGGCAAAGCAAAAAGTGCATTTTTCTTTATTACATTAATTCAGTGTCACCTGAGAACAGAAAAAGGTTTTAAAAAAGTCTATCAGTCATGAAAACATTATTTGTGTACCAGAAACCAAACCTTTGACTAATAAACCAGAGCATATGCATTAATGATCTAAGCTAACATTCCTAAAGATTCCAAATATATGAATTTCCTGAATTAAGTTCACCAGACCTGCAGGACAATTTCCTGTTCTTTGAATGCTGTAATAGTTTCTTGTGAGTCACAAAAGCATTCCAAAACTCTTCTACTCCACAAACACACATAGACATAACCCAAAATTCAAATTCTATGACCAATTTTGTCAGATTAATCTTTTAAAGTACCTAATTTTATTGAGGATATCAATTCCAGATTGCTCCAAGAGGACATTTTTCACAAAAGTGCGTGGGATGGAAATCTTCTCAGTGCTAGCCTCAATCAGGTCTTCACGGATGCGAGCTTTCTTCATTACATTCGGGCAAAGGTTTTCTGCTGCATCCACCATAGACTCAAGGAGCGTCTGCAGCACAGTAAGCAAAAGTGACATCAGATATTGGGATTTACCTTAGCTAGAGGAAGACAGCATTATCGTGGTGGATAGCACTACAGAACTTCTAGACTTGTAGCTTTTACAATTCTTCTTCCTACTTTCCAATCCATTTTTTAAACCAGCTGCAATATAAGACATTTTACAAATTACCGTTTTGAAAATCAACACACTTGTTTAGAAAACGATTCTCAACTGTACTTGTTTGCCTTTTCAAATATGAAACTTCTCTGTCAGAGAAGTTTTATTGTCAGAACAATAAATTAGCCTCCCTTGTGCACCCACCACTGCTGTGGATGCTCTGCTGCAGCTGCCTTCCCTCTTCTGTGCCCTGAATAAGCAATTTCTATCAATGCTCCAGACTTGCCCATTTGTAAGAAGCACCAGTACATGAAGAAAGGAGACTCCTGATAACTCAGTATGCTACACATGGCTAGAATATACTAGCCAAATATTAAGAAGTAGCTACAAGTAAGATTTGCAGTGGGCATGCAAATCTTGAATCTATGGATCTCATTTACATACACTTAAATCCACAGGGAAATGTAAATGCAGCCAACAGTTTTTATTCACACAGAATCACAGAATGGGTGAAAGATTGGAAGGGACCACTGGAGGTCATCTAGTCTAATCTCCCTGCTCCAGTATGTTTCCTAGAGCACATTTCTCAGGATTATGTCCAGACAGCCTGTGAGTATCTCCAGTGGGGAGAATCCACAACCTTCCTAGGCAATCTGTTCCAGTGTGTGGTCACCCACACAGGAAAGAAATTCTTCCTCATATTCAGGTGGAACTTTCTGTGCATCGGTTTCTGCCCATTGTCTCTTGTCCTGTTGCTTGGCACCACTGAGAAGAGCCTGGCTCCATCCTCTTGATGCTTTCCCTTCAGATACATATATATTTTAGTAAGATCTCCTCTCAGTCTTCTATTTGGCCCAGCTCCCTCAATATTTTCTCATAGGTGAGGTGCTCCAGTCCCCTAACCATCTTTGTAGCCCTCTGCTGGACTCACTCCTGGAATTCCATGCTTCTTTCTTTTCAAATGACTGATCTAAATCCCAAACCAGGACAGAAGATAACCATACGCACTCCAGAAATAAGACCATGTAACATGCCAACACCCTCAACTTTATTTTTCATAGAAAATGGTCTCCCCAACTGAGCCAACTTCTTCCTTCTTCAATTTTCTCTTAGAAAAATCTTTCATAGAAATCCTCAATGCTATGGAGTTAAGTTAGGAAGCCCTTGTCAATTGCATTAGATTTATCTCCTACCTGCCCACATGAGAAAAAAAGTAGTTCTGGTTTAAATCCTTTTTTATCACCTGCTGGTTTCTTTTCCAAACCCCAGCTCTGACTAGAAGGCACTGTGAGCCCTCACTACAGGCACGGGTGAGGGCTCACAGTGCCTCACATAATCATCCATCTATAAACTTGTGTCATGAAAAGTGTAGGAAACCTCTAAGGTACAAACACAGGTATCAGGATGAGTCACAGAAACAGTAGTAGCATCTTCTGTCACTGAAGTATTTTTCCTCCAATTATTTTCCATTTCCATATCAAAAAAGATTAGGATACCTGTGGTTCTACACAGAAGGTATAAAACAATCAGCTGGTCATCTGGACTGAATTTTAATTCATACTGGTTTAACTACATGCTAATACGTACCCTGTACCCTGTACAGTAAAACATGTTCATTTATAAACACAAAGCAGTATTTTCTGATAAGACTGAAAGCTGTTGTTTGTTCAGATTCTCTTCTATATCCATCTTACTTCATCTCCAATCTCAGCAATGCAGGAAATCTATTTTAGGTATCTTCAGAAGGTTTTTCAACCAAAAATTAATTTCCCACCAAATAGTTTGTTTCAGAGATTGCCAAAGGTAAAAGCTCATCCACACGGGATTTGAAAACAAACTCTCTATGCCCATTCCCAGCACGAAGTGCTACCTAGAAGACTCGTAAGGAGGCATTTTTCTCCAGCAGCTGGTCCCATTGCCCAGTGAAGCTGTCATGATGATGCACTTCAGTGACTGTGAGGTCTCCTCAGTCTACAGTGCTTCCAAAGTGGCATATATAAATGCACTGTCCTTGCATCATGCTTCAGTGTAACTGCAAGACTCATTTCCCCCAAATGAATCCTCTAAACAAGTGGGACAAGGAGCAACTATTGGAAGACATCAGATTTTTTACCCTATGGCATATCACATGAAGCTTTTGAGCAGTTTTTTAAAACCCAAGGGAAGGTGCAAAGAAGAAAAGAACAGGACAGAGCCCAGTTTACTGATATGGGTCAACATGTCTCCAGTAAGACTGGAGGTTGATAATCAAACAGAAAAAGGTACTTAAAAATAAAAAAAGGAAAGCAAATAGTTTCATTGGAACGGTATAATAGGTAAGCCTAGGTTTAACCCAGGCACTTGTAAATTGTAAAAAAAAAATGAATTGCACCCTTTGAAAATTCTACCAGATTTCCTGTTTCTTCTCAACTTCACACTACAGGTAAGTGATCTCAGTTTCAACTCCATTGTATCAGAGCTTTTTCTTTCCACAGCCTTAACATAACTGGCAATTTTTACATGCAGATGTTGAGCAAGAAACATTACTGCACAATAATTTCAATGATTCAAAGCATCATCTTTCCATCTTTAGCTCTTACAAACTGAAAAAAATAGACTGATTTTTAAGTGTAGATTCATGAGGACAACAAAACAACATGAAGCAGTCACAGTGTACAGGGAAGTCTCATCTTTATAACATTTGATCTATAATTATAAGGGACAACTGCCAAGAGCTTGTTTCTGGGTTCCCAAGCTCTCTGCACTTTAAGGACTCCTCCCTCACTCCCTCCTTCAATGCCACAGAGATTCTGGGGCAGTATGACTAAGGAAGAGCCTTTCAAGCCCCTGCAGCCATATTCATGTGGAGAATGAAGAACTGCCTAGTTACAGCAGCGGGGACCAGTTTATCATTGCGTGGGTATAAGCAAAACTGTGTATTCTACACCCTCTATGTCATTTCTCATGAACTGTTAATAATGGATCATTTGCAGCAGCTGCCCAGGGCACACCTGATCCCTCAGGCTAAAAGATGGGTGTTGAAGAACCCTGCAAGGCACAGAAATGTTTCTGTCTCTACACCAGTGACTCAGCTGTGACAACTCCCTTCTGGGGAGGCATCAGCATCTTCACACCCAGCCTGAGGGGTCATGTCTGCTAATGGGCCATTAGGGACTGGCACAATAGGCAGTTGCAACGACCTAGACCATCAAAGATTCCAAAAGTATCCCATGACTCACAGAGTTAAATCACTCATTGCGGAACTCCCCGCCCTGGGGGAAGTACTGGGATGGGAGTACCTGAACCTGAGCATATGTAATCTTGGGGTTTTGGGACTTCTGGTACCACTCATTGGATCCAGAGGAGGACCAGAACCTCTACAGGACTGTGACTGCCACTTTTGACAAGACTGTGACCATCATCCTCACCAAAAGGTTTTCCTTTTATTTTACTTTGTACTCAGGGGGACCACGTGGTGCTCAGCACAGGGGCTAACGAACACCATTCTGTTCATGCCCCAGGGTGCTGGGTTATACATCTGTTCTTTTGTGGGTTAAAAGCAATTTTTCTCTATACCATTGTATTTACTGTAATCTCTTTAGTAAATTGTAACTCTGATTTGTAATCTCTTTTGAGTTGGTTTCATTTCTCCTGCCCATTTACTTTTAAACCAGCATAAAAATTTAAATCGTAAAGACAACTGAGCCAGGTAAACTACTAATGAGAGTTCCTGACACACCCACTTTTTTTCATGGCATTTATTCACTGAGTGAAAGCTTGTATTCTATGTTCCACAGCTTCTCAAGAGTTATCAATGTATTCCAATCATAAAAGTGATAAAGACTTGCTATGTTGAATTACAATTGCAGTCCAAGCACAGTCTTTCAAAACAAACCATGTGAAGAAATGCTGTATGAAGGTGTCAGTGGGAAGTAGCAGGAAAAATCGAAGATTTTTCCTGAAAATTTCAGAATTAACTTTTACTCAAAAAAACCTGAGAGAATGTGCAATTCAGAAGTCAAATAGAGTTTTGATCTCAGCTTTAATTGCACAAGTGAACGTAATTTCTTCAGTGGTGGATTTCAACAGTGAATTTCACATGACTATTATCGTATCTACAGAAATCTTTCTCTGCCTTCTAATTTGATCCCAAAGCCTTTCACTGGTGGAAACTCATAACTACCAATATTGACTGTGAAGGAACACATATTTCAGTCACAAGACTACAAGTGCCAGTCATCAGGTGTGCAGAAAGAAAAGAACCAAGTACTGTCCACAGTTAAAGAATCTTAACATTCAGAAGAAAGAAACAGTGAGAGCAAAAGGACTGGAGGATGATGATATTGAAAATAAAAATGAAACAAGTTATAAAGCTAACAAATCCTTTTCACTAGAATGGAATTTAGGGAGGATATTTCAAGAACTCCTGACATTACAAAACAACCATCCTTTGTCTAGGCTCTACTTCTCTTGTCTATTTTTCCTTGAGCTGACTAAAGCATCTCTGGGTCCTGTGTGTCCACAGTGACACCAGCAGGAGAAAAAAAAGTGCATATAATAGTATAATTTTTCCTTTGGTGAACTCAGCTCATTCCAAGATATTGCTTTTCCTTACTCTAACTTCTTCCTTCCCCCCTCTCCCCTTCTTTCTGTTAAAAACAAAACAAAAAAATCTCATATTTGCCTGAAGAATGTTGATGGACTTTACCCAACTTCCAAACTTTTTTTAGAATCAGGTTGTGGTTGCTATGGGAGATAAAAATCAAAACTTCATTTACAGTACCCAAGATTTTTTCCCCCCCCACAATTAGAAAAACAACGGTCCTTATGTGAGCTCCCTTATCTGTCTTTACAAATAATAACTGCTTACAATGTTTTGAATTCATGTAAACAGCTGGGAAAAAAAACCCTAATCCATGTTCAACATTTTCTCCTCCACACAAAATACATCACCACAAAACTTAAAGGGAAACCTTTCAGCCTCAGGTGTAAAATTAATAAAAATTAGTGTCAGAATATACAAAGAGCATTACGACTTTATAGTTTCTTGTAAGCCACTTAAACTTGAATGCCACACAAATCAAAAGTAAACATAAATGATAGAATGGGTTAGCTGAAGTGTCTTTCATTGTAAATCTGTAAAAACTTCTTTAAGTGCATGAGCCTGGCACAAAGGGCTGACCTGACTATTCTCATCCCAATAATAGCCTAGAAGTTCCACTGGGAAGAATCTTATGGATAAATCACTTTAATGTCTGCAGAAATCCTCACCTTATTTCATATAATGGGGAAAAGGAGAAATATACTACAAATCAAGCACCATAGTTCTTCTCATTGACTTTTTAATTTCAAAAAAGAAATTAGTAATATGGTATGATTTCTTTATTACATTCCGACTGATTGAAGCATTTCCATGTTGTTTCAACTGAAAGATCAAAGAATCTGAAAGTGAAAAGTTTAAATACAACAGAACACAGGCAAGGCAGCTTAGCCATAAACTCAGGTTGATCTGAGCTGCACCATATTGTTAAACTCATCAGCTTCCTTACAGATCTCAACTGCTATTAAAATTCCCCCACCTTGTCTTCTTTCTGGACTGATACCTTTGCACATGCTGAATGGATGACTCTTCTTTGTTTGTTACACAGTAAGGGCTAACATAACTCGAGGTTCAAGTTTCTGAGCAGGAGCTGGCTGAACACAGGTGAGAACATTTACAGATCAATGACATCTATTTCAACAACTGAGATTTGACAACTTGAGTAAAAAGTTGCCTGTACTAATTCTCTGAGCATTCTCAATGCATACAAATTGCACAAATCAAACAGTATAGTGGAAAATCTGCATCAGGTTCAAAAGTGGTCACTGGGGAAAAAATTCTGCAATGGAGACTACAGAAAAGCAGCTTTCACTCCAGTGGGATACCTTAACTACTAAGCACTTTTCTCCAGGGCGTGAGGCTTCTTAGGGTGCTTGAGAGATGCCTTTGTAAAGGGTTGAAGAAGCAAATGATTAGTCTTACCTGTCTAGAGATGTAAATGCTCCTTCTGCCAACTGAAAACACTAAAGCAAGTTTTTTTTATTCCAACTGGGCAAAAATCCAGACAATAAGGCCCAAAGTTATAAGAAACTAATAATGGAAAAATACAAATCTCCTGAGATGTTTTAAAAAAAGAAAAAAGTGTGGCATATTTGCATTTAGCAACAGAAACCCTCAGATTTAGTGATTTCTGCATGTGACAGATGGTAACACATCTATGCACAGACCTTAAGTTGCTCATCCACTACCCTTGTGACTTCTCCAGCCATGGATTCAAGTGTCTCTTGGATTGGATTAGAGAGTGAACCATTCGCTCCTGCCCAAGAAGCTCCACCGAGGTGATACAGATTTGGCAAGAGCTGTAAGACAGGAAGAGTATCTTCAGAAAGCAGGCTCATCACTACCTGCCTTCAAACCAGGACAAATAGGAGACAACCTCTATGGTCAAATCCAAGTCTTAATAAACTTGAATTGCCTTATCACATTAAATACTACCTATAGCTAATCATCTGAAGAAAATATCCTTTTGTGACATGTTGCTATATTAACTTCCCCCTCCCAAAAAAAAAAAAAAGCTGCAAGCATGCAGAGAACTGCTGTCAGCATTACCAGTATGCTGGGAAAGGCTTACTGTTTTAGAGTTCTTAGCATCCCTCATAAGCCGTTCTGCAGATTTGACATCTTCCTGTACAGCATCCACACCACAATTTCTTAAGGAGTTGAGATGATCCTGCACTTTTACACATATCCTGTCAATCATCTATTTGAAAGAAAGAAATACAAAAGATAAAACATCAGAATGTTGGTCAAACACAAACTTAATCCAGTCCAAGTAGAAAATCAACAGTAGTATGATGAGATCTATAGCGACAATATAAGACTCTGGAAATGCATGATCCGAGCTTGAAGGTAGGTCAGTGCCACTACATCTCATAAAGCACTACATCTCATGAAGACACACCTAAACATTGCAAAAATAAATAAAATTTTACCATTTGAAAAGAATAAATGCCCTGGAATATTTTCCCAACAGTTACCTCCAGGATAACTGCAAATATATACACAAGTTTAAGTGTTGCTCCCCTTTTTTGGAGCAAATTTAATGCTGAAAATGTTGATATATCTAAGAAATAGGTCTAGCAGTCACTGAATTGTTAAGAAATTCAGGCAGTAAAAGAAAGCTATGCCACTACCCATTCAACAAACACTAGCAGAGATTTCCCCTGTTTAAGCAAATTGCAATTGCACAGGCTTCTGCAGTATTCTTTCAAAATGTAAATATTCCTAGTTGCAAGGGAATTAAAACTACCGAAACAGAAGTTTCTATCACACCTTTCACAGCGGGATAAATTGAACTTAATCTGTATCTGCAACACAACTCATTCAACAGGCTGAAAACACAGGGCAGGTGGTATATCTGTATCCTTACAAGACAAACCAGAAAGAATGCCTGACAAATAGTCAGCTTTGATTAAGATTTATGAGGCAGGGAGATATAATAGTTAAAAGTCTTTATCAGCCCACATAATGTGGCTATTTGATGTTTTGAAGCAACGTTTGAAGCAAGTGTCATCATCATATAAAGTCTACAGTTCTAGCATCTTATATCATTAGCAATGAGAACTGAAATAATTTCACAGCATGCTCTTTTTCTGCTCCACATGACTCCTTCTCTTCAAAGGGTTTTGGGTGAGTTTTTTGGTACAAATACAAAAAGCTAATTAATTATTAGACAGTGAAAAGTCTCATTGGGACATCTGGACTGAAGGAAAAAATACACTCTGGGAATAATAATGCAATTCTATCATCCTAGATAGTCTTTTCCAGCTCTCTTTTAAAACTGTTTTTTGAAACACATCCTTATTGCACACAATTTAGCTTAGAAATGAGTAACTTTATTTTCACAATAACAATAAATTACATTTCCTGAAACTTGATGTGCGTGTGGTGTTGAAGAAAAGCACAATTAAAACCAAAAAGTTATAAAAAGATCTAAATTTAATTCATATGAAGATTATTAACTTGGGGAAAAATGTGCAGGGAACGGATAAATTCCTAGAATAAAAGGAAGACTTTTAGTGCTTGTACATCTCCATGTACCGTTTTTTCTCTGTCAAGAGGTTAGAGTACAATTTCAGGTTTCAGTAATAAAACTCTGTCCCATTAAATTTTAGTAACAAAGGTAGAAAAAGGTCACTTGAAATCAAGTCACAAAAAAAAAAAAAAAGAAAACAGACATTCCATTGACTCAGCTGAAAAGCAAAACAGATACTCCTTTCCCATTTGCATGGGAATACAGCTGGTGCAAAGAAACACAGAAGAAAATTTAAAACAAAGGCTGTGACAAGTTTTATTCTTCTTACACCACCACCTTGCTTCTTTACTGGTGTACTGGAGCTGAAAAGAGCCCTGAGGAGTTGTGGCAGGAAGTGCACCAGTACAGTGAGTATGGTAGGCTACCACAGAAAACTCTTGTAGTCCTCTCCAGACAAAGGACAAAGAGGCAGAACTACAGGTGACATTTAGGAAACCTGGTAGTGATTGACAAAACACAAAAACTTCCCTGCTTCAAGCAACACTTCGGGCTGTGTTAAACAGGAAGACTTTTCATCTGTCCAGGCTGTAAAGAGCACAGAAGGCTTTTACCTTCCTTTGCTCTCACCCTCTAAGTACAGCTTCCAACTGGTGCCCAGAGTTCCAAAGGTCTAAGGCAGAAGATGACTTACTCCCTAAGGCTATTTGCTCTGCCGGTACCTAAGGGTGTGTTTACATGCTTGCTCAGTGCTAGGCAGGGAGAATGCAACTGACTCAGACACCAGAACTGGCACAGCTTAACGATGCTTGGCACATAGATGAGAGCCTGCTGAAAAGTCAGACTCCTGAGCACAACTGAACTGAACTGCTCCTGGTTTCAACAGTAGTTCACATACAGCTCAGATCTTGCTGTACACAGCACTGCTGTATGTAAGACCTCCCTCTCACAAATGCTTTCTTTCCCTCCAAATAGATTATCATTGATAATTAGTATTTCTTGGGAAACAGCATTACCCACGAGGCACATCTTACTTTAAGGCACTTGGGCAAAATGAGAGAGAACTCTCTCTCCAGGCAGATTTTAGGCACTGAGAAGCCGAGTAAGGAACAAGTTCTCACCTGCTGAGTGGTACTGGTGACAATACCTTGCTGCAGCCGATATGCTTGCTCCTGTAGGTACTTTCGGGTCTCGTGGTTACGAAGCAAGTAGTTTTCTATCTAAAAAAAACCAGAAAATAAAGCCAAATTAGGAAACTGATTTGACTCTTCACATTTTAATTTGCTTTCAGTTTTGTTGCTCTATCAAAACTGGGGACTGACAAGAAAAACTACCTAATTATTGATCACCTACAAACCTTATTCTGTGTGTCTCAGTGCTTAATAATCACATGGGAAAATCTTAATTCACTCACAGACTAGTAAAACATGGTTAAACATTGTGCTTTTGCCAGTGTTTTCTGAAAGAGTCTTCCATTTTGAACAATTTAGTAAGTTACACTGACAAAAGATTAGATCCTGATTTGACAAACATCTGAAGGGACTCTATCTATTAGGTGTTGGAGAGACCATGATGACTCAAGACAGTCAATTAATTTCTTTTAAATGCATTCGGTCCACTGCAAAGACACAGTTTGTCTGGAGAGAAAATAAACTATTTAAAAGGGCCTAAGTGATAGCTCAGCCTCAGTTCACAAGCTGCTTAATGCTAAGCAGTACAGAAGTGCTCTTCAAAGACAAGTGATTCCTACTTGCAGTCTACCACAACTGTCACCAGCAGTAAACACCCACCATCACCAGCTTAATGGCACACAGAGTAACCTCCCCACCTGACTCTATCAAACACCGTCAAAAAAAGTCAAAAAAAAAAAAGTCTAAAAAATCTATTAGTAAACTGTTTAAGGTTCATCAAAGCTCTGAAAGGAAGAGAGGAAGACAGGAGAAAAGGATGGGTGGAGTGGCTAACAGATTGTGAGGCAGAGATTAACAGGATGGTCACCTCTAAAACAGCAGCAGCAGCAAGAACTGAAACAGTCTGACCAATGTCCCACACTAACACAGGGTTTACCCAGTTTGCCCACACTAGATAAAGTGTGCTTCAGAGACACCAGAGCTTGGGAGGTTATGGCTATGTCCATCTGGTGCTGGACCAATGCCAGGAGCACTCACTGTACTCAATCTGTGAAGTGCTGAAGCTTACTGAGATGTCAGTCAGTCCGTCAGTTCAGTTGTCCTTACATGAGGCATGACAACTCAGTCCATGCAGACAGGGTTTTATTCCTATGTGCATGGAATTAGCTGCATTCACAGCACCACTCCCTAGACTGTTACCATCTTTGGGAGTTTTCTTTTGTTCTATAATGAAAGCCTGAACCACACATGTTAAAACAAATGCAGGGCTTTAGCAACTTTGATATGAAAATGCTCTTTGTTCATAATGAATAATTAACACATACAATTTAAATCCCCATGGTCAGAAGCTTCACAATATCTTTTTTCAGAAATGCACCTATCACTCCAGATCTGAACCTAGCCAATTATATTAAATGAAATGTAAGAAATATGTCCATCTCCCATGATTCAGATTTTTTAAAGCAGAATTTAGATCATTCTCATGTATCAAAGAAAAAGGTGCTAACTACCAGCCCTTCCCCTGTGAGAATCACTTTACTGAAAATAAGGCTCATAGACACTTGCTTTTTAATCACAGTTATCTGTAAGAACTACTTATAAGGTTTTTATGACCTTACCCTGGCTGAAGGAAAACTACTCATTAAAGAGATGTAAACTGTAGGCTTTCTGATTGAGCAGGAGGCTCATTTGGAGCTTGCTAGATCTACTGTATTAAAACTCAGCTGGGATTTTTATAGCTCATGAAAGTGGAACAGCTACAGATACTGTCAACACCTTTTCACCCTAAAGAACATGCTGGTGCAGTTCTTATTTGGGCAACATAGTCTGTGAGTTTCACACATACAACATAAAACATAGGCAGTAAATGTTTTGATCCTACCTCAAATTAAAGAGCATCCTTTGTCTTGTACAGAGCTGACTGCACTTTTTATGTCAATATAAAAAAACACGCACCAGTAATTCTCAACATATGGAAATACGCAGAAGCACATATGTAGCAAACATGCAGTTTCTGACTCTCCCTTTCATAGTTAAGCACAGAGCAATACAAGGTCTAGCTTGCACTTTTTTAGTTATGAATTTTTGACACTACACCCTTGTATTATATCAGCTTCAATCCAGCCATCCTATGGAAAAAAAAGCCCTCGCAGCACTTGATTAGTCACATATACGTCTATGCAAATCAAACAACGCATAAATCTAGCCTAGAATTCTTATTCAGCCAAGCAAGAACTCCCAGTCACTTAAAATTACTACTTTATTTTCAGAGATTTTATGTCTGTGCATTGGTGGTATATGCAACACCTTTTGCAATGCCTCTTCTGTTTTCTCAGGGTTTGTTTTGAGTGCTTGGGAAGCATCATTCATTGGTATAGGCATGAATCTCAATGTGTAGTTCCTAAAGAAAAAAAAATAGCGAAAGTTAATTTAATTACTGTATCTCTTTACGAAGGACAACCTAGAAGGGAGAAATAAGATGCACTTGCTTGTCTGTGGAAGGTCCTAAGAATGTATTGTAAGCGGACAAACTGGAGGCAGGCATGCTCCTTTTTGTTGTTAATTCTTCCTTGCCACTAGACAGAAGGGAAAAGTTTGGAAAGCAAAAAATGCAGTTATGTGGCCAATGCCCAGTGGCTGCTGAATAAAGGCCTAGCTGCCCCCGGTACCTCTGCACACGAGGTTAGATTATTTTTCTCCTATATCTAAACAGAACAGGGAGCATCAGTGCCTGCTGGCAACTTTATCAGATCTAAGACTAAATGGAAATATTCAGTAACAGACAGATAGCAACTAAGAGACTGAGTTTTGAAAAATTACTATTTAATAACTTCTTGTGTTTACAACAATTTGAAGACACTTGCTGAATTTTTAATACAAGCTGACAAAACAAGCATAGCATCTCCACATTGCTTTATGCAGACGATTGCTCTCTGCACCTTACATATTTGTTGGCAAAATATTTCTGTAGTTTTGTCCATCTGCTGCAATATAAGAATAAAGATAAGGGTTTAGTCTTGAGTCAAAATTGTATTTAATCCCTGGAGATCATAAACTGGTTAGCATGACACAGTTACACCTAAAATGCTACATGCAGTGGTATGTCCATACACGTTCAGATTTGAATAAATGGAAAAAAAAAAAATCAGGAAGTTCTTAAAACCTGCAGAAGAAATTATTCCTTCTATTTTTAATTAATCCTTAATTTCTTCCCCAATGCAAACACAGTTATGTGTACAGCTGTCAGTGGCAGGTAGTTACTCAGAAGGAGTCAGCAAGGTTCCTGTGATTCCACAGTGCCCAACTGTCTACTGCACCACAGTCAATATTAATTCTTCTCTCTAGTTGTCTCATTCTTCAAAAGAACATTGCAAACTATACAGACCCTCATGTTATGTGCCCTCATGTAAAACTAACCGGTTAATAACTGGCTGTCTATCACCATGTGGAAAATTTTTAAATGCCAAAGATACCGAGTTCAAAAACATATAATAGTTATGGAATTTGTTGATTGCCTGACTTCTACTTGGTGGGTTTGGGTATTTGTTAAGTTAAAAAAAAAAAATAAAAGAGGGATTCTAAGGATCTCTACAGCTGTTTGACATTTAATGCATCCCTTTCATTGAAATCTACAATTGGCAGCTCTCATGCTAGTAATTATATGCTAAATTCAATTTAGTCAAAGGTTTAGTGCACCCTCCCTCACACACACAGCAGAAGTGGGGAAGAAGGGGAGAAAATGAAAGGTAAGGAGATTTCATGGACATACAATGACAAAGGCAAAACTTCAGAAGACCCCTACCCTAAGAAAGGAAGGAAATCCCCTGTACTTAGTTTCCTTCCAGACAGACAGTATTTTATCAAAATGCTACTTGATTTTCATCTAAGAATTAACCAGCTCCTAGGGGAAAAAAAATCAGCTTTTCAGCTTTGATCATCAGAGAAGTATTTATCTTCACATTTCATTTTTCTGTTTCCTTTGAAGTATAAAATACTCCTCCATTCTTCTTTTTTATTAACAGTCCACTTATTTCTTGTAATAGAGTACATTTTGTGTCTAACTCAATAATCCAGTAATTTCATAATACACCAATGCACTCAGCAAAATATCTATATTTAAACTATAATAAATTCCAGAGAGGTGCTGAAAAGACAGGAAAGGATGTCCCAAAGAACGTCCCAAAAAGCTTTTCACTCTACATACAACACGTGTGATAAGAGTCCTGCATTTCATCACGTTATTTCCCTTGCAGCAACTTCTGCTCTGTTCATGACACAGACTCTCTGCTGCAGCAGTGATTTTATTGCCTATTTTCTTAAAAACAGGAATAAGATCATCTGCTTTGCAGGTCAGGGTGTGTGAATTTCATATCACAGCTAAGGAAAGAATTTGTAGCCCTCTAATAAACCCCAGCATTTCTCATAAGATATTGAAACTTAAGCTATTTCTTCAGTCAGTCCATATAGAAAAAATAAAAATCTTTTAGAAATGAACATGGGCCAATACTGTACACTCCATAGACAAAATGGGCTCTAGGTTGTGAAACACATGCTTATCTTCATATTAAAATTACTGAGATACCAAGTCACTGCTTTTAATGGTCAGGCTGAGTAAGACGCCCACTGCTCTCAAATGCTTCCCTGAACTGATACCTGTATTGGACTCTGCAGATCTACTCAGCATCTCCCATCAGCTTCCTGGGACCCCTTGGGGCAAACTCTGCCCACAGCTGTGCTCCCTGAATTCCCCTGCAGGAATAACATTTTCACACAACTATAACCTGATGAGGAAAAGTTGGAAGAAGGGGAAAGAAACAATCTTCTGATTACTTCAGCCTGTTTTCAAGTCTGTTACAATCCCTCCCAATTCTCCTCAGCCTCCTCCCCATACTAGTAAAGTCTAGCTTTCTTTTTTTTATGGTTTAGTATATAACTATTTTCTTAATATCAAAATAACACATACAACACATATCCTCAAGCATCTTCAGTATATTTTGTTCCATTTTGAGCAACAATTCTTTCCTACAGAATACTGGTGTTTTCAGGTATTTTTAGGAAACACGGTGAACGATGCTCTCAAAATGTCTTCAAGATGGATTGTTTACAGCCTAATTGTTTTCAGCCAGTATTGACAACCTCTCTCACAAGTTTAAACCTCTGTTGCTTGTGGCTTAGTTTGTGATGTTACCAATGCTTTTGACAATTTAAAATATTTGAGGCAACATAAAATGACATCAGCTCCCAAGTAAAATAAATGAGATGTAACCTCAACAAAGTGTCACACAATTATCTCTAGCATTCTTTTTGTTTAGTTGGTTTTGTTTTTTGTTTAGATAATTTGCTTTTGCCTCAGGATTTCCCCCTTTTTTCTAGTTACTCATCCAAACACTTCAGAACAGAAAAGTAAAGCTGAGGATAAGCAGAAAATAAGTGTATTCCCTTTTCTACACACCTCCCCATGCTATTGCTCTCTAAAAGAGAAATGTCTGCAAGTTGACAAATAACCTTTGCAAATTAGTATTCACTACTATCAATGGAATCACTGCAAGATGATTTGCTTAATTATACAACATTTCTCTAATTTCCCACATCAGTGCAAATGAATTCATTTTGAAACCAAGTATATAAACTACAAGAGTTTCATAAAACTAGTAACTTTATAAGCTTTAGCCTCATGAACCCTCCAAGGGTTAAGATGTTCCCTTAAGTAGTTATGCAGTTCTACAAAATACCTTGTCTAGAAACTGGCAATTGTAGGTTACCTTCACCTTGTAAAGAGAGCCTTTGTTCCTATCTGAGGGATTTAATGACGTGAAACAACTTCAACTGCTGCTTAATTTAAATCTGTAATTTTTCTCTCTTAAGAAAAGTAATAATAACATATAAAGAAATGTGATGGAGATGGAGAAAGATGAAAGCAATTTAGCATCTATCACTGGTAATAGCTGCATCTGTGAGTAAATTCATGGAAGCAAAATGCCCCAGATCAGAGCAATTACAAAGAACAACTGCAGTTCCTGAGATCATCACTTTAGTTTCAACTTTGAGGAACGAAAAAAGTCAGACCACAAAGGCACACTTCAGTAATTTTCTGTTATTATGTACAGCTTCATTGATTGACTAGAACAGAATTTCTGCATGCTATCAACACAAAAGAATGAAGAAAAGGGAATATATTACCAAATTCAGAATTCTTGTGTCAACAGCAGAACTCAAGGGCCTTAATGCTGATAGAAGGGTATGGATGAAAAAGCCACAGAGACTTTTCCCATCCTTTTTGAAGGATGTGAAATCATGAATTTTCCTTTAAACACCCTGATGGGTAAAATTGAGAGTACTCGGCATCTTCAAGATCATATTGATTGTGGTGAAAACTGCAGCTGCACAGATCATTCAGGATGTAAGACTTTGGCCTCTTCATCACTCATTCAATTGCTTGAGAACTTACTTTTCCAGTGCCACAGCTATGTCCTGGAAGCCCTGCGCAGTGATGTTATTCTTGTCCCATATTACAGTTCTGAGAGGTGGTGGGGAGAGGAAAGAAAAATAAAAGTTACACAAGAACCACCACATAAATCTATATTGAAACTTTGTATATTGAAATAATACAGTGCTGAATGTTCAAAATTGTATAGCAAAAGGTGAAGACAACACTTTAAAAACCTGTCTTTAGTTATATTCTAAAACCTTGAAGTTAGAGAAACGATGCACAAACATACTACAAAATTCAGTTTCCATTACTTTAGAGGGGAATCTACTATATTTTCCATCAACATAAAACCCCAACTTTTCTAAAATACAGCTAATAGAAAGATTTGGAGACAAATTCCAGCTTTTTCAAGGAATAGCATCAAAAACAAAATTCAAATGTCTGCGTTGCAAGCCTTCACTGAAAACACTGAAAATTGCAGTATGTGATCAATCTCTACACAGGCTGTATGTATTAAAAAAATTCATGCTAATTCATTGTCAAAATTTGCAGGCTATTATATATTCAACCCTGCACTAGGCTTATCACACAGTTCCTATGATTCCACATGCAAGATAAGTAGCTGTCAATATAAACTATTAGGCTAGGTGCATAAATTGTAGCTCTTTTGAATATACAATAATGATAAGAGTGATCAAGCCTTGCCCCTCCTCCCCCAGTTCAGGCCACTCAAGCAGACTGCCTGGCAATTTGCAAACACATGTTCAAAGACCTCATTAGTAGTCAGAAGAGACAGACAAGCGGATAAATCTTGCTTCTGCAAGAGCACCAGTTGTAGCTGTTCTTGGAAAAAAAAAAAAAAAGGCACAAAACCAAAGATTTCTGGTGTTTAAAAGAGAAAAAAAAAAAAAGAAAGATGGCAGGGTTTCGCAAGTATTGACATCCTTCTGCTGTTGCAGAGTAATCCCTTTGTTTCTGAGATGGAAAGATGGAGCTAAGGAAGAAAGGAAGATAGATTCTACACTCACTCTGCAAAGATCAAATATGCTTAGGGTGAAACCTTGGATATTTTTGCCATTGGAAAGTGTGTTTATTTTTCTACCTGGTGTCACTTTATAACATTTTTGGCAGAGCCAGTTACCATTGCATTATTCAATTTGTAATCACACCACAGACTGTGGTGACATTATGTCAACTGTGACATTCAGTGTACTGTGAAATATTTCAGTCTGCCATCCTGAAATCCATCAAAGCTTTATTTCTTCAGATACTGTGGTCATTTCAGGTTAATACATTCAACAAACCTAAGCCACCCCTCCAGTGATTTCTTGACATTTTTAATATTCAGTTTGAGCATAGCAGCACAAAGACCACAATCCCTGCTTCTGAACAAAATAGCCAAGACTGTTTTGGGGACTTTCTTATCCTCCAGGGAACAAATACTTGGAGACCAAGCACAAAGTGGTCTCTTTACACAGACAGTAGACTGAGGAAGGTTCATTGGCACAGTCTGACAAGAGGAGTGAGGATTAGTTTTCTGATGAGGGTGACATATTTAGAGGTCCCCATCCAGATTCATGCTGATTAAGGGTTTTACTGTTTGCAAATCACATACTGGATACAAAAAAAAGTGATACTCAGGCCATTGCTGCCAGACGTGCTAAAAAGCAGTGAAATTGTCAGGCAGATGAAGCTGCAGAGAAGAGATGCCAAGGTCCATCAATACGGTAGGCAGAGGAGAGGGGAAGGATGGATGGTCCATGCTGCTACCCATTCCAAATTCCACATGCTCTTAGTTCTACAAACTGATACTCCAGAAGACAAAGAATAACTTACTGCAGTTTCCCACTCAAGCATCAGAATTTTCTCTGTTGGGAAGTTCTCCAATAAAAAAGAGAGAGAAGAAGAGAAGAGGGTGGCTAAACACTGGAACAGTGTTCCCAGAGGAACTACGGAATTTCTATACTTGCAGATCTTCAAAACCTGCCTGGACAAGACACTGAGCAACCTCATATAGCTTTAAAGCTGGCCTGGCTTTGAGAGAGACATTGGATTAAATGGCATTCAGAGCTCTATAACAATGTAATTTTTTTTTCCTGTGCTTCTAGGAAATTTAGAACTCTTTTGCTCCCAAAAAGAGGTCTTTTTGTTTAAATTTAGAAAATGCAATTTTCTCCAGTTTCACTTATGGAAATGTTTTTGCAGGGACAGTTTGGTTCTCTTGGTATTTTTTGTTGCTGGGCTGTTTTGATTTTTTATTTTAAGAAAAAAATGGATGAGAATCCTTTCAGACACAATGAAGTGCCTGAACCTAGAAGGGTTCTGAAGAGACATAGCTTGAGAATGAGCCAACAACTTCAGTATTATTAAACCATTCTACTGTTTACTGCAAATACATTTCCCTTACCTGAGCTTGGTGTTGATCTGTAGGGCTTTTGCCAACATCTTTGCTCCCATATCTCCCATGGCATTTCCGCTAATATCCACTTTTGTAAGAGAAGTATTGCTGCCCAAGGCATTAATAATGATGGTGACCTCAGTCTTCAGCTTGGAATCTGCGAGGGACAATGACTGTAGAGGCTGTGGAGCATAGAAAAAGCACTGATAACAGCAGCTGATAATGAATCATTCCTCAAACACCACCCAAAGGAAATTATAAGTCCCCCATACTCTTGGAGAGAGCAGTAAGCATCAAAGAGTTATTTCTGTGTTTGCTGCAGATGCTGCAGTACCTGATAAATTTGGAGTCAACAACTTATAGCACAGGTGTCAAACACTTATACATGCACAGATTAAGCTGCAATATCCTGTGAAAAAAGTAATTTTAAGTGGCAGCATCTCCAACTTCCCGAGTCCTATTAAGTAAGAATACAGTGGGAACCTCAAAAGAGGTAAGACAACAACCACAACTAGCTTCACAAGACAGCTTCTAGTCTCCAGTGGGTTTTGTTTAACCAGCATTCACATTTTCAGTGAGAAATAAAAATATCTATGACTGCCCTCCTCTTCCTCAGGCTGAGAGATTTACCCAAGGGCAAATTACAGTCTGAGGCATTCTTAAAATATAAAGTTTCTTTAAAGGGTTTTATTATTGTTACTTCAATTTTAGGAGTGATTTTGTACATCTGTTCCTTCAACAAAGGGCACAGACCTTTGGAAGACAGTGACAGAAAATTGAGCAGATCTGAAATTCAAAACAGTAATGAGTATCTATTAAAATGAATAAGTCAATAGGTAATATTCACAGAGGTGTTCTGACATCTGCAACTGCACTATGTTTCAGTAACTTTATTTTGTTACGTAGTATGTTAAACTGAAACCACTTTATTTGGCTCCTGCAAGTCACGCTCTAATCCTTAAGAAAATCTCTTCTAAAAATGCCCGTATTCCCTCCATTCTCAGTGTCACAACACTCAACAGCAGGAGCTCAAGAATATGGTCCATCTATTCCCACACCTTGCAGAGATATTACAGCTCCCAAAATTGTAATTTGTCTCTGGTGACGTATGAGAACTGCACAAAAGGTTTCCTTTGCTCCAGCATGAGTCCATACAGAGCAGTGCATTGTCATTATACACCCACTTAAGCACATCCTGAAGGATGAACTTTAGGAGCCTAAAACCTCCAAATTGCCAGCATAGGAAAATTGACAACTCATAACAATGAACCACAGCACCTACATTAGATGCTTAAGCATAGATTAATGAAAACAAACAAATGGAATTGTGCACACCTTGCAGGGTCCAAGAGGCTTGCAGGGTGCCTACTATACAATGGGATTCTCACCTCCACAAACCACTGGATTACAGTGATAACCAAAAAGCTTGCAACAATAACAACTACACTTATAAATGAGGAAAAGCAGAAAAATCTGGAGGCACAGCAGGTTTATAATTAAAAAGTCTAACAATAACACAGGCCACATGCTGGTTTTATTTGAAATGGAAGTTATTAAATTACTACACTAATGCCCTTAATCTATGTTTTCTAATTTTATTACACTATGTACCCTAAAGAATATTAACGTCACATTTAGAATGGCACTCAAGAGCTCTTGGTACAAGTTTGAGAAGACCTTTTGTGACAGATTCACAAAAAAGCAGCACCACACAGCACTCTGACAGAAATCAGCAATAAGCTGTGTGAAGTTTCTTCTGTTTCCCATGTGTCACTTTAGAAATGGGCATTCAAGTAAGTTAGCTGCACATGATCCCTCCCGCACAGCAATTTTTCCAAACCTCAAATATCCTCCCAGAAAAGGATTTCTCACTTCTCACATTCAATACTGTGACAAAACAGTGTATAATTGAAAATGCTTCTGTACTGTGTTCTGCAAGAATTGACACCTATACATCACCTAAATATTCATTTAATTATCTAACCATTACATGAAAAAAATCCCCAAACAAGCAACAAATGAAAACAACAAATACCAAAACAAAATAACCCACAAACTTATTTCTTGTAACAACTTAGTAGCTGTAGCAAGATACTGAGAAAATAGAAGTCTGAGGAGCATTTCATTGACCCTACTGCAGAAAACAGATACTTTGCAAATACAGAAAAGATGTCTTAATGCAATCTTTTTAAGGAAGAGGAATTCTCAGACAGAAAAAAACCCCTAGAATTAGAAATTATATGATTTTATTAATTGATTCTGCCATACTCCTGCTGGAAAACATTTAATTCTTAAATCAAGCCACATTGGTTTTTCCTAAGTAGAAAAATGCTCTAAAAACCATTAGAAAGCCAATCATTAGCAACAAACATTGAGCTAACAACTAAAGATATTCAACACTCCAGTAATTCGGTGCACCTATACAGGAGTGATTAGCACTCTGAGGAATGAATGATACCATGTACCTGCAGTGTAACATCAAATTTTGCAAAAGAAAAGAAATGGCACAGTAAGAATACATTATTACAGTCTGCACAGTACAGAATCTACTTAAGGAGAGAAAACATTAAAAGAAGCCAAAAAATTAATCTAACCATTACATTTTTGTTTATATAAAACACCTGGGAAATTTTGCTGTGTAGGTTACTACTATTGCTTTTAAATTGTGCAGAATTATATTTGCACATCACTATTTTTACAGTCATAGAACCAAGTTACTGATTGTTTAAATAATTCTACTCATGACTCATATTAACACAGCAACAGAGCTATTTAAAGTGTGTATAAATACATGAAGATGCATTTGGCAGATGACTATTTTAGATTACAGCCTCTTGCTTCAGCTTTCCGTGCAGATAATGCACAGTTCCTAAACCATGCCAGCCCACAGGCAACACTGATCAAGCCGTGTGCTGTGGGCACCATCACACCCTGGTCTCGCCAGCTGCATCTTAACTTCTTAATGCCCCATGGCTGTAAAAGCATAGTAATGGAGAATAAGGACCATCAAGGTACAGTAGTGACAATCCTAGACAGTTTTCTGCAACACCTTTTCCCCACAGTGCTATAGAGTCTGTCCTCAACTCTAGCTGCTAGGAGATGCTTCAGACTGATTTTAGCACTTGATGAGACAGAAAGAAAAAAGATTCCTTCACTGAAAAGGATTAACAGGAGAAAAGAACACATTGAGAGAAGAGACAGAGTAACTCCAAAAGGATCATGTTATGCCCCAAATATTAAGGCGTGGCATGAAGGAGAGACAGTTGTTTTAAGTATCTAAATAAAATAACTTTTTGTTAGATTATTTCATTGTAACACTGTTTGAAAACAGGATGAGACTACAGAACATGCTGGGTAGGTTATGTCTGGATAAACGTGGTGGGTAAGAATTACAGGAGCACATCTGACCACTAAATGGCGGAAAAGGCAGAAAGTGGAACAACAACTGACATGACATCGCCCACAGGTTGAGAGGAAAAGGAGTGGAAGTGGAAGCTAATGATGCAAAGCAGGGAGAGCTCCAAGAATGACACATGCAAAATTTAGCAGCTACTTTTTCTATGACCTGGAAGCTTCAAAAACCAAAGCCAGGAAAGATAAACAGAGAAAATAGGTTAAAACTGAAAATTTTTATCCTTGCAAACAGATAACATGAAAAGGGCAGTCATAAAATAGGCAGGGGGAGGGGGACCAAAAACTACAGCACAATTGAGAAGACGATTTGGGTACTAAAAGGCAGTGTGTTGAAAAGGTATTTTAGTATATGGTCTGAGTGGGAAGAAATGTTCGCCTGCAACAGAGCAAAAGGATGAAAGAAATTGAGAAAAACAAATTACATTTGCTTGTGATTTAGTCTTTGGGATATCTCCCTTTAGAGACAGAGAGGGAAGTGGTCACACAATACAAAAAGAAAAGGCTAGATTAGTACACAGATTTCTACCAATACATTACTTAGCACAATCCTACATCTAACTTGTGCTAACAAGAACTTTCATTGAAGTGCTTTCATTTAAGTTCTGGTATCCA
>JAWWEW010000078.1:90242119-90277687 GCA_035583185.1 Anabacerthia variegaticeps
GATTTAGTCTTTGGGATATCTCCCTTTAGAGACAGAGAGGGAAGTGGTCACACAATACAAAAAGAAAAGGCTAGATTTGTACACAGATTTCTACCAATACATTACTTAGCACAATCCTACATTTAACTTGCACTAACAAGAACTTTCATTAACTTAGCACAATCCTACATCTAACTTGTGCTAACAAGAACTTTCATTGAAGTGCTTTCATTTAAGTTCTGGTATCCATAAGCAGCACTTCACCATACCACACTGACATCCCATGTTTTAAAGAATAAAATGTAGAGGAAGGCGAAGAATCAAGAAAAACCAGTACCACTAATCCCAGTTAAGAGGACTCAGAGAGGATAAAGGACTAGTTTAATAAATCACTTCAAATACAACTAAGCACTTAGTAAAGGGGAACAGAGAATAGGGGTCTAATGACTTTGCACAGAAAAAGACATTGGAAACCCTGGTAAAAACTGTTAGGGTACAGACACAGATGGGAGGAGAATTTAAGAAAGCAGGTAATATGGAGACCATGAACTTGGAGGTGAGACAATAAAGACAATAGGAAGAGCAGGTGTTCAGAAAACCAAAGTCTGCAGTTGACTGTCCCTGGGGAATGAGGAAAGCAGAGTTTGTTTGTTACTTGCACAGGAAATTAAGGAATAAGAAAGGACTAAGTATAGATGAATAAAGATTGACAAGCATGAGAATAACAGAGCATCTTAAGATCCCCTCCTAACCAAAACGAGGATGCCAAGAACAACAAGAACACAAAGCCAACAACAAAAGTCTTTCAGAATCAGGATTGAGTATAGAAATGAAAAAAGTGGGCAATCATCCCAGCAAGGCATTCTGAAAGGGTTTTATGAAATTGCTCCCATGATTAATGTACTAAGAGAAGAATGGCACACTGAACAGTTTATTTATTTGCATCTTTTGAAGGAGAAAGGAATTCTGAGAGATCATGCAGTGACCTTGCATTTTGTCAAGGAAAAAAATAAAAAGTTAATACCCATGAACAGCTATCCAAAACTAGTGCATTCTATTAATTGAAAAAAAAAAAAGCCACACCACAAAAACAAACAAAATTTTGTTATTGAAGGAGTAGCCAGAGAATACTGCCATTGTAAGCTCTTATTATGACACAAAAGTTTTGAAAATTTGTACTGACAGGTCTGTACAATTTAGACCTACAGCAACTAGGTTATACACATCCAGCTATTCAGAATGAATATTTTTCAGCAAGCAGAGATTCTAAGACTATTTCAGAAATGTTCACCTGCATGTTACACATAATCCAAATTACTATGTGAAATAAAAAAACAAACCTAAAACGTTGGATGTGTCTTTGCAGGATGGTGAGCAAATTTTATGAAGCAAATTAACACAGAGAAGACAATCTGTCAATCAGAAATAGGCTGTGAGGGTACAAATACACAGGATGATAATAGGCAGAAAGATACTCACTGAATCCTCGTCTTGAATCATCTGAACTAAATTATCAAGTACTGGAGTGAGATTTCTGAGGGAAGAAAAGTTAGGAAGATGATGAAATCAGCAGCTTCTCCTCATCCATTCTCTTCTTATTTAAAAGAAACAAAATCCTTACTTGGATTTCATGTTGTTAAAGTTTTTGCCTAATGCCAAGTGTCTTATCGATCGGTTTTTACTAAGCCAGACTACAAGGGTTGAGAGGTCAGATTCTAGGCCTGTAAAGAATCAGATTAGATTAAGAATTAAAACACATTTTCATAAAAGACTCAGAGAAAGTCCAGTTATTAACACTATATTCATTCAAGCAACTATATCAATGTACTAATTTCCAAAAGGTCTAAGAAAATTTCCATTCTTTTATTTTAAAATCTTTTTCTCTTTACTGCCTCTGCTTTTCTATGAGAATAAATACTTTCTCTAAAAGGAATCCTTTTAATTCTCCATCCTAATCAGCTACTGAAGGCACCTCTCAGAAGAGAAATCAGTCCCTTATTAATAGTTCAACCATCTAAGGATAGTTCCTTGTACTGTCAAGCAGAGTTTGAAGTTCCTTTGAGAATTCTGAAACTGTGCTAACCACTAATCTTTGTAGAGCAGTGTACCAACAAGATCTGAAAGCCTCCACACAGGCTAACCTAACAGGCTATGAATAAACTGACCTGAAAAACAAGCCAAATTTTATTCTACTTCTAAGTGAAAAAAAAGACCAAACTTGCTTTAGCATTGCCAATCTAGTGATGTATTTGAAGAATCCACTAGCTAGATTACAATGACTTAGGATTCAGATTCACAAGATAATTTATATTTGCAATATGTATGCTTATTCATAACAGTAAATCTGCTTCCATATTGGGGCTGAGTCAGTAGCTCTCAAAGCTTTCCACTTTTCAATCCATCCCACCTTTCCTGGGCATCCAACTGTATTGGAAGTCTGTTTCTGAAATACCTCTGCTTTGGCTGTTAGAGGGGTAAACATAGCAAGTAAATGCTTCCAGTTCATACACCTACACTTTAAATCTGCAAAATGAGAAACCAGCTGACATTCCCAGGAACATCTCTGCTAGGAAGCACAGAGACTCCAAAGCAGAAATGTTAAACAGACATTCTCTAATCTTAAGCTGATTGACTGTTTGCTTCAAATTGCCCTCTCTTACTTTTTCTATGTTACAACCTCAGCTTCATTCTGCATCTGGTGTTCCCCTTTGTTCTTTCACTACACTTCCATTTCACATTTATCTTCTCATCCTATTGTACATAATTTCCTCAGGATCTACTATAAGCTTGATGCCATTAGTTTATTCTGCTCTGTTTTACTGATCTCAAACAACATAAACTTTTGAGGGTATAGTTAATCTATTAATATTTCTTATACACTTTATAGAAATAAAAGTTCTTGGTCAGTGACATTTCCATAACCAATATGGCCAATAATGATAAAGCAAGAGCAACTATCCTGGATTACACTGTGAGCTGAAACAAAAGGCATTTCTCAACTTGCATGGCCCTCCATTCCTGCTCTGAGTACTTACCATTGTCTGAAATATCTAGGCTGGTGATATTGTGTATTTCTGCTATGCATCCTTCCAAGACTTGTGCACCTCCAGATCTTAACTAGAGACAAAACATCATCCATTTTTGCAAACTAGTTATGGTTTCAAGATCACACAGAAGACAGTGGTAGGAGCTTTGTGAATACAGAAGGCACTAGCAGCAGCAAAAACAACAGCAATAGAAGAAATTATAGACATCAAAATGACAGCCTGTGCACACATTCCTACTGTTCCTATCCTTACTCTCAGTATATGCACACAAATGAGAAAAGGATTCTCTTTCCTTTCACTTAAAACCACGGCTGAGCAGTTAAATCAGGGAAATATTTAAATGGTTAAACAGAGCAAATCCTTTAGCACTTTTGCTAGGCAGTGACTGCAGGATTTTCAAGTACATTCTCTATGTGAAAGGACCAGGACATTTCCAATGTCCAGCAAGAAAAAAACCCAAAAACTTAGTCCAGCCTATAACCACTCAACACTGTCACCCTTGAATTCCACTACAGTCAAGGCTTAGAGCAAGCATCTTCTTTCAGTCCTTAGCACAAAGGGAGGGTGCCCAGATCAAGACCAAGCAGAGTTGGGGGGCGGTGTGGAAAATTCAATGAAATTACACTTCTCTGTCACTGAAGACAAAATTCAAATAATCCAATTGTAAAACAGCCACAAAAGACCATAAACAAGAGAAAATGTAATTTAGTTATTCTTAATTTTAAAATAGTCATAAAAGAAAAAAATGACAACATTAACAAAAATGCCTGGCTGCAAAGTACCAGTTATGATATTATTAATCGGAAATATTACATGAATATAAAAGAAATATCAGGATTTAATGAAAAAAAATGAAATAATCTAGGGGAAAACATCAACATTAAGAATCAAAGTTATGAAAACTTACACACTTATTAACTAATGCTACTGAATTAACAAAACTTGTGTTTTTTCCAAAGAAGAAAAAGCATTTCTTTATTTCTTGCAACTATGCACACTTATAAAGTGCATTTCACTTTATAAACATCCTCCAGAAAAACTTAAGCTAAAGAGTGAAAAAGTTCTATGAAAACTCCCTTTTTGTATTTTCCATTTTTACTTTCTTTGGTTCAAAACAATGGAAAGCTTTTTCAAACATGAAATAACCTTTTCATCTCCTGTGCGTAAAAAATGTGTAATATTTTATTTAGCTGACTTATTTGGGTAAATATCCTGGATCAACCTGCTGATATTTCTGTAGACAGTCAACTTTTATCTATGCTATAATTAGTTAAGGAACCACAAATGCCTCAGTAAGTTGACCTGAGCAACTGAAGAATGGTGGTCAGAGATAACAGAGATAACCATAAGTCACCTCTGGAGTGCAAGAGGTACAGAACATAAGGCACCTTTCCTTCTGTTTGTAAATCAAAGCCTATCTATCCTTCACCGTATCCTCTCAAAAAGTAGCCACATTACAGGCTGTATTTGGGCCAGAAGTGGTGTAAATTTAACTTAGCTTTATTTTTGTAAGAGCATTTGTAGTGTTTGCTGAATGACAGCCAAAATCATTCAGTTTTGCTTTACGCTGATCTCCCAGTGTGGCCCACCACAATACAACCATTTTACACAGAGTGTCACATCTATCATTGCAGAATCTATGGAAGTGGCAGATCATATGCAGAATTGGATTGATTGTCAGTAGGGTAAAGTTCTATACACTAAAATTATACTCACAATAGAATCCAAATGCTTATGCTAAATATACTTTGAGGGCTGAAGTGGACAATTTTTCAGAAGCAGCTTTCAATCTTGTACCAGATAACTCTACATTCAAAATTATAAATATATAAACATTTCATGAGAACAAATGGTGATATCTATTTAATCTGAGAGTGATGACAACAACTTGACTTTTAGGATCATAATTTATTGCAACTGTCTTAAAATATTATGTATATATATAAAAGAAGATAATTGAAGTCCTGCTTGTCAATGTGGACTGTGACACTGAGGAAAAAAACCCTCTGCAACATCTCCTATATGAAATACTTCTGAGACTGCAAATAGAAGCTCTTATTCAGAAAATCAAGAATAATTCTTCTACTATTATAAACGCCAAGTGTGTTCAAAGCTATGGGGTACCAATATGGGAAGGGCAAACAAAGCTGCTTACTGATTTAACAATTAAAGTAAAGCATGGAGGGTACTTACACAGTGACCAAGCTAAGGGAAGCAGAAGGGAAAAGAGTGAAATACATCAGTGCTGAGCAGGTAGAAATAAAAATGTAATTTTCATAGTACAAATAATAAAAAAACAACCAAGCAATATAAAATGATTAAGCTTGGAGTTAATATACCAGAAAACTATGAGAGCAAATGAAAAATGGTGAGAGAGGGAAGGAACATAGATTTATCCTTCCACAGTTGAAAACAGCTTGCCTGATGTAGGAAAGAAGAGGGCAAAGCTGAAGCACCAGCTTTCTAGCCCCCTATCAGTGTGTGCTTCCAGGAACTGGGAGTAGTGGCTCCAGGTTTCCCATGGCTCTGTTTCTGGGTGCAGATGACCATGCCCAGATCCAGAGGGTCAGGGAGAGATGGAGCAGGATCCTGAGGTGCTGGGCCCACTGAAAGCGCTCCCAGCTGCTGGCACATCAACTTCCCTGCTGGTGGAAGCATAACTTCTTTCCCAAGCACATGAGAATGGATAAAGCTCAGTGATGTGATAACAAATGTTAAGGGAAGGATCTAAGGAAGGACTGTCAGTTTGGAGGGACCAACTACAGGGATGCAACACTGAGTTGGGCAGGATTCCTTCCTTTCTGTCATGAGAGTCAGCCATGACCACACATGCTTTGGTGTCCATTAAAGCTAATCACCCCTGGAAGGGCTCCTCCATAACCCGTCCTGGGTGTTATTTAATGAAAGGATAATGTTTTTTCCCCTGTCAACCCTTTCTGATTTACATGTTAATTTATACTATCATTACTTATATTTACGTTTTATTGATTTATTCATTTAAGGTTATGTTCACAGAACTTCATTTTTGTTGCTTTAATTACTACTCCCTTTTCTTTCCTTCCTCTGAAAGATAAATTATCATCCATCTGATCTTTCTACTCAGAAGTCAGAAGCATGCGTACTTGACTTGAAAGCTTTTCTATTTGGAATTTACATGTAGTGCTCTTCGAAGTAATAACATTTTTCAGAAAGTATAAAATATCAAAACAAAGTATGAAACATATTTACAATTATTTGGGTTTTCTTTTCATAAAGGAAATCTGTGCACATTTCAAAAGCAATTGACCACAAATCTAAGGCAAGGATTACTGCATCTCAAAATGCTCATCAAATTGCATGTTTTCTCCTGAAAGGAAAGCCATTGCATTTGCAAGGCACTTGCAGAACAGTTAATACTCAGGTGGGCTTGGAAAGATCTCTCTAACAAGTGAGAGACTTTCTTTGCAGCTTACAAAGGGAAAAATTGGAGAAGGCCTGTGCCTAAACTGGTTCATGCTTCTTTTGGCAAGAGTCCACCACATGGTTCTCTATGCGACTTTGCCTCAACTGGCTCCCCAGGGTTGTGTTTGATCCCCAGGGTTGTGTCTGATCTTTTGCCATAATCTGTAACCACTCAGCTATCATCCTGCAAGAGTATGGGTAATCCTGAGAAACAAAGTGCACAGCAAGGCACAGAGAAGCAAGAGGAAACAAGACAAGGCAAATTAAGTTGCCACCATTCTTTTCTTTACTTTTGAGGCATTTAAAACCATTTTCACAGTGCCTCTTATGTTAATAATTTTTACCAAAATTCCTTATTGGCCTGAACTGATTAATTGATTAGGAAAGCAGAATTTCTCCCAAGGTTAAAAAGCAAACCTGCAGAAGGAGAAGCATGTTTTTGGTTCTAAAGGAAGACAATCAAACTGCAGGCCTGCCTTCAAGGCATACGTCTTCCTTTGACCCCTTCAAATTTGGGCACCTTGGAAAACCCTGCTGTAAATCACAGCACCAGAGAGCAGAAGCTGCCAAGCAGCAAACAGGCTGCCTCAGTATCTACAACAGCTGCACTGCAAGGAGGGTTTTGCCAATCAGGTGCTGTAGGTGCTTTGAGCCTCTGTGCTCATTGTTTAGGATGCTGTAACACACAGCAGCTGACTTGGACCAGAACTGTTTCTCTGAGTTCTGCCTTTCCTACAACTTTTGACTTCAGAGGAAGAATATCTCACCCAGTGGATTTCACAGGAACTCTAATACTATGTCATTGCATATTTTGAACACATCCTGATAAATATTCCTTACCTCACAGCTACTGAGGTCTAAAGACACTTCCTTCAGATTGTGATTGCAAGCCAGGCCTAACAAAAGCGCTCTGAAAAAGATCAATTTTAGAGTCATTTAAAAAAAAAAAAGTCATCTTTACATCATCATCATCATCTATGTGATCACAGGTTAATACATCTATAATACAAAGAACCATTTCAAAAGAAAATTACACCATCTGAGCAGTTTTTTCTTAAATGATAATGGCAGCACAAACCTGCCACACTTAGAATACTCCAGCAGCTTCAAAAACTGTAGGGATGCAAGGTTAATAAAGAAACTATGAAGCTAATGCACCATCAACATTTAATAACATCCATCAGAGATGAATGTTCTTCAACATTTGCTTTCAAAGAGCATCAAATGATTACAAAAGGAGCGTGCTGTTGTATGACCATGCTCACTTTCACTCACTCACTTTGAAAATATTCAGGAAAAAATGGGGTGTTTAATATATGCAAGGTGCCATGCAGCCAGCTATTTCAATCAGGCGCAGTGCCTATAACACTCAAAGGCTGGATTGTGTTCAAGTATCACACAATTCTCCACTTCTGCAGCCCAACAAGTATTCACAGGTTCCAAAATTACGTTTCTAGACAATGGCATCCTTTGTCTTTAGGCAGGATGGCAGACACATAGCAATGTCTGATTATGATTTTCATGAATCTACCTTTCAAGTCTTTCAGAAGTGTGTTTCCACATATAAAAGTTAGTGCTAATATCACATTTGTATTAATACTGTAAAATCAGACAGCACAACAGTATGTGTCATAAAGAAGCAAACAAAATCTGTGTATAGTTTCTAGTATCTTTAGAATAGATGTGGCTTTGAAACAATAATTCAACACAGAAACAGAAGGACTTCCTTCCCAAACAATTTCAGCCAAAAGCAAGCCAACAGAATCCAAGTGACTGATGTGTGGAGATAAAAAACAATCCATTCTGCTGAGCCATGTGTCTACACACTTGCTATGCAAGTAGTGTGTCAAAGCTGTATTTGAAATGTGTGTGCCCTGAGCAGGCTTTTCATTTAAACTTATTTATATCTGCCCTGCAGGTATAATCAGATCTTTACTACTAAAAAAGGCAAATATCTTGTGCTTATCTACCTCTCAAGCTAGTAATATACAGACTTGGGGGAAAAAAGTGAAAGATAGACAACAGTTCTTACAAATTTTTAGATGATCTTGTCTATCTTTCGTACACAAACATGTCTTCATTCAAACTCAGTTTGCATGACGATAACTTTGCAAAGGGCTTCCTAAACATTTTGAGGAAATAAAATATAGCACAACTATAAAAAAGATAAAGGTTACAAAAAGAGACACTGTGCTGCTTCAAGTGTACTCTCTTCACAGGAAGAAGAAAAAAAAAAAAGGGTTTTTTTTCCTAACCTCTTTTCTATTAACTCATACTAAGAAAATCTCATGATTTCTGAATTCTTTGTCATGAAAAATCACCAGCATTCATAGGGACTGAAGCCAGACAGATTATCATTATACTTGGCCACTATGTTTAAATCACACACATGGCAATACACGGAGAGGTCTTGTCAACTGTGTTAGATGCAGAACGCAAGAACATTGGCCTTGTAACTAGCATTTGTATGAGAAGCATATCAAAAACTTGTCCTGTTATAGCACTGACAGATCAAAATACAATTTTTGGCAATATCTGTAAATGAACAAAAATGCCAACATACCCTTCAATGAAGAGTACAAACTGCCTCAATCAGTTAAAAAAAAGGTGCAAAAAAAGGAGCTGCAATTGAACATTAATTATATTTACTATGACAAGAACTAAAAGCACCCTTTCCCTTCCCACTACGTGACATCCTCACAGTGCAGCTTTATTAGCAAACCTCTTCCCAGAAAGGCTTGACTTACACTGTACAAGCATGTTCACCTCTGCAGACTGCATTGATTAACCAATATCTTTAAAGTCGCTGAGTGAGCACATGCAATTAAACATACCACAACTGTTGATCTAAAGGTAGCTGATAGAAAAGAAATCAAACAACAATCAGTGGAATTTGGAACTCAGGGTGTTAGGTATCTGTATTTTGTCCATCTTTTTTTCTCTAGGTAAGCTTGATCTTCAATCACACATCCAACTTAGCAACCTCTGTTTCCTGGACACAAACCAGGAATTCTTCCTTTGTCACAGGACAGCTCCAAGACCCACTCTGTCATAAACTTTTTGACACGGTCTGATGAAAGATGTCAGAGAAGTACTCTTATGACACATTATGTGGGGTTTTTTCTCCTTCTAGGAGTCATCTCTCACAGGTTATGTTGTAGTATTGGCAATGACAAGTAAGTCTGCCTGAAAAAAAAGTATTTCTTCTTGTCTGTAACAAACTCTATGATCTTGATTGTTTTGTAGAAGTTTTGTCATTTCTTACAGTTAAGATCAAAAGGCTAAGCAGCTGTCCCATGATACAGCACATCCTCAGTCCTTTTAACACCAGATTAGTTTCCACAGGACGCTTTTGAAGTGGATCAGTCAAGCCATATAGGATTTGCGAGGAAAAGCAAGGTGTACTGCAGATCATAGCTCTCTGCAGTGTTGTGAAATACACTCAGCTCAGACGGAAGAAAAAATTTAGGTCAGAGAAAAAGCACATAATGGAAATTACTGAAAAATACTAACAGCTTCTGTCCTACCTCCTAGGCAGAGGTGAACCCTGCCAGTAGAACAAAAGAAGCTCAGGCCAAAATGCCAGACAGCTGAGAGTGGCATGAGCACTCTTAAGACCACCTGTGCCCAGCTGGACTTGGGAAAGATGCCCCTTTCTGAAGCTTTCTGGGCTAGCAAAAGAGGTCTCTGCTCTCAGCTCATCCTACACTCCCCAACACTGCCTCTTTACTTCCACCACCAGTCAGGCAAGTAACTCCCTCTAACTCAATTCACTCATATTGAGCCAGATTATCTGAAACGTTATCAGCAGGAGTGTTTTGCTAACACAGATTTTGGCTGAAAAGTACTAGGAAGATATAATTTCCTGCACAGCTGGCAGATCAAGGGCTCCTACATTTTTGGGACAAATTAATACAATGACATCTTCCATGAGCACAGACAATTCTAGAACATTCACCTGCCAAAATTGCTCATACTCCAGGAGATACCCAACATGCCAAGGAGAAGAGCTAGATATGAACCTTAATGTTTGGTAATACTCCCTTTTCCTAATCTATGTGGATATATTCAATATATCACAGTTTGTTTTTTTTCCTGTGGCATCGACACAGTCTTCTGTAGTAGTCACATACATCCTCTGTTTCTCTTACTTCATAAAACGTAGTTCCCTGCTGCCATCCACTACAGAATCAATAGCTCTAAATTAATCAGGAACAACCAATGTGTTTCTCAAAAATCACCTTCTGTTTGAAAACACATCAGTACCACACCTTCCTAGTCCTAGCAGTCTGAGCAAGAGAGACAGCAGCAATAAGCATCACACAGAACAAAGTAAAATATCAGAATATGGATTTGAATATGGATTTCAGTCCAGTGCATTGACTTAAACATCAGGCTCTTCTCAGTGGTGCAAAGCAATAGGATAAGAGGCAATAGGCAAAAACTGATGCACAGGAAGTTGCACCTGAATATGAGGCAGAACTTCTTTACTGTGTGAGTTAGTGAGCACTGAAACAGACTGCCCAGAGAGGTTGTGAAGTCTCCCTCCCTGGAGATATTCAAGAAGCATCTGGACTCAATCCTGTGCAATGTGCACTAGGGCACCCTGCTTGAGCAGGGAGGTTGGACAAGATGAACCATTGTGGTCCCTTCCAGCCTTTCCCAGCCTGGGATTCTGTGATATTTTACTGTCCTCTTCAATATTGAATTGTGTTAAGTAAAAATACTTCAAAACAACATACACTAGTCTTTCCTCTGTGACACTCTGCAGTTTTTTCTCCCTTAGCTTCCCCCACGTTGTATCAAAAGCTTTCCATCTGGTATCCACTAACTCCTTTATATCTCACATCTCCAATTTTGCCATCAACTCCCATTCATTAGATACCTCCCATTTCCCTTCCCTGTTCTCCTTCAGGAGGCAGGCTCCCAACCATACAAGTATACATATACACATATACACCTATATCCATGTCCAGACTAGGATTCTGAAACAGTTTGTGAACATGTCTAGATGCTAATGCATATTAGCTAGAAAGATGACACTCTGGAAAAAGCCCCTTCTTCAATTTAGCCCAATAAATGCAATGATTCTGCCAGGGTCACAGAATGACCTATCTAGATTAGACCTATATCTATCTATACTTATTCTCCACTTTAAAATTCCATGTCTGAAAACTTTAATATGGTTCAAAAACACACACATCAGAGGAAGTGACGCAGTGCCTCATCATTTCCCTCAGCCTGCAGAACCTCTTAGCCACAGGATGGGTGATAATACAACAAAAAGATGTATTCCATTTAGCATTCCGAGAAACTGCTGCAACTGCCTCTTCTCCCAAAAGGAGAGAGCATAGCTCTGTGCAATGGGTTTCTCCTCCCAAATATTGCAACAGGTTCGGTTTCATAATGGCCATTGCAATAATGCAATCTCATAAAGGAATGGCACTCACACAAGTAGATAATCCCAATTCACTGTGGAGCAGTTTTGTTCATAAGCCACAAAGTAAGAAATACATCACAAAAAAATGCTGACTGAAGCTAAACAACTGTGACATTCCCATGGAACAAGATAGGATTAATAGCCTCAACTGTGAGACTGACACATTTTTTGAATGTGTGACCATTACAAAACTCAGTCTTTTAATATCAATAATGTACAATGGAGAAAAAAGAAGAAAGTAAAATTCCTTCCCCTTCATTTTTCATATGAGGCACTCATATAACAACAATGCAAACTAGGTTTTAGGGCACAGGAAAAAATGAAATTAAATTCTTACTTTAGAGGCTCAGGAGGGAGTTTAGTTCCTGAAAGATTAATCTGCATCAAAGCAAGTGAGCTGCTGAAAAACTGTTTGAAGGAGGGAGGGACTTCTTTTCCTTTTCTGTAAGTAAAGAAATTCATTAAGAAGTAGCATCTAGACACTCTTCACTCCAATAAGTAGTGAATGCAAGACATCAGAAGTGTAATGATCTTTTACATGTTTAATTTACTCTACCTTCAGCAATTCTGTAATCAGTGGCTCTCAATTAGCTTAGAATTATAATGTCATCAAAATGTTGATTCAACAAACAATCCTCAGCACTGCACTGCTGTACAGAAGACATTACTATCTACCTTCTGTTTGGTGAATTACATAGAATGATCATTTAGGTCTCATTAATAGTGAACATAGTTACATCTCACGAGGAGAAGATCCAACATGACATCACAAAAACCCTGAAAGTGCTTTTTCACCACTAGAAAAAATTACTCAGTATTTGAGTACCTTACCATCAATTATGTGTCATCTCTGATATGGACCCAAGGCACTAATTCAAAGAAAATGGAAGCTAATATTTCCTACAATATAAATATTCTAAAAAGCAAATGTTCAATCTCAGAGACATTCAAAGGGATTTCCTCCCAGTAAAGGACAAAAAAGGAAAAAAAGCATTTGTAACCATCATCAAATCATGAAAAACACAAACGTTAAAAATCATATTTAAAGAGGAGTCAAGTCAGTCAGACTTCAAAGTCTGATTCTGTGCCTCTTAGAGACGAGATATATATATAGACTTTCTGCTGCAACAGGACCACAAAAACACATATTAGGCAAGATAGCTTATTTTAAAGACCTTTAGCAAAGAGCAGAAAGGGAAAGAAAATATTTTGCTTAGAATAAGCAATACCTATTTCATAGAGCACTAAGACTTGTAAGACTTCTTTAAAAAAATCTTCGGTTTATTCTTTAAAAAAAAAGGGTGCTACATGAGAGCAAGAAATAATAAAACAAAATATTGCATGAGTTGACAGTAATGATATTTAAACTGTACCTGTGAGAAAAAAGAGTCCTGGAGAGGCTAAGGACAGCTAGATGCTGAAGACATCCACGAAGGAGGGCTCCACACACCTGGTTCAAAATAAGGAAGATTAATTTGACTTTATATTAACCCAGAAAAGTACTGAGAGATATAAGGTAGGGAATGTCTCCTTGGTATTTGACACTCCACAGAAAAGGTCTTTACCATATCTAGTGCGCACTCCGTGTTGGATAAATCCAGGTGAACAAGGGCATTTGGCTGGGCCAAAAAATTGTACAGGCTCTGTAATTAATGGGAAAAAAAATGATCCACATTAATTTTTATATTATGGCAACAATTACTGGATAACTACCTCTCATTACATTTTAGGCTTTTACTATAAAATTACACTACAAGAGTTGTGTCTGAAGTTTCTTTTCACCTAATCAATACAACATGTTTTACTTTTGAATGCTATCATTTCTTAAAATAATAAGGGAAAAATGGTGCTCAGACTACATTTACCCAGGACTTCTCTTAATACATAATTCTTGAGTTATTGCGGTTAGCTTTCATAGCAAATGATAATTAATTTCATTAGAAATATCCCACAATGTCACTCAGATTGCTATTACATTTCAGAAAGGCTAATTGGTTTGCAAGTTCAAGCCAGGCCCTTTAAGCGTGAGGGAAGCAACTAATTTGCACCTGAAGCCCATAGTTATTTCTTAATATCAGCTGTCCATTACAGGATTAAAGAAGGAAGGTTTTACAGAACAGGTAACAAGATTTTAACACTGATGGCTTCAGTTCTGTATAGGATATGTCATGTAAATGTTAGCATATCTAAAACTTCTTACTATGCACTGTTTCATTTTGAGCTCTTTTTAGTCTCAGAGAACAACACAGAAAGATAAAAGTATGACCTAATTCAGAGAAATGTGGAAAGCTCAACTCCACATGAAATCCAGCCTAAGAGGGCATGCTTAACATTTCTAAAATAGATCCATCTTTCTAAAAATGAGGTCATTTAGCTCCTATACCTACAATGCAAGAATGGGTCCCACTTCAAAAATCCCTGTACTTTGCTAGGGTTTATTTTAATTGCTAAATAACAGGATTTCCTTACTCCTATTGGAAAACTGTTCCACAGATTAAGAGACCTCAGTATTAATGATCTTTATCTTTGAACCATCTCTCTCTCTCTCTCTCTCTCTCTGACAGGCTAAGAAAAGCCCCACTTTGTGCATTTATGTCTCCTATAATATTGTTGGTAGACCTTAGATTTTTTTAAGTACTGCCTACCAAAGCTGTACATTTTATTTCTTGTTTTTACATTATTTGCTACATTATTCTCTCAAAGAGTAATTCACTGTGTCTTTACTAACATTTAACTAGTTGTTTGCTACCTTTATAACCCTGTTTTCCCACTGAAACTTTCACCTCCTGTCTGAAAAGACTAGTTCTTTGAGTATTCTGATGAATCTGAAACAAGTAAGATATGTGAAAAAGTCACAAAGCCATGTCTGATTGCACTTCAAATGATGAGACTGGGTGATTGCAGTTGAACATTCTAGATGTTCAATACTTAGAATTCAAAGCCTGACAGTTACATGCATACAACTTTTGATGTGAGACAGAAATACAGATGTAATAGTCAAAAAGTGAACACATACAAATTGAGAAGCGGATTTTGTTACCAAGAAAACAGAGCTGCACCTCTGTGGCAACTGATAAACTGAACAAAGGAGTCTAAAAAATAATCAAATTCTTCAAAGAATCATGGGCTTCAATGGCACGCGTCAAGCAGGTGCACAGATTTATTTATACAAACAAAAATACTGAAAACCAGAAATTAAATCTTTCCATGTCAAAAGACATAATTGGTTCCTAACCTTTCAACGAAAAAATTGTAGTAGACTTATCACTAAGAATGAGGCTTTTTTAATTGTCTTTTGGTCATTTTCAAATAGAATTCAGAGAGCATGGTAAGTCCACTGAAGAAAAGTGGAAACCTTGCCGTTTTCTTATCAGTAGAAGCCAAAGACTAAAAGCATGAAGTAAAATTATGTGGATTTTTTCAGTTGTGTGGGACAGTCCTCTGACTACATACTGAAGAATAGAGATGAAAATGATATTTTCTATTCCTACTAAAACTGTACAAAAACAGATCTAAGCAAAAAGAGTTTGCCTTTCCCTTAACAATTAGCTAAAACACCTATTCATTAACTCCCAAATGAGAAGAAAGTTCTTACTGAGAGATCATCACCGCGGAGCGCGTTCCCTGAGAGGTCAAGATAGACGAGCGTGTTCGCGATCAGCGAGTTGGCACTCAGTGACTGGGAAAGGCTGTTCACCCCTGCCAAAAAAAAGGTCAGTACTCCAGTTAGTTGACTCTACACAGAACTAGCCCAGACCCTCAAAGTGCACAATTTCAGTGAACAAAGACATACAGAAATGTTACCATCACTGTACTACAACAGAGGAAGACAGATCACCAGGCAGACAGGAGACCCTTCCCTGCCACAGCATGCCCAGTTACAACTGGACCACACTCTCCCAACTGCACTGGTGGAGGCACAGCGTGTTATATGCAATTCCATTTTGAATCAGAATTTAAAAACACAATTTACTCCTTAATGTTGAGCCAGTGTCTTCCTGCAAACAATAATATTTAGATAAAAGTATCTGTGGAAGTAGATGAAAGTATCTGTGGAAGACCAAATGCATTAAAAAATAATTGCCAGAACATCAAAAGCAACTGATGAGACCTAGAAATTAAAAATATTTCAATTAATGTATTTGCCTGCAACTTCATAAAAATAGTTAATTAAAATATCAAGAGATGCATAGAGACTCTCAGTTCCTGATCAGAACAAACACATTTTTTACATTAAAATTAAAAAGCTCACATTGGGAACAAACCAGTCAGAGCTTTCTTCCACTGCAATTTTTTAGCTTTTCCAAATACAAATTAGGACGTCGCTATTTCTGACTCCTTCAAATCTAACTTTCATCTAATGTTCATCTGGGGGCTTTTCAGCTTATCATCAAGTTCTCAATTTATTATAGATGGCTATTGCTGCCTTTCAAGCACTACATGGATGTGTTTCTTACATGCTAAGCATCACTGTGTCCTTTAGTTGATGTAGTGGTTTTTTTCCTCAGTGCCCAGCCAAAGCTATGAAGCAGGCAGCTTATCTACTATACAGTATTCAGCCATTTCTCAAAGCCCCTGGTCAGTGAAAATGGACTGGCATTCAATGGATGGAACGTTTCCAGTCTTCAAGGAAAAGCTATCATGAAAGTGATTTACTGGTGAGGATGTGGAGGAAGCAGCTAGCAAGCTACTGGAGACCAAAATACCTGTCAGTACTTTAGTTTTCCAAGCTTTCAAGTATTAAGAAAGTCTCCCATGTTAGTAGTATGGCTCCTGGTCTCAGGAGGCTTTTGATACTGAAAAGAATCGAAGCACAGCAACATCTTTGTCAAGTCCCAAATCTTTTCCACTTGGTGTCATTTTTCTTTTATGTTAACATCGTGTTGCAGAATCTACACCCTATTGCTAAAGGTAAATGGCAAACTAATACCTTCTGAAACTTCAAAAGAACTAAGAGCTCTATTGAACCGCTAGAGCTTATAGAGCTGGAATCACTTTAGTCTTCTCAACATTTATAAGCAACAAGAAGTAGAAAGAAATGCAATTTTGTCCAGTTTGTTGAATGGTACTTAGCTGTCAGCTGGGATTACAACCAGGATTAAATTATCAGCAATTCAGCATATATTATCAAGAACGCAGAAATTCAGGAGCAGTGTCTGAGTTTGGGGGGCAAGAAGAGCTATCAAACAATTCATAATGTTGCTGCTTGCTTCATGCTTAAAAAGAGCCAACTGCTCAAAATCAGCTGCATCAGTGAAGGCAAACAATGCAATTTTTTAAATTAGCCCCTGGCCTGGGCTCAGAAAAGCAAGCCCTATCTTTGAATCAGTATACTAGAATTTTCCAGTTAACCAGAATCTTCAAATCAATAAATTTATGTTTGAACTTCACCCTAGCTCATGCTATACTCTAACATTAATCTCACTTTCATTTGCAGACACTCTCATATGCTCTTTTACCACTCTCAGGAGGATCAGAGTGTTAATAGCTCTCAGGAACTTTGAGATACAATATTTGAAGAAAGATCAGCTGGGAAGTTACCACCTGAACTTCACTTGTCAATCTTAGAAACTTAACTCAAATAGAAAGCACTTTTAAAATAAGGTCAAAACCGGTGAGGAATTGTATAGAATTTCTGAAAAGCTTAAAAAAAAAAAAAAAAAAAAAAAAATAAAGAGAAAAAGAAAGGCTGGGGCAGAAAAATCCATGCACTTGGAAGTCTACTGAATCCAAAGTCTCCTTTAGACTTTCCCCACAGAAAGTATTACAAGCTCAAAAACAGCCTCCCAAGTTAAAACCAAATCAGTATTGTCTTCTTAAATTAAAGAAAATCTGACTAAGACACCTTTGCAGACAACCTGAGTTGCTTCAGGTCCTGAGGGTTCTAAGAACTCCCATTTTAAGACATCACATATACTTTTTTGAGGAACACTGAGGAGCTGTCATGGGACAACATTCATGGTGACATGTTACTCTCTGGAGGTCATTCATTTGACATCAGTATTAGACATACGGGAAAATATTCTCAGCTTTTGCTTAAAGATCACCTTTTAAAAGTGTGTTAAAACCCTTCCGAATTCTTTCCATTACTTCAGAATTCAACTTCACTGACAAGAGTTGTGTGGATGAACCTCATCAAGCTGGCATTTATTCTTTACAAAAATGGAGGCGTAGCCAGTGTTCTCTTAACTCCACCATCACGAGCACTTTCTCAAATAATTCACATCACAGGAAGAAAAGCACAGGATGAATGAACATATCAGAACTGTACGAATTTCTGTCAAATTCACAAATATCTCATTTCGAGCACATGTATGGTTAGTCAAGACTCTTAATCAACTGCTTGTCACCAAAAATTGAGTTAACAATGGAAAACAACAACCCCAGAGTTTAATGAAGTCTTTTTAGTGAAAATTATGATTGACTCAATTCATCTTAGGGCTTACTATTTACTTAAGCATAACAAGAGCTATAGGCACTCATGTTAAAACAACAGAAGTCCTTTACCCCGCCCATATACCCCCAGGTCAATACTTGAAGCTAAGGAGAACGCAGAATCTGCACTTCACAGAGCAATAATTAAGTGTATAAAAGGGCATGGCTTCTATCTGCTATCAACTAAAATCCGTCATAGACCACAACTCACTTGTCTTTTCCAGGTCATCAACATTTACAAAAAAGCAGCAATGATGTCAGTGGGTTTTTAGTATGTTTAATGATCATTGCCTGTACACGAGAGCCAGGCTTGAGAAGTCTGTTTGAGTGGTCACTGCTTCTACTATTTGTAAAACAGAAATGCAAAAATTCCTGAAAACTTCTGCCTTGTGTTTCAGTACTGTTATTGCTTTTAAAATGTACATACATTTCAATTACAATATCAAACTAGGAATTTGTAAATGATAAGACAAATAAGTCTTTAGTTAGAGCAAGCCACTTAACAGCCATTGTCACAATGCTTGCTTTCATCAAATAACTGTATGTAAAACATTTGGAAATTTCCCTATGCATTTTCACTCCAGCCGTTTTTTTGAAGCATAAACGAAACATAGTTTATGCCAATTCTAACGCCAGTCTTCCTTTACAATACAGGTTTAAACCCCACAGTCACAGACGTGACTAAGAGTTTATCAAAGGGCTGAAAGGGATACAGAACCCAGCCCACAGTTAAGCAACACAGGACTGCAAAAAAGCAGCTGCGCTGTTGAGAAAATCCATGATTTAGAGAATTGACTAGTTTATAGTCTAGTAAGAAAAAGTATTGTTAGTACACAAGCCTGACAGTTTTAGAACAGAAAATAAGGTACACTTATAAAACATACCTTTAGGTGACAAGGAGGTTTTAGATAAATTTAAATGCTTCAGTCCCTTTGGAAGTTTGGCAAACTGGATGCTCAAAGATGACACACCTGTTGGAGAAGCAAAGACAAAATGGATGTTTCCAGGTTAACTGTGATCTCATGTTTTCCAAGGAAATCACAACAGGAGCAAACTGCACTGGTGAAACAACAGGAGGAACTGCACTCACTGTGCATGTGGGCCTGGTCTTCTTATAGCCATAAACCTTTGAAATGACTGATGTAATCAAGATCCCTTCTTTGCTAACCACTGAACATGAAATGATCAGTAATCCTCCTTAATTAGTTTAAAAACTATAATACACACGTGCTTTTGAGAAGAAGCCAAAGGAAAGCTATTACACACATCAAATAGCCACTTGGAAAATCTGAAAGCTTTATGGTTCAGAAAAAAACAAATAAATTTAAAAATCCAACAATAAAATAAAACACAAAAGTGGTACTTCACATGAATTTTCAGACTATTTTTATTTTCTTTTAAAAGGAAGAGCTGCCAAGGCAAGAAAGACACCCACATAAGCTAACACTCCCCTCTTTTCCTGAGGTAAACCCTTGGAACCTGAAAACTCCACTAAGGTGTAATGGCCACTTATCTCCCTTACAGTAGCCTACAGGTTACCAGCCAGGACATAGGTTTGGAAATGCTACAACTGCTTGCAATTCTAAACAGTAAAAACCTATTAAGATGCTGACACAAACTGGACTACCCCAGCACAAATCCAACAAAATGAAACAAAACAAAAAACACCATAAAAAGGTAGTTTTCATTAAAGCCTTTTACTCAGTGTATCTAAGTTTCCCCCTCCATAAATGTAATCCCCATTTAAGCAAAGGATTGCAATTTGGTTCAGAAGGCACATCCTAAATAACAGTGTAACCAATCCATGAAATATTTATTAGAAGAATAAATCAACATAGAAACTCCAGGCTTAACCTGAGGTGTGAAATACAGTTCTCTACAGCAACTCGGTGAGAAAAGAGCAAAGCGAAAGGGGGTAAAGCCTTTTACTTGATTCAAAACATGGTAAATTAAAAAGCTGAGACCCTTCTCCACGTACACAGATAGGAAGCAGTCTGCTAGTAGGTCCCATACATACTTTTACATTGGTTTTATTATGTTTTACTTGTCATTGATACTGAAAGATACAGGTACCTTGCAGATACTGTGGAAGATTTGGTTTTGGTTTTTTTTTTCTTTTTTTTTTTTTTCCTCATAAATGCTCTCTGTGAAAGCACGTTCTGTATGCTGATAATAGGTGCAACATCTGTGCAGCTCAAGACAAATTGCCAAATACTGCCAAAAATATTAGACTAATAAGCTAATAAGGCTGATAATATTTCCAAAATATTAGACTCATGAGGCCTTGGCATCACTTGGTGTAAAGCACAAGGGTAACCAAATGCCTTCACCAGTTTTCAGTAAGAATTAATCAAGTCATATTAATAGGATTTTATTTCATAGCTCTACTATTTAAAAAATAAGTTTTTATCTACTCTGAAGCAGGAGGCTCAATTTATCATAGGTTAACTTCAGAATTTATATTCCGTAGCTGACTGTCCACATTTGTTAAGCTGGTTTAGTCACAATACTTTCAAAATCGAGTTATGCTAGAAAAAGAGAAAAAAATAAGTACAATCAGAATCACTAAGGATATCATAAATGTAATTGCTGCTGTTTAGCATTTTGAGTAAGACATGCAGCAACTAATTTTACCTCACCATCCTTGTATTTACCTTACAATCTGCAGGTTAGTTATCTTCTAGTCAAGCTGCATAATTTTAACATCTTACCGGCACTGGGGTTAAGGATCCACTCAGTTACAAGATACAGGAATCAGGCACAGAAAAGAAGAAGTGCTTCTGGTCACTCTGGCCCTTGAATGCTCTTTAGCCACCCATTTCTGCTAATGTTGTAACAGAGATGAGAGTTCTAATGGCAGAAGTGGAGTGAACTGCATCCAGGCACACAGTTTCAAATTTGAGTACTTCTAGGCTTCACTATGTTTGTTTTGCATTATTTTTAACAAAACAGGAGATTAAATTCAGATCCTAGTAAAGCCAAAAGCTAAACTCCCTTCACTTTAGCATGGCTAGACTTTTAAAGACAAGATTGATAATAAACTTTACAGGTATTATCCTCAAAAGTATTGACAGTACCACAAAGGAAAGCCATGCACAAGTTAAGAGATTGGTCTCAGCAAAAAACGCTGCATAAAAACACTGTTTTGTATTTGAACTGAAGCCAGGTCCTATGCCTTAGTTAAAATAAACACACTTCCCATGCTATTAGAATACAGACAGTTGCATTAATGTAATAAGGGAATGCCTTTACTTATTGTTACTCAACCATGTATAATATCTTAGGGCATGTTTTTGTTCAAACAAGGTACAATATGTTCTTCTCCAGAAAACATACAACCGTGTTACTTCCCTTATAATTGCAAAATAATCTGGTTGAACTTCCAGTTCCTGCAGGTGACTTTTCAAAAGGTATTTTCCCAAATCCATACGTTTATATGAATCTCCACTATGTTAGCTTTTACTTGTGAAAGATTTACTGCCACTCCAGTTTAATAAAAGACCAATCTACCTTGGACTCAGTGAATATCAGATCACAGCTCACTTAAATTTTTCTTAAACTGAAAAGTTGCAATATTTGCACATTGCAATTATAGTTAATTCCTCTTTAAGCACTCTATAATTTATCTAACTCTCTAAGGAACAGGTCAAATCATTATTTTATATTTGACAGAAGAGGTTGATATAATGAAAGAACCCTTCTAATTTCTCCAAGTTATAGTTTCTGCATTTCATTCTTATATGTGGATACTGCAGAATGGTTTGAATCTATAGGTTTGTTACAAAGAAAGCACACCCGTGGATACATTTAAAAAAAGGGGAAAAAAATCACCTGCACTGTGGACTCTGCTCAATGTTTGGTCAATTGTCTTGCTTTCAAGATAAAAATAAGTTCTTTTCGAAAAACCTTTCAAATAACACTCTAAATATACTTCTTCAAAAGCAGAATCAACAATGTAACAGCCTATTTTCCAGCTTACTACAGAAATCCTTGTAGAACGCAGTAAGGCCTACGGCACATTGTAATAATAACATTCTTCAGCAAAGCACTGGCTTTCATGCGATACGGATTCTTAACAAGGACAAGCAGTAATGAGCAGGCAAGAGGTAATCAGAAGAGTTAGAGCAATTCATGTGAACAATTTCAAATAAAAAACCTACTCTGAATAGGCTAAAAACAAAACCAGTGTCATACTTGTTTCTAGTCAAAAAGAAAAGACATACAGAAGGGAAAAAAATCCCAACACTGAACCAGAAAGGAAGAAGAGACACATACAAAATTCTGTGTTAACAACATTCAAGTCCATCAGATTGTAATCAAAATGAAGAGCTTTTCCGTTTTGGAATCATGAAAGCAAAGAGAGTGGAAAATTTCCCCACAAGAAAATAAATAAAACCAGAAAAGGTTCACTGTGCAGAATTCTTATTTTTCTTCTGGCCTAAGAGGAGCACAAGATAGTCTGATCCCAGAACACTGTGTGCTTGGAATGCATCAAGTGAAGCAAATGGAAATCTCACACGGGCAGTGCTGAAGGGTCAACTCCAGACTGAAAGAATGTAACCTTACTTTAAAAATAAATGCCTCTTGGGTGAAAAGAGAGTAGACAAAGGAGGGGAATGACTTGATATGTACTGAAATCATGCCTAGCAGTGCCTAGTCTGAGAAAAGCTAAACTGTTAAGTTTCATTTTCTATCTTGTGGAGTTAACAGCACTTAGCTGCATTAGAATGCCAATTATGCCAGTATTATTGAACATCACCAAGGGCTTGCAACAGGATAGGCTAGCACAAAGCTGAAAAAACAGGAATAGTTTCCACACTGAAAATAAATACGAAATTATGTCTACAATAAAAAACCAAAACCATCAGAAAAATATAATCTAAGGAACAAAGTTGCCTTCTGCTTCATCTTTTACCTCATTACACTGCCTTTGAAAATGCACACCACTTTTTTTTTCTAACCCTCTAGTCCTAAATGATCACTGTGTTCTATATTTCTGTAAAAGAAACTTCTATGAAAACATAATGAAATCTAATGAAATCCAGGGTTGGTTTAAGACATTTAAATATTTCTTAACTCATTAATGGATATGTATAAATCAAAAAGAGTGATTCTCCATAATTTGTGAACAACAGATATTTACAGTAGCATTATGCAGAGAACAATAGCCTATTACTCAGACAAAGCTGAACAGAACAGCAATAATGCATATTACATTTGTAGAAAGAGAAAAACAAATGTTACAGTACCTCTATCTTCAAGTGGATTGCTAGCAAGGTTGATCGTATGGAGTCCTGAGTTGGGATTATGGGCTAGGGCACTGGCTAGTTTCTGTGCAAAATCTCTGCAAGAAAAGAAAAGAGAGGGAGAAGGAATCCTGTTATCTCCTCTATCAACAGCACATTCAAAGGTTTAAAAGTTTCAAGGGATTACTCGCCACAAGTGGCCTATGCTACTGCAGAGCACTGACTGAATCCTGAGGGTTCTAAACAATGCTTATTTGTCTAATTTGCTATCTTTCACAGAGGGTTAATTCATTATTTATTTATTCTGTGACCTAAGAGATTGAAAAGCACTCAATCAAAGCCCAAAATGTTTTTGACAGATCTGAAGGTATAAAAATAGGAGTTACATAGAATAACTGAAAACTTGAGCATATCTTCCATCTCCTCCATGCCACACCGTGGGATATACACATCAACTTGCGCACCACCACCTCCCTCACTGACAAGCAATTCCCTCACTTGAAGCAGCGCTCTACCATAGTCACTTAAACAGATGGGCTTTGCAGCATATCTGGAAGGTCAAAAAACCAGGAGTATTTCTAACCTTATAAAAGAGCAGAAATAGCTCTCTCAAAGAACAAAAGAACAGCAGCACACTGATGAACTGGTCTTCGCTTGCCTCTTTTTACAGTGAGAAGCATCAAACTACATAACCAGCTGACAACAGTCCCAGCAACAGATCCCAAGGGAGATGACAGTATATGAGTTCTATACTGCTCACAACAACCAGGCCAGGTAGCATAGACAGGTTGGAAGTAACCTTAATCAACCATTGTAGCCTTGAGAGGCAAGGGAACACTGCCCTGTCTGAAAGTGTTTTGCTGCACCTGAGCTACCACCATCCCACAGCACAAATTCAGAGCTAGTTCGGGTTTTCCTGCACAACCACACTGTCAGACTCTGGTGGAGACACATTCCTTGCATCAAGTCAGATGGCTGTTGGCTTATCAGCTCTAAGACCAGTACTCAAACCTGTCCTTGCATGTACTGGGAAGCTATCATGTAAAAAGGGACTAGACCTACTGGGTGTTTTAGATAAACAGAGACCGATTTCAGTGTTCTTACTTCACCTAAATTAGACACCAAGGTAGAAATCAAAGATATGCCTTGGGTTTCCTTCTTTCTCTGCCTTGAAGTACATTATCTTCCCTCCCATATCCCAGTGGAGGAGAGTTACCAGAGTGCTAAATAACACCACCCTCTTTTCTCAGGACAGATCCTGCCTATCATCCAACTAGTAGATCAGTCTCTCTGCTGAGAACCACAGTGGAAGCAGTATCCTGTTCTACTACCTGGAAAAGAGTGGAGAGTGAATAGCAATAGCCTCAACAGCTTTTGCTTATCTGTGGCTGCCAACTGTACTGGAGTACAGAAATGTTCCAGGGAAGTTTAGTTTTCCTTTGAAACACCACATCCTTAAACAAGACTTCTGGAGCTAGAACTGGGTCCAGCTCTGCACACGCATAATGAAGGGCTGCCTTTAGAAAAGCATATTCTTTCCCTAAAATACAAAGAGCATGTGAATACAAACACTCAACAAAAAGAAATTCTTGGCTTGAAACTCTGTCACCTGACAGGCCTCAGAGTCTCCTGCTTTACTATCACCTACTGCTGCAGAATACTACATGCCTCCTGTAGGTCCTCAGTTACATTTGCCAACACTCTGTGAAAATCCTCCAGCATTTCAAATGGCACTAGATGCCTGCCCTTAGGCAAATGAATCAAGCTCCTTATGTCCAGCCAAGAAAAATGAGATTTCCAGTTACAAAAAACACAAACCCTACTTTCTTCTTGAGGAGTCTTCTCCTCTTCCTTTATTCATAGCAGATTCTTATCATTACAGTACTCTTCCTCTACCTTCAGCCTTGTCTACAAACTCTGCTCCACTGTTGCCACCAAAATAGACAGGATTACCTGAGCTTTTTGGACAACGGGAGTGTGTGTGAACTACTTAGTAAAGGCACAGTAAAACGACTGCCACCAGAAAGCACTGGATTATTAATGTTAGGCTCACGGGGCTCTGAGGTTCATTTTGTAAAAAACTAATACAACTTCCCCACTCCCTGTGCAACTTTTGCCACAAAGAGACGCACCTGGGCTCTGCTCACTAGGGAACATCTCTTCCCCTTCTTTGTCCACTCTGTTTCAAGTCATTAAATTTATTACATTTTTTTGCCTGCACACTTCATGAACAGAGCATGCAATAAAAGTCTGAAACTTTCTATAAAGCATCAAACTTGCTTTGTATGCATTGCACAGTGGTATTTGCTTTAAACGAGCAGATTCCGGCTTGGAGGTAAAGCACAAAGAATACTCAGTTTAACTATATGTATGGCAGATGAAGACTATTTCATCAAGGGTAAGAATACTGGAAATCTCAGACAAAAAAACAATTCCTTGAGATCTGTCTAGACAACACCCCTGTAACAGAAAAAAAGAGATGTGTAGGAGGAAATAACACTTTTAGGTCTAAGGACATTCAGAGCCTATCAAGAAGACAGGATAGATAAGACTCAATGTCCCTGCCAAAGGCCCTTTGGGTACCAGCAACACGTATCTTTGCTGTCCCCTGTGTCATAGCTGGCCACTTCATTTGGAACACAGCTGAAGAGAAAGGTGTGAAAGGAGGTAGGGGAATTCTGCCTACCAGCTTGCAGAGAGTACATAAATACAAGGACTAGATTGCTTACACCACCTTCTGCAAACAGGCCTTTGCAGACTGAAAAGTCTGTCTTGCAGTTTCATGAAAATGAACACTCTGGTTATCACTTATTGCCCCATTTCTCTAAAATACCTGAGGGAGGTAACTCTCTTTTCAAGCTCCTTTGTTCAGGTCATCCTGAATGATTCTCTTCTCCCTGAAATCTGGACATTACCTATCTCAGTTAAAACACTTATCAAAACATTAGTGTTTGGTATATACATTGAAGCCTTCCAATGTAATCTAGACTTCACCCTTTATGTCTGGTTAAAGATATAGAAATAGGGATGAAATTTCCAAAAGAATCTAAACTGGCACAAATCTTATCAAACAGGCTTTCACTTTACATCCTGTTTTTCCCAACAGGAAGTTCACACTTCCCTAGTCCTGAGTCCTTACTACTGCTATTGAACACTAATTTGGGAATGTGACAAGCGTTTATGACAGTATAAAAACAAATCACAGAAATGAGTAGTTGGAGGTAGAAAAGAATGGAGTCATCTTAAGCTGACTCTGCTGCAGGAAGAAATATGCTCTTGCAGCTGATCAGGTTATTTCTTACAGCTTTATTCTTGGTAGCTCTTTCTTAACCCTGGTTTGGCATTCTGTCACAGCTCACTAAAAATGACTGGTCTGAAAGCTGTGTGAAGGAAGATGCTCAGCAACAACAGGATCTCCACCCAGCAAGCAGATACAATAAATGGCAAAGCTGACAAATGCATCCTTGACAAAAACAGACAGTGCTGATCAGAACAGACACACACCAAGGCACAATGCCAAACACTCTGCATGTAGATGGAGACATGAAAACCAAAGTCACACAATTATCTGTCAAGTCCTGTTAAAACTGAAATCCAACTGCGATAAGTTAAGATAGGCAATGTGCACAGGTAGTCAATGCATTGTTTAACATAAATGATTATCACTGGATTTTGTGGCACATATTGCAAAAAAAAAAAAAAAAAGAGATTAAAATCAGAGGCTTATGTTTGAATGGCAGCTATTAGTGATCAGAAAGCTTCGGTGCAATTCCAAACTTGACCTCAAATTTCCATGTCATGTAGGCAATTTTCTTTTAAATGTATTCCAATGCAAAGTCCATTTTAAGAAACAAGAAAAAGACCCAAACAATGGAAGAGGAGACAGTGCAAGGCACACAGAAAATTTCCCCTGTGCTTGCTTCCCTTTATTTGTAATTCAGTATAGCATTCTGTCTCCCACCTTTCCACTGCTTTTGTAATTAACATAAATATTCATTAGTTCTAGACTTTATCTTGTCTACATTTTCTTGGATGCTACCCTAACAATACAACAAACTACAAATATTTACAGTGTGCTAGTTTGTAACTTCAACTCTGCTTCTATTTCTTGTGAAGTAGAAAAAAACCAAATAAATAGTAACTACTACTTACTGCATTTAAAACATATGCAAGGATTAAATTGTTGGCTTACTTCTATGTATCTTTCTTTTAAGGCTATGGCAAGCCATTAAACTTTTTTTTTTTTTTTTTTTTAAAAAAAGTGTTGCTAAGGCAGAAGTCCTGCTATATTTGAGCAGGCCACAATCCACACTAAGATAACACCAGCTTGTTTGGGAATGAAACATGATAGAAAAATATACTTTTTTAACAAAACTTACACCACTGTTTTTTAAATTATAAAAAGGTCTTCATACTTCTATTGGCAGCCATAGTTGGAGAGGAACAACACAAACTGGTTTAGGGTTGACACTCTCATTCAACCATTTTGCTCCACTTCACCCAACTCTCCAGGCAGAATCTTAAAAACCATCAGTTTAAAAGGCATTTCTTGGACATGAGGAACCTCTGGAAAAGCTGATAAAAAGCTTGAGACTACAGGCTCCTCAGAACAAGACAGACACTGAGCACAACCTTTTTTAATGCTCACTCTGCCTAACACACAACACTCCTTGTTTTTACTGGGAGTAAGCAGTACCTAAAGCAACATTTCAAAGGAATTACTTACGTTCTAAGCCCGGCATTCTCTAATACCAGTTCTTCCAATCGATTGGACCTACTCACCACTCGCAGTATCTGCTCACAGACATCAGTGGACTGCCACAAAAAAGACAGAACAGCGTTAAAGAGCACAAACATGGAGCAGACAGTTATTGAGTTAAGCTGTACGTCGTAACAGGATCCAGGCCACGATCATCCTCTTGTCATACATAAACAGTAAGTAAAAATACCAGAAACATCCAAGAGAGTCAGGTGGCAACAGAGGACTTCTGAAAAAGACTCAAGAGCAAGAGGCAGACTAAAGGCAACTAATTAATGAATTAGGCCACCTAAACATAAGGGGCAGAATTTTTACAATGACAGCAAAAATACATAAATCCTGTGATTCAGAAAAAACACTCAATTTTTAAAGAAATCTTGTTCATATGCATGCTAATGCTACAGAAGAAAGCAGCAACTAGTGCAAAGGAGAATAAAACCTGACCAGGAATGACAAATAAACACAAAGATGATGTAAGGCAGACAAAAAAACCCCTCAAAAACTTCAGGAGCAAAAGGACCCTAGTTACAGGTCTTCCAAAGACTGTCAAGGAGTAGTGTTTAAGGGCCAGTATATTTTAGTATGAATTTTTTCAAACCATGCAGATGCAAATCCGATCTCATGATCTTACTGTTGTTGAATTCTAGAATTTGCATGTATATTTGCAAGTACCATGAACAAAATATGACAACAAAAGAGTTTGCTCTCTCCATTCAAAGAGAGAGAGAAAGCCTTGATTCAAAAGCCTTGCAGTGAACTCTGTACCTCATCACCTTTTATTATAAACTTTCATTTTGCTTCTGGACTTGAGTTTCTGGTTTGGTTTCGCCCCCCCCTCCAGCAACACACACTAAGCACTGTTCATGTGATATCCAAAGCTGAATTTTAGTCATGGTCAGGAAGTGCTGAAACTATTCTGTTATCTGCCTTTAAAAACAACAATGTGACATTCACACCTTGACAGTCCCATATTTTCTAGTTTGTGTAATTTTAGTGTTGTTGTTTTTTGGTTTTGGGGTTTTTTTTGTTTTCTGTTTTTTACTTTTAAGATAATTTAATCTCCAAAAAAACTTAAATAAAACAAACCTGCTCTACCACACACATAAAATTTTATGAATCCTTTGCATAGTAAAGGTGACAATTTTTTGTGAAGACTGTCAACTCAGCCATCTTCCCAATTCTATTTTTAACTTCCCTATTTTACTAATTCAGAATATTATCACAATGTTTCTACAATAGTGTGGCTGCAAGTGGAAAGTTTCATGAATGTACTATAAAAACACTATGGGTACTGTCTATCAAACAAAATGTCAGAGTGGGACCCACAAAGCACAATGCATTCAATGGCCTCTGGATATGTCTGACCTCATACTGACCCTTGGCAGTGTTCTTATGGCATGGATTTACAGTCCAACTATTTACATTGTTCAAAAATTCACATTTTCTTCATTTTTTACTCAAAATGGAATGTGTGGAAAATTTTAATTTTTTTTTTTGAAGTAACTGATGCGTTTTCAAGGCTGACAAAATTTATTGGCTTTCCCCAGAAAAGTTGCTGAGAAAAACAATCCTCGACATTCACAGATGTATCTCAGACAGATAACGGGGCCAGTATAGGGCCAGTTTTTGTTCTAAGCAAACTACACCAGCCAGTCTTCTAACTAAGCAAACTATCCCATTTTACTGAGGCAGAAACTGATTAATTGCACTGAACCTTTTAACAACACTAATTCTAACAGCAAACTGCAACAGCACTAAAAATACCATCAGCTTCATTCTGTGCATAGGTTTGAGTAAGATGTCCCAGCAAGAAAGAAAAGTTTTTTGCTTACTCTTCTGCCAAGAATCACATAAGCTAGTTTCTACTGAATTTTCAGGGAAAATGGGAGCTTAGGAACGTAATGAGAGCTTTTCATATCAATAAAATTGCATCAATTTAAACAAGATGAGAGTTGATCTTCATTTTTAGACAAAAGCTTCTGGATGCGAGCATGAAAGCAATTTCTCAAACAAACTACTAACTCTACCTGTGACTATAAACTTTCAAGTTTAGAAGGAATTGTGTCTTTTGATATATTTAAAACATCACATAATTACTGATTTTCTTGTCCCTTTCTTCCATAGCACAACTTGTTTAGATTTGCTCTCTTTTTGCTTTTTAAGACAGAAAATTGATATGGAAAAATACTGATACCACAGATCACTATATACTTATTACTATACAGCCTTAGCTTCAGACAACTGGGAGTGAAAATCAGTTGCAATGAAAATTACATGGAAAAACCCTAACATGCAAGAAAAAACCCCAGATTCTTGGCATTTTCTTTTCACCTCCAAAAAGCAATTAAGATTCTCGCTGCTTTAGTTTCCTATTTAGTCACCTAATATTGTTTGAGGGAGTCAGCAATGCCTAATGAATAGTTTTATGGGCTACTGTTATCACTCAATGAAGTTTTCAAACTTTATTATATGAAATTTTGACAAGGCCTGACTCTTAGTAGTGTTTTAATGGTATGAACTGACAATCCAACAGTTGATACTTTCCTGAAATAATTAAGGGGAAAAAATAGTCAATACATTGCCCAGTTGGACTCGCCTAAAAAATTTCACCTTGAAAAATGTAAAAGCATCCCTTAAAACAGAGCACAGACTGATAGAAGCAGGTATATTGTTTAAATTTATTACTTACTAATTTCAGATCCTTGGAGGACAGCTTTGTAAACCACTGATTATACTCCAGAGCAGCAACTATAGGTATTAAGTCTCTAGAAAAAGAAAAACACTTTTACACACATTTCATATAACTGTCATTTGAAACCATCTCTTCAGTGTTCTTCCATGTCTCATTCCCCATACTTTTGCAATGCTAATTGCCTACCATCCCCATTATAGAAAGTTCTGCATTCTAAAAAAGCAGCAACAACAGCAGTTGTGTGTCTGCCTCTTATTTTAATACAAATTTTTGACTGGCCAAATGACATCCATTCTACCACGAATTTTAAAATCAGGAATTTGCCTGGGCTGCCATTCCTACTTTTAGCATAACTTTTTCCTCAGCCTGTGACATGTTTAAGCTTCTTGATCACCTCTAATTATAATTTAGCATGACACTAAAAAGCTTTTTGGCAGTCTGATGATTTAATATAATTCCATGACTGAATGCTTCTAGAGAACAGCTCCTTGTCTCATTTCTATAGTTAAATTCCCCCAGGAAGCAGGAGACCTGCAAAAGGATAATGCGACATTCAGCACAAACCCTCCTTAATTGTAAAAGGGATTTCACAAAGGAAATTCTAAATTATTCCCATTTTCTTCATTCCAAGCCTCTTAACGTGATCAGCTCTCCCTCTGTTCAGTTTCTCCAATAACAGACATTGATAAATGTCATGTCTGTACACCATCACCCAGTAGAATTATTCATCAAGCACTATCACATCATTTAGCAGTGCACCTGGATCGTTTTGATGCTACATATTAAATACATATATACACCTAGACAGAAACTTAATAGCTGCTTAAAGAGTCCTTGTTTTTATAATGAAATAAGGAGCTGTAATATACTTATCAAACTTATCAAAGCAGCAAAATGGTGCCCTTCAAGCCTCAGTTTTTGCAGGGAGAAATTTAAAAGTATTGGCTTTTACAAGATAGTCCAACTCCTCCCTGGCTGTTCATTCAGGACATACACGTTGGCACTGAACACACCATCCCCTTCTCCCATTTTCTTTTTATTCTTCCTCCCCTTCTGCTTTCCTCTACAAACATTCAGACACTTCAGGGTGGTTGTTAAACACACAGCAAAGCCAAGAGACAAGGCAACATCACATGGACCAGCACTCAGTAGGCTATATTGGGAACTGCAGTTGCTAGATTTGGAAGTACAAGCCCATCACTAAGGTAACAGTAAGAAGGTGCAGTATTTTTCAGCAAAAGGCAATAGCCCACCAGCCGAGAAGCTCATGCAAATAGACTGTTTTCACACTCCTGCAGAGGAACCTGTGTGTGGTGTCCCTTCAAGGACTAAGCCATCTTTCAATCTTGTTTACAGCACACATTAAGTCTTGTAGTGAATTCATTTCCACTGGCACAGGAAAGACTTAGCAGCTTCATGAAGCGTATAGATTTATTTCTGTCTACCACGTTTTTGTTCCTACACACACACACATTTTGTCTCCATGTAAAGCAATAACTAAGCAGTGAAATGTTAGGTAAGAAAAAATAACAACCCAGAGGTATTACCCCCTTAGGCTGGGCAGGGAGGAACCTTGCTACGGGAGTATGAAATGTCCACACAGCGGTTTGCTCCTTCTCTGTGGCCCCTGGCGAGACCAAAAAGGTGGTAATAAATTAGTAACTTTGATGTCCCTCTCGTCAGTGCCTTTGCCTTCCAAGTGGAATGAAAGTAAGAGTAATTCTTGTGGAACTGTGGTTTCTATGGGGCTTTTGTGCAAAACCAGCAGATTTGTGCTTTGTGAAATTTTGGCTTATCCACCCAGGGGTAACCAAATGGTGAATGAATGGTGGTGAATGCTACAGGGCAGACACTGGACAGGCTGACAGTACCACCATGGCACTGGAGGAGCAGAGCTGTTCATGCGGTGCACCACCACCCCCAAAAGAGATAACACCAGCAGCAGCTGTACCTCAGCTGTCGGCAGCACCCCAGTTCCTTCGATGGAACAGAGGGACTATGATAGGAGATCCCTGTCTACAAGTGTTTGCACTTGTAGGGAGCTGGTAAGCCAGCTTGGAGGGCTCTCAAGAGCTCAGTAACTTCAGGGCAGGACAGTGGCTGCAGACACAACTTGCCTGAAGCCTTACCCTTCTCCCCTTTTCAACCCTGGCTTGGGAGGGAAACCACTGAAGGACAGCACGTGCTCAGAGTTAGTGGGAAAGATATGACACTTCCAAGAAATATTTAAAGATGAGAACTTGCAAGTCAGGTGCATTGATTTGCTTTAAAATAGTCCCATCCAGCTGCAACAATGTTTCTTTAATAGTTTAGTCTTCTGCAGTATTCAAAGCCTGTTTGATCAAACCCCTTCACGAACACCAATGGCTAACCCCACTTGACACCCCCCTTCCCCTTCCTCCCAACACACCTGCAGACAGTGGAACCCCTGCCTGTCCTGCAGCACCTAGAAACTATCTAGAAACTTTGCTTTATAAGATTCTACCATCTCATTTTAAGGAGAAGCTATTTTTTTTGTTCATTTTTGTTCAATTTTTTGAAGATGCTTCAGACCAAAGAGGGTCCCTTTTAGGAATTTACCTCTACTTCCTCTCTTGCTTTAAGCTATTGAGTTTTTCTCTTCCAAATTATACACTGATTTATTTAGTGTATTCTATTAAAACTCTAGATGTGGTATTAGCAATGACCTGAATTCTTTTGCAATACGGTATGAAACAAAGATAACAACCAGTTCCAAAAGCAGGGCCTTCTCATAACTTTCCCTCATTGATTTACACTGAGTTGCTTATATTCATTAGTTTATTAAATTACCATCCAGAAGAAAGCAATATTTATAAAAGATAAATCTATGCCATCTTAAATAAAAGAGATTCTGTTCTTCTAAATGCAGAAAACCTCTCCAAGCTTCAACACATTTAAGCTTATCTAACGCCTTCACGTTTTTTCAACATCTCTGTCCCCCAGTGCATTTAAGATGGCAAGAAATCTAAACAGCACAAATTGAAAAAAAATCTAAACAATTACACTTTTCTTACAATTTTTTGAATGTCCAAATAAGCTAAAATATATGCTACACAGATGAAAATCACTCTGCAGAATTAAACAAGCCCTTTTCACTTGGAGTCTTTTTTTGTTGTTAAACAATTATATGGTTCACAGCACAAAAAAACTTAGATAAAACCTTGGAAGTCATGTTCCCATGCAGCAAGCCATGTTATGATGCTCTGGGAACTTAAATTCATCTATAATTCATGCCATCTTATGTTGACCTTTAACAGAAATGCTTTACTTGGAAAAACACAAATTGTTTATTTTTTCAATGCATGGCCCCTGGATTTAAAGAACTGATGCACCCTTCCTACTTGCTTCACAGCTATTCCAAAACATAAACTATATAGGTTTGGCAATCCCAAAAATTAGATGGACAAAATATACAACAGTTCTCAAAATCCAAAGCATAACAGCATACTGTGAATTTGTAGCATTCTCACTGTCCCAAATATATTGCAAAATGCTCACACGCATTCTTGAATTGACTGCGATTTCAATTCCTAATTTGCACTTTTAATGAATAACATAAGGTTTTAGCTTTCTAAAAATGTTGGTTGTTTTGAACTTTCAATACAAAATGTTCCTCAGTTCAGTCCACAACATCTAGAAACTCTGATCACAAGACAGATTCCACAGTGTGTAAATGGCTCTAAGACAGTTTTGAATCTTTGGACTTAGACAATCATGAGACGTTTAATAAAGACTTTTCTTAACGACACAAACATATTTCTTCAGTGACATCAATTCATTAAGGTATTCTTCAAATAAAAGCTTTTGTAAAGCAACAAACCCATTATTTCGTTTCCCAAAAGCCAAACTCATTTGAACAAGCTGAGATATTCTAAATATTTAAAACACTTCTTCTATCTACTCTTTCTTAATTAGTAATATTATTCACTCCACATAAATTGTTACAATATTTAATTCTGATTGAAGCTGGTTATTTGTAACTCACTTCCCCAAGAATGCCCCCCGCAGTCATCTTAGCACTTCCAACTTGCAAGAATTATGTTTCAAACATTCTTAAATTCCTGTCCCACATTTGCTTGTGCTGACTAGTATTCCTCCCCTTATCTTCTTTCAGGAAGGCCTAAGCAATGAAAGTCTTTGGCTACATCCATCATGCACTAGTTGCAGCCCTGTAGTCTTGTTTGAGTTCCTGCTGAATTAGACAACACAGGTACTGCGCCCAGTTACTTTGCCATGGGATTCAGTGCAGACTGTGAAAACCCATCATAGAAGCTGAGTAAGTATTTGAATGGGGTATTTTGTGAGTTTACATACTAAATAGCTTAAAGCTGCTGTCGTGGGTTTTTCTGATTAGGTTTTTTTTTTTTATAAGAGGAAGATTGGCTTCTGTCAGAAGTCTCTGGAAGTTTCCCTCCATTCCTATGGAGCAGAGCCAATTAGGGCCAGCTCCGAGGAAAACTTCCTGCTTTTGAACCATTAAGTTACACCCCTGCATGAAAACATATTTA
>JAWWEW010000078.1:90277787-90305911 GCA_035583185.1 Anabacerthia variegaticeps
AACTTCCTGCTTTTGAACCATTAAGTTACACCCCTGCATGAAAACATATTTAAGAAGTTGTTGTGCAGTTGGAAATGGGCAGCCACGGATTAACAACATCACAACACAGACATCAAGGTCAGTGCAGGAGGAGAAGAGGACGAGGGGCAGGGACCCCACGGATCAGGGAGAGGACTTAAAATTATTCCCTGAATACGTGGTAATGACCATGGTGATTACAAGTTGTCCCGTCGAAGCCCATGGGATCCATTGGGGTGCAAAGACCTCCCTGTTGGAGCAGGGAGATGCATGAAAGAAGCTGTTGCCTCGTGGGAGGCCCCCAAGATGGAGTAGAGGTCCGGCAAAGATTTGCAGCCGAGACCCATGAAGGGAGAATCCCATGCCTAAGCAGCCCACAGGAAAGCCCCCTGAGACAGAACTGCTACTTAAGTTTTGGACTTACATCTGCGAATGGTTGACCCAATAACAACTGACTGTAAACCTTCCATTTCCCTGTCCCCGCATCATCGGGAGAAGGAGGGGGCATGGACAGACCGAGGGGCGGTGGTGGAAAGGTGTTTCTAACCTGCTCCTATTTCTTATTTTTAGTTTTTTAGTTTGTTAGTAATAAATTCAAGCATTATTCTAAGTTCTGTTTTGCCCGTGGTATTAATCAAAGCTCCTCTTTCAGTTGTTATCTCTAGCCGTAAATTCCGAGCTGGTTTGTTTTTTTTTCCCTTTCCCTTTGGAAGGCGAAAAAGGGGGGGGAGGCAAAAAAGACCTTGAAAGAGTTTTGCTGAACACCAGGCATTTATCCAGGGTCAAACCACCACAGCTGCAAAGAAAGCTGTGGCAAAATACTCTTATTTACCTACCTCCAAGTTCAGCCTTCCTGTTACAATATTCTAACCTTGTAGCTCTGACAGATTCTTTCATGGGGTTTTCCCAAAGAAACAAACATTTTATCTTATTTACAGTTCCTTAAGCTTGTAATTTTCCTTGAATAATGATGGATTTTAGTTGACTCCCTTCCATTTTCTCCTACCTGTAAAATCTTCAGATTCGACTTCCTTAGAATCCAATTTTCTCAGCCAGCTAAATTCAATAAACTAAATCCAACGCTTAGCTAAGTTTCAGTATCTCCCAGTAAAATTACCCTCAATTAGTTCCTTTCTGGAAGTACACATTTTTGATGCCATCTATCATAAGTGAAGAGACTACTGGCTAAAATTCATTTGAACAACTTAAACCTTCTACTGACTTACTGACAAAAACTAATTTCCTTTACTGTATACATCATGAGAAAAAGATTCTGCATAAGTAAAGACTGCATAATTTCCTTTTTTGCGCTGCCCACCAGATGTAGTTGCATGTTTTATCTGCTGAATTTGAGCTCCTATATCTGCAATCACAGGAAAAGTATTTATCTGCTAACTATTTGGAATGCTTCCACTAAGAAAATATATTTATCTTCCAAGGCTCCTGAATTAAATGTGGTTTCTATGGGGCTTTTGTGCAAAACCAGCAGCTCTGTGCCGAAAACTGATAATGTTACAGATGGTCATTTCACAGGTCTACAGATTCCAGTAACAGCTATGAGACCATCCCACTTCACGAACATCAGCATGATACTTGCATATGATTTACCTGTGGTCAAGGTGGCTGAAGTCTTGCAAATTCAACTCTCTGGTATCTTGTGTCAGGTAAATTGTATCAACGTCCTGTTAAAAATACATCATCAAATACATCTTTAGAGAAATATAATGGGGTTTTCTCAAGCACTATGATTTACCTGTTCTTTCATCATTTATACAGTTAGCTGAAAAGAACTTCAGAACGAGACATGTACTTACCCACTGTACTTCTTCTCTGTAGGGAAATCCAAGCCAATCACAAACACAAGCATACATCTGTGAAAAGCCTCCTACAAACAATCCAAGACAGTATTTAACATAATAGTAAAACAAGCAAACAAGCATAACAAACAAGTAAAACAAGCTAAAAAGATACTTTAATACTTGAAGTTTTTCAAAACTCACTCTCTTTTTCTCTCAGAAGAGTGGCCATTGTGCTCATGAAAGAAACTGAAACTATCCTATCATTGCCTGGTAAGTTGCAAGAAAGCTTAATATAGTGCCTTCATCTACCAATCAGAAGTCTGCTTCATTCTAATTACACCTTAAAACTAATTACACGTTTACAGGCTTCTGCCAGAAATAGAATTAAACTTCCTGACACTGCAATTCCAGCCTTTTTATATTTGAGCGTTTAAATTCATTCTCACCACAAGGTCCAAGTTCTGTCACTGTCTGACTGTCCCACAGGGCCTGGAGATTAGCCAGTCTTTCTGAAGGCTCCATAGTTACTTTTTTCATAATCCTCCTAGATGCAGAAGATGGGAAAAACGTCATTCATGGCTTTGAAAGTATTTTTAAACACATAAATCTTTTTTATTTTAAGAATATTTTTAAATGAGTGTGTAGGAAGAATTACTACTTTTAATACAACTCACTTTCCTACCTAAAAGTCACACACATCATTATGCAGCCCAGCAGGAGTAACATTTATTTGTCTCTTCTCTCTTTTGATTAACCCTGTGACTACTGGAGCAACAAAGCCCTTTTGTATGACAGGATCGTTCAAGCTAAGGAGACCTGTGGCTCTCATCTAACACCAGGGTGCCCAAAATAGGGGAGAAACATAGTATTAATTGTTACCCTGAAACCACTGCTGTATATACACTGCTTTTATGCAGAAAGGGCACCATGGTGCAAAGAGCTGAGCAGCTACATCTGGCCTCTAGGTTAGCCGCTTGATAACCAGCTCCAATCTTTGTAATTTGGTAGCATTCTTCCTCCCTAAACAAAAAAAAGAAACACAATCCCTTCCTGCCTTTCAAGAAATAAAGTTATCTGTTCTTCTGAATGACAAGAATGCCTCATAAACTGCAGAATTTCATAAAGGAGGATGCGGTCTGAGGGGTGGGGGGCAGAGCAGAAGAGAATTAATAAGTAGTATTAATGCTTTCCCCCTTCTTGCCTATTCTGGTCTTACATCACCTGCACAATTCCAATGACTTCTTTTTGGAAAACTATGCCATCTGAGAGGAAACAACTTAGTTTCTTTTCTGGGAAGCAAGCACTCCATACAGCTACCCCAAATGCTTCAGCAACGTTCTCAAGAAAGCATACAGAAAACATGTAAAAAGCACAAGACCTTCATGAACAGACAAGCACACATAACCTCGCAGCCCTCTTCACTCTTTTTTTCTGCATTTCTCACACCATTACTGAGGCTTTATAGCAAACCTGCTCATAAATATTCAGTTGTATACACGTTGTCTTAAGGAAGAGCTCAATCTCTATTAAGGCAGTTAATAACACTGACAAAGAGGAAAATTGGAAGCAGGGAAAAAAAAAGAACACCAAAAACCAGAAAGCAAAACAAAAAAACCCAAACCACCTGCTATCCAGAGTTTATGAACTTGATTTCCTACTCCACCTTCAGGAAAGGTGAATAATAAAGACATGTACCCAAAACAAAACATGTAAGTTTAGCCTGGCCATTCACATCTAAAGTCTGATACTAAAGTTCACTTATAAAAAACAAAATGTCGGGAAAAGATCTTTTCCACAGCCCATTTTCTCTAACAATACTGAAAAACAGCAGTTGAAGAAAATAAAGTGGAGTTACACGATCTGGTGAGAGTGAAGAAGATGAGACAATGACAGAGAGAAGAAAAAATAGAAAATTAAGAACTACTGAGAATTGCTGCAAGATGATAAAATCCAGGCACAGGTTAAGAGAGAAGACGAAAAGCATGAGCAATGCCAAAAAAAAAAAAAAAAACAAAAAAAAACCAAAAAACAGAAATGGAGGACTTATGATTCAAGGACTCAGCTAAACCAAGTGAAGTATATGACAAGACTGCCCAGGGTTCAGTTTTGAAGAACTAGGTTAACCAGACTCACATTCATGTGCATTGTTTCACAAACAGTAAAAGTAAATGGAACTTTTCCTTCCTCTCCCAACTCTGATTTTACTTCTGGGGGGAGGGAAAATAAAATGAACAAAAAAAGGAGAAAGTTACAACAACAAACCAGAATCCATGCAGTACTGAGGCTAGAGAGACAACAAGGTAAAAGGAAAACTTAAGAAGACTTCAAACACTTGCAGCCCCATTCAAATCAAAGGCTCTTATGACCCTACAAGACCACACATAGTCTACCTGTGCTTTGCACTGCCTCTTGGTTCTGCCATATACCTCGACAAAAGCTTCCTGCTTGCCTCAAGGTGTTTCTCATATCCTCAGTGCACTTCTGAGGTCAGGGTGGGGAGACCAGCACACAAGAAGTGGTGACTTGTCACCATTTCGACACAATCTGTTCCCAGTAAGGGTGCCCTAAAAGATACTTACACTGGTGAGAGTCCAGGGAATATCTTCCTGAGGCAGGTCCCGATGTGCGCAAGCACCTCGTTCACGTCCTCTGAAGATGCCATCTTCATGGAGATGCTGCATTTCTCAGTTTCCATAATCAACTATAAACAGGAGTGCAAGAGGGTGAGAACTGGCTATCATATAATTCACATGTGTTGAAAAAGGAGAGCATTTTGAATCCCAGCTGAATGCTTTGCATGCTAGTAGGAATATGTTATTCTTTCAGACACGACACGGCAATGCACCAGGTAAAGTTTATGAAAGTTGCTCTTGAATGTACAAGACCCCTGTACTCAAACTTTGCTTTTTCTAACAGCGCCCTGCTTCCCACGGGAATACAATTTTCAAAGGATCTTGACCTCAGCTGACACTTTGAAAACCAAGAACTTTTCACAGCATTGTCCTCTTTTGAAACATGTCCCAGAACACCAGGAGAAGCAAACGCAGCCTGACAGGAAACTATTGAATGAGCAGGGTCCCTGTTTCCTCCAGCAAAAAGTAAGTCTTTAGTGGCTGTGATCCTGTGGAAAAGCTCTACTGCTTTGTTCTATGCCGTTTAGGAAAATGCTGTGGTGATATACTGTCTCAGTTCAGATGAAGCAGTAACTCAGCCAACACAACAGTCCCGCTGTCTGGGGCATACATCCTTCAGCAAGGGTGAAAAATAAAGCCTTTTGCAACCCATCTCTGTGAGGTATGGAGTGTTCAGAATCAAATCAGATTACAGTATGACTGACACATCAGGTCTGCTGCTGCTTTTGGCTGCATCACAGGAAGCAATGTGATGTTTCTGTTTATTCCAACATGAATAGTTAACACAGTTCAAGTCATAATCTCTTTTAGATGAGGAGCTATGCACGCACAGTAAGAAGGTAAAATTAGGAATATAAAGTGTAGATAGACATTAGGAAAGGGGATACTCTGCCATACAATACAGAGGATTGGTTTTATTCAAACTGGTTCCCAAGGCTCCTTTGGTTCCAAAGTCATCTCTAGGGTCATCACTAGGATAATTATAAAAGAGGCTGTATTATCCCTAAAGCATACTGAGAATCTTTACATCTTTTACCACCAATTCAACTCCTTTCTGAATCTGTTGCCACCATTCCCTGATGATGAATGAGTGGGAAACTTATTACTGTTTTCACCAATATTAACATAACATTTTCTTATATTACATTGTCCATTTGTTTACTTATCTTACAGTGGGAAGCTCTGCATGGCTTCCTGCAAGACACCTAGCACAAAATTACACCCTTCGTGGTATTACAGCTATAACATGCTGTTTGCAGGAAAACTGCAACAATACCATTTGCTCCACAAGCAATAATCTAGGATTTTGCCTCCCTTCAGCTATAAGCCTTACTCATTTAAAACAAAAATTAATGTAAATATGAAAAACCTTAAAAATATTTTAGGAAAATGGTATGCTTGGTGAGGCTGCTGAAAATCGCTTGTAAACTCTGCTACAATAGTGACTGTCTATTGCCTCCAGGAATAATTACCAATAGCTACCCTGACATTTTAGTACCTTAAATAAAAAAAAGCCACAAACCCACAGAATTTACTAAATGTCTCCCTATTAAAACTCCTGGACCTTTTCATTTCCTCCTTTAAGGAAAGCCTCAAAAGACAGGTTAGAAGGATGACACATTAATACAATGAGAGCTTTTCAGAGTTCAAATAGTGTCTCAGGCATTCCTATTCTTAAGAAGCTCTCTAAATGCCAAACACACATGAAACACAGGAAGACTTTTGATACAATTGAACTGTCAAATCTTGTCAACATGTTCATCTTATGAATTAAAAACACTTTAAAGGCATTCTTCTTTTCAGTACCTTCTCTTTGACATTCACTTTTTTGGGCACATAACTTGCTGTCAAAGATATTTTGTGCTGTATACAGTAATGGCACCAAGAATAGTCGAAAGGAAAGCATTTCTGCCTGGAATGTAAGAGTAGCTTTTGGCTTCCCCATAAAGGTATACACCACAAAAGCCATTGCAGCTTGTGTGGTGATGATTGCATACCAGCCATCATTCCTTTATCATCTCTGAAAAAAATATCCACTTACGATACATATGAAAACATGTACCATACTGAAGCAGGAAAAAAACCCAATCTATTTCTTATCATCATCCCACTCCACAACACATTCCTAAGACTGACTCTTTAAATTCTTATCATTATTGTTAAGACTTTAGAGCAGCATGAATGCAAGAATGCAAATGCACAGTGTGTTCAGTGAGTGGGGACACCAGCACATTAGAGGCATTACCTCCTTGATTGGAACATATATAGCAATGAGTAAACAAGTATCTTTTATCTAGAATACACTCACCTGACCCGGTTTACTGGAAGTTACTCCCTGGATTTCCAAGTAACTGAAAGTTAGTTCTAACTGTAATTAAAAGAGAAAATGCCACATTAGCACAAACATCATCTTATTTTAAGGAGCACTTAGGGCTTCTCAATGAGGTTAAGAAAACCTTCAGCAAGGCTACTGATATTTGACATCAGTTTCTGTAACTCACACCAAATATTTGTTAATACTTTATCTGATCACATTTTTCACTAAAAGAATACTTACATTTGCTTGTTCCAAGTACAAATTATTATTAGAGGTTATAGGAATACCACATTGGGCATTTTACTGCAAGGTACAAGCACATAAGCATATGATAAATTTTACGACAAAATTTTACTATAAAAAGCATCATTAATACAATACCCTACTGATGTGTACTCTTGTGACTGAACAATCGTTAATTACCATCCTTACAGCTTCACAATTACTCTTTCATTAGTTATATTAGTTACACTGATCATAGATGGGAAAAATTTTACTGCACAGAAGCTGAAGGGATGCACACAATTATATATATGAATAAAAATATCATATATAAATATATAAGTAGATACAGATATAAACACATAAATGCTTGAGACTGCTTTAGCTTGTGTAAAAGTGTGAAAAGAAGTAATACATTAGCCTTGTCTGAGTAGGCTATTTGGATGACAGAATAAGCAGGGAAGAACATACTGAACCCAAACGGAAGCACTGAAGAAGGTGGGAAAGGACAAATCTAGGGCTACAAGGAGTGTACTAACATCTGAATTCACAGCTATGTAGACAAATATCTTGACAGCTGAGATACACAGAAAGAAACAAATGTCTTGGACTGAATCATAACTACAGGGCAAGATATTAGCCTGGTCATTTCCTTTTAGTTATCATTAAAACCATTGTAACTGAGCAGTCTGTCTGAATTGCACCAAGTTTCCTGTACTTTATCTTATCCTGCATTCACAGTCAGGGTGCTCCCAGGCTAATTGGCAAACACCATAATATTCTATTTCTGTATTTGTGACAATCTCTTAAAAAGTCCACTCTGAATGGCCACTGAGGTGCTCAGAACCCAGATACAGCTCTTGAGACTCTCTCCCTGCAACAGCACATCAGAAAGTCAGGGGCAGAGGTACCAGTTTCCAACCATAACAACCAGCAGAAAGCTTTCCAGAAAACTTTGGTTATTATTGTCTCTGTTATCTGTTGCCTGTTTTCTGAATCCTTTTCCCTTCAGCTGCCCTCACAATTTGGCAGCAGCAGAAGATAGCACTTCCATTTCTGTGCAAAGTTCACCTTCTGACAAACACCTAATTTAGTGACTGAATCTTGTTCTGAAGTTTTTGAGACTTCACGTACTTCATTTCACAAATTCTGCTGCAGGGGCAGCATCCACAACAGACAGGCAGTTTTGGGGGCATCACTGTGTCTGGTTATGAAGCAAGCAAGCACCGGGAACTGAGGCAGCAGAGGAAGAGCCAGCCCAAGCATCTTCCCAGACACTACACCGACACCTTGCATTTTCCCAAGGGTGAGGCATTGACTTCTCTTCAATGCTTTATGTCTAAGCTAAGGCTGGCTATCTTTTGTGACGACAGCCCCAAGCAGTTTGCTCAGGCCAAATAGAAAAAACCAAACAAGAACAAAACAAAAGCAAATAACTCCCCCCCACATAAAACAAACAAAATCTACAGCAGCTCTTGTTGGCTACTGGAGGAAGCCAGACTACACATACAGAAGTGAAAAGCTCTTTTATCCAGTGTTAGTCAAATTAATCAAAGATATGAGACTATTCAACAGTTGTTTACCTAAATTACAATCACATTTTATGAGGAAATTTTCTGTGATTGAAATCCTTTATATTCTGGAAATTACTTAAGTATCAGATTGAAGGTTCTTCTTTTGATAATGTATTTTGTATGTGCAAACATATACATACATAGACACAATCAAAAATACTTTTCTATTCCTGGGAAAAGTTTATCCAGATCCAGATTCAAGAATTAACTTTGCAAAAATCCTCTTGACTAGAACTAACAAATGCCAGGAAATGTGACGGTATCTCTACAGTTCATTTTTGATTCATTTTTCTACTTAAAAATATTAATTTATAGCCCTCGCTTTGCAGCAAAAAGGTTGAACACATTCTAAACATCATCTACCTCAAACTACAAAATAATGTTTACAAGGTTTTAAAAAGCATAATCTCATTTATTACCTAAAATCATACGTTTTAAAAATCATCTTAGAAGGCCATGCATGCCTTTCGTTTAGCAACCCTACAGTTACCTAGACAGCTTATTTCAATTTTCAATTTTTTTCAAGCAAAACTTAGTGAAAGTTGCTCTAGAAATACATTGACAAATCTGAACTACATTCTCATAGATATTTTATACACTTATTTGTGGGCTTGATAACACATCCAACATTCACTAATGTTGCAATTATGTTTTGTTTAGACTCTAGCAAGAACTAGTAGGTTTTATGTACTGCCCTTCCTTCCCTATCAGTCCATCTGTGTTAGTGGGGGATGAACGGATTGGGCCAGAGTGTGAAGTCAAGAGGTGGCCATTGTATCTTTGCTCTAAGGATAATAGTGTGAGTTGATATTGTAGTTAATCAACAGTAATTCCTTTCAACTTTGATCCTTGTTTAGCAGATACATCTCAATGGCATCATTTCAGGAAAAGTGAGGTTTGCAATTTAATGTAGCAATAACAGCCACTCAGAACTGCCATCTCTCAGCATACTCAATTTTGTTAGAGGTTCCCCCTCAATTTTGTGAGAGAAATAATGTGTCTTTGCTGAATGTTCTCAGCTGTCCTTCTAGGAGTTACTGCCTGCCAGTTACATGAAAGTTCTTGAGCTCAGAAAGCTTCTGAGCAGCTTTTCAAAACACTGTAGACATTAGAAAATTCAGGAAGTTTCACTAACCCTGCTAGAAATGCATTTGCAACCATCCTAATAATTAATTGTTCAGATGCACAAAGTCTAATTAAACATAAACCGTAAGCAGTTTCTCATCATTTTCCTTCTATTTGCTATCACTGCACTGATGAGCTCTTCACTAACTGTATCTATGTTTCCATGCAAGCAGTCGCCAAATCCTGTCTTAAAAAGCCCTGGCTGAAAACTGTGGTGACCCAAAAGCCAACAGACAACCAACTAGAGACATCTGTGCTGCAGGGACAGGGTGATCAACTGAGGAAAATAAATTTCAGCAGCAATTAAAGCAACAGTCATTCTACCTGTCAGTTAGCATTTTCAAATTATAAGTAAGGACAGTCATAGTGCAGTGACCATAACTGAAAATCTGGTATCAATCATTCAATTTATTGTTTTCTGGGTTTTTTCCTATAAAACATATATATACACACACACACTTAGCACACTTATGTGTAAAATACAACAAAATAGGGCATGTGCCAAGTTCCCATTCACTGATTCCAAGCTAGACAAGAGATGTTCTTCCACATCAGTCATTTTTATTCATAAGGAAATTATCTTTCTCTGCTACAGCAATCATTATGAATTGTCACAGGCATAGAAAAAGTAATTCACCAGCACTGGCAAGGCAGGTTGCCAAGACGCTTTTCAAAATGAACCACAGAAATCACAAGAAAACATCAGAATTTAATAGAACTCAACACAGGTTCCACCTCCAAATCAAATATAATCCTATTTGACACTACAAACACTAGAGGGAATAATGCCATCAGCTTGTTTGCACATAAACTGTCCCTCTATAAAGATAATCAGTCTCATCTTACAGTTCTTCGAGTTGGAGTTTACAGTATAATTCTTCAGCCACCTGCACTTCCAGAAGTTAAAATTCCTCTGAAATGGTGCACATATATATATATATATACACACACACACACAATGCACACTGACAAATTCATTTAAGGAATACACCAGTGGAAGCAACATGCTAACTCAAGACCACACAACTTATCATCCCTCAATTATTTTTTTGAAACAGATGTGCAAGTATAACTAAAATATGCTAAATGGTTGCTACTTATGCAGCTCACATTTGTATCTAAAACCCCAGAATAATTACAAAAACACAGTGATTTTACCTTGGTGGGAATCCGAGATGTTAAAAGAAATGCCCGACATGATGCCAACACCTATTGAAAAAATAAAGTACAGAATTTGTAAGAAACATTTAATATTATTAAAGACTCTTTTACAGGAAAATTTGGAGGGAAAAAGCCTCTAGCAGAGTGAGCACAGACTCCATTTACTGTCACACACTGAAGGAAGCAAAAATGCAATCAGAACCAGTAGAATACAGTGAAGAGACCACTGAAATCTGATCAGCTGTAAAGTAGTTAGCACACCATTGAACTGAAGAAATGTATTTAATCTCTCAAGAACACGTAATAGAAATCTTAGTGACATTTAAAAAGAAACAAGGATAAGAATTCCTACCAAGAAGAGAAGATGTACTTAAACATAAAAAAATACACAAGATAAGCATGATGTTATTGGTGATATAAGAGATTGCAAGCAAACATTTTCTTTTGGGCACGTTTGGTGCATTTCTAGGGTAAGAATGCAAAGATGTCTCATTGATACCACCTGCATTTCTTCTCTGGCAAAAGTGCATTTAGTCTAGTGAGACCAGTAACTGTGGGAAGAAAACACAACAAAACCAGTATTTTGGAAGCTACTGCCAATCAAAAGATAATTATTCTATATAATATCACTCCAATCTTCAGTAACACATCCCACTCATAGATTTTATGCTATGCAGAACAGATGACTCATCTTGCAAAACTACAGAACTCCTTGTTGATTTACCTGCCTACAGAATTATTTACTGTTGGCTACATCTTTTTCCAGACAAAAGAAACAAACTCGATTTGAACACCCGCATCAAAATCCCACAGCACAGGCAGAGCTTTTCACACAGCTAGGACCTCGTGAACTGAGCTCTGATCAGTAAGTATCCATCATCAGGTGATCAGGTTGACAAAAAAATGTGTTACTCACTCAGAGGGGGAAAACCAGCCTGAGAAGACAACCCAACACCTAGCTCTGAATGCTGTTCAAACACTTCAGAGACTGCATTTCAGCTTTAGCATCTCAGTTGAATCACATCTTGCTAAAACCTAAGAGCACAAGTGAGGGATATTAGAAGATTGTTTCAGGGTTGATGTGTTAGAGGTAGTGCTCTGGCTACCACTGATGCTGCGCCAAACCACTGTATAATAACCAATGCCTCCTGTAAGGCTCAACCCTTCACTGAACCCCCTTCTGCTGCCTGGCACATCCAGGCCCTGTCAGACAGACCTGCCCCATCCCCTTGCTCACATGTGGGAGAGAAACAAGTCTCTCCTGCTCTCCTCCTGGCTGCGCCTATCCCAAGTATGTATTCCACAATCCAGCACGAAGAGAAAGGGGAAGGGCTCACCCCAGGGGTTTTTCCACTGTACAACCACAGTTTCCCCAGCCTGACAGCAGCTCTCTCTCTCTCACAGTAATAAAACCTTGATCTTTCCCCTCCCTAACCCACCTCCTCAGGGCAGCTACACACAGTTGGACACCACTTTCCTGGGAGCCTCTGGAGCATATCACACCTCTGTGTGCTCACAAACTAGTTTCACTATCAGTAGAGTGTCCCTCTTATTCACAAACTCATGCACAAACCCACCCACAAACAAGCTGCCCAGCTCTGAAGAGGGGTAGGTGATCACTGGTACAGCCAAAAACATCACTCCAGGGCAGTAGGCAGGGCCACTGCAACAGCTTCTCCTGATCTGCTTCTGGTCACGTCTCAGGTGCACAAGTGAGACAGTCAGGGAAAAAGACACCGTTTGAAGATCTGCTTTCCTTATTTACCTTCTAGATTGTGGCCTACAGTATTAGAGAGATCAGTGCTCGTGTGTATGCCACCACAGTGGGACAGCTGACTGCAGGAAAATCATGTCACAGTCTTGTTATAAAACATTTGCTTGCATATATGGGTTCAAGCTACTTTACAAGCATTGACAGGGTCAATTTAACATGATTACAGTACACGTGAGCAGTCCAAATAACAAAGTTAAATGCAAACCAGGTAACCAGAAGGCCCTAACAGAATTATGTTGGAAAAGGATGTTCCAACAGAGCACCTGTCAGCATATATTTTTGTGGTAGATGTACTAATGATCCCAAAGTGATCTTTCTAAAACCAACAAAGCTGAAACATCCAATTACCTTAAGATGCATTTATATACAAAGGAGAGGCCTGCTGTAAGATCATACTCCCCACTCAACAGATAAAGAGCTAATATTGAGCAATAAAATGGTACAAAAAAAAGCCTGAACGCTCTAAACCAATAACACCGAGGTTTCCACAGTTTTCACAGTTGAGACTGTCACAAACAAGTAAGAGTTTGATTTTTACTTAAAATCAATTGAAGACAAGGTCAATTATTACTGCAAAATTATTGTACTATCTAAGGAAGAGCAGGACTAGATTTTTTTTTTTTTTACAATGGCAGAATTGGCTGAGAGGAGGCTTTTATTACAATTTTAGCTGCTGAAATCCATGCATCCTGACCTTTGACAGGACCAGCTTTAGTTTACTGCTTTCTGATTTTTTTCCCTAATATTTTAAAAATTCTAGGTGACATTTGCATTTTAACATCTCCATTTTATTTCATGTCTAGAAACACAGTAGCCTGCACCCTGATTCAGCTCAAGACTTGCTGAATAACCTGTGAAATGTGAACGGTTTTCAGTGACCTGTCTCCTCGATAAGGCTGCAATGCATAAACAAATAATGCCTATTAAGTCACCAGCTCACCCGTGTCTCTGTCAATAGGATTCTTCACGGTTGTTAGTACTGGCAAGGGCAACAGAACGTGTATTACAGACTACTTAAAACAACGTATCACTCTACTCCTTCCCTTGGAAATATGATGCTGGCGCCAAAGGCAGAGGCACCAGAGGTGTTTTCACACTGACAGCTCAAGTTCTCTTTTAAGAAGCAAGTTAATTTTGTGAAGGAAGACCCAGGTCTCTGTGCACTCCTCTGACATGAATAATGAGTGTGTGCTTAATTGCACAATTATCTAGGGCTTTCAGAAGCATCCAGACTTCCTGGAATTTTTAATTTCTTCATACAAAAAAACCTAAAAAGCAGAAGTAGCTACCATTACTCCCCAGCAACCCCCAAGCATCTTACTGAGAAGGTTCTGCTACTGTTAACATTCATTTTGCACCCACGGAACCTTGAGTGCAGGAGACGTGTCATGATCCAAATCACCTTGAAAACTAGAGACTCGGAGCAGACCCCCTAATTTCAGGGACAAGTCTGAACAAAGTGTTCCCTTGCTCACAACAGGTCAGGAATGTCAGCTGGGCACAGTGTATAAATCATCATCTGATAAGAAAATTATCTCATTCCACATAACACATCACAGCCCACTCCTCCATAACCATTTTGCTTGGTCACGAGTAGTATTCCATCATTAATAAAGTTAAACGATCCCATCAAAAGATAAACACATGAGGGTAAAGAAGGAGACTTAGGATTTGATTCATGCTTTAATACACCTGTAAGCCAAAAGGTTTGCAAGAGACTGATGTGAAGGCAGCAAACACATCCAGGCAAATTTTATACAGGGCACACAACCTGCTTCATGAAAGGAACAATAAAAGAGAATTATATGTAGTTAACAGCAGCTTCAGTCTGTCTTTTTCAAGCATAAAATAGGATTATGATTTGAATTTTGAATTACTCCAATTCACACACATATACCTGAATTGATTTCCTAATGTTTTTATCATTCCAAATTCTGTAACACTGCCTACAAATTCCATAACACTCACAGTGTACATGAAATGAGTTGGAAACTCAGAAACTTTTACCAAAAACCTACCCTGCAAATTATTAGTCCAGAGATTCAAGGCCTACAGGGTCATCTTCTGTTTACCAGAATAAATAATCCATTTTAGTAAATAAAATAAATTTGAACACAGATCTTCAGTGCATATATCAATAAAACATAAACATACAGATGCATTTGTCATTTATTGTCAAATCCTAGCCTTATTACTCATTTTAGCACTGTAAGTTAAATTAATAGGGCTGCACTGGGTTAACCCAGCCACCCTACCTGGCAGTCACTCTTGGGAAGATCATTAGAGCAACTCAGCTCTGTGCTAATTGCATATATTTTGCCAGACAGACCACAGCAACTCAAACTACCTTATCTATATTTAAAGCAGTTTAAATTCACAACCAAATGAAAATCTTTTTTAAAACACTACTACCCTTTTTTAAATGCCCAGGAATAAATAGTTGTGGAAAATACAGTGAGCATACATGGCTTTGTGGCTAAACACGAAATAAAATGGAACCATCCGAGCATACCATGGGCTATGGGAAGTTGCATGATGCTCATTCCACTCACTACCACAGATGTTTTGAAATTTCCCTCTGATGAAATCTCAAAAAAATGATTGATTAATCAAATGTTTTTCTCTTGCTGAAAACTGATTGACACAAACACTTAAAAAAATACACCAGAAATCCCCCCACAACAACCAACCTTGTACTTTATTTCATCAACTGTTGCAATTTTACTTCTTAAAATACATTCTCTGTACCTTTACTTCCACCATAGTTTCTTTTGCCCCCAGCATTACCATTTTGTCAGCCTCAAAATCAATTCAGTCTCTTTCATTATAATTTACTGGAGAAAGGAAGCATTTGCAACATGCTTTCTTACTTAGGTAGCCATCATTTTGAGAATGCCTAGAATGCAAAAGACAGCTCCTTTTCTGTAGATACCTCCTAGTTATACCATCCCTATTTTTATTGTTCCTCATTACCATTATTATCCAGAACAACAGTATTTTTAAGTTTCCACCCTTATTAGTTGCTTTATGATTTCTATCATAGGCTTTCCATTGCTACTGTTGATTCAATATCTAATGCACACACAATAATGTGAGGTAAAGCAGCAGCACTAATACCATTTTTGTTTGGTTAAAATATGGATAAATCAATACCTGTTAGAGCATCCAGTCTCTCCCAGTCCCTATAGGATTGACCATTCATTTCCTGGGTTGCATGCCTGATGTTGTAAATGCTTCATCCTGAAGCAACTGGAGTTCGATTGGATAAAAGGCCCCTTTCAGCACCACGTTAGAGATATTAGAGCTGGTTTTGAATGAGGCAGTTCCTGCTAAAAGCACTGAGCCTCCCTACACAAAGAGGCTAGCTGACATTCTGAAGGGCTTTTTGGAGAGCTGATTAGCTCAGGCACAACACAAACACGTATGCTGCATCATCTGAAATGGTGGTATCACTTGGCATATGGTGGGTTTCTCTGCCCAGTGCTGACACCAGCAAAGCAGCCCAATTCATCCCTGACCTGAGGGCTTGCAGCACCATCACCTTTACCCACACAGCCCCCTCAGTTGTCTGAGGCTGAGTTTGTCTCTGACCATTCGGTCTGGGCTACTTTTAAAGTGTCATCTATGATAAAATCACTGACAAGTCTTATTCACTCCTGTTCCAAATGTCTACTTATTTATCCACCAGTACTGAAACAGTCTTTGGAGCTGGAGAAGAACCTTTTTGAAAGAGTTAGTGTATTTCAGTTCACACACAACAAAAGAATTGCTCCCTCCCTGAGCCAAGTTGAACACATTCCCAGGCTTGCCTAAGTTGCTGGTGCCTGTGTGGCCAGCCAAAGACCAAAACACACCCCAGAGCAGACCAGCAGCACTAAGGGGAGCTGTTACTTGCATTAGTACAATTCTCTCCTGCCCAATACAGGGGGAAGCTCTACAGCTCAAGTAACTACCTCAGCCATCACCATGAAGGGCTGCTCTGCTGCATGTTTCTCTATTATCATTCCTGAAGTCAATCACTGCTTCCTCAACAAGGTCCCCTTACTGGAGACATGGACAGAGAGCAAGCCCGCCTGGGCATGCTGTGCAGAGCACACCCTTTCACCAGTCCTTATTGCCATCACACTGCATTAAAAAAATCAAGCCTGATCTGTTATGGGTCACCAATTTCCATATTTTCTAGATGGCAAAGGATGATATGGGAAATAGGTTTTAGTTGAAATGTTTTTTACAAAAAATGTGTGCTCGGATATCAAAACAGCTGGCAATAAATCTGCTCTGTTTAAAGAGAACAGAAACATCTTTCAATTTAATGTACCAAACAAGACAGGGGACACCACAAGATGGCACAACGGAGTGCTTCACACAAATTTCCCTTTCAGTCTAAGTTAGAGGACTCTTCTAACAGAAATGGTTATTTAGCTATTGGAGAGCTGTTCAAATCTGCAGAGCAGTTTCTACTTCAGAGGCAGCAATGAACAAGTCCTGCCTAGAACACAGTTAAGAAAAAAGTATCCCCATTTTAGAACTGATGAAAACCAAGGCATGCACACACAGAGATTTGCCTAAAACAAAAAGGCAAAATAAAGTGGCAAAGCTTGAAGGAGTTTGGAGTAAACAGGCCCTAATTCTGGAGTATGAGAAGAAATAACATAGTTTCTAGGTTTATCAGCAAATTCACATAGAATTTCTAGACTAAACCAGATTTGTTCATTAGCCCCTCCAACATTTCTAACAACACTACCATTACCACCTATAGGCAGCATCCTAGCCCTGCAAACTGTTTATAAAAGACACATGAATCAAGTTGTGCTTCTTTAACACCTGAAGTACAAAGAAACATGAACACTTGCTAAAACCCTGCAATTGTTTTGCAATGAGCAAACTAAAGGTGGGATTTCAGAAGAAATGGAGACAGATGTTCACCTCTGCCCAGAAACAACCAAGGGTAGCAACAGGAGCAATGGACACCTCAACTTCCAACCCCCGTCACTTGAAGTATCTTAGTCACCAGTGGTACAGACTGGGATTCCCCTGATTTTGAGACTTTGCACTCAAAAGTTTTGTATCTAATCCTACCATTTCTGTTAACCACAGAGCTGCTTGTGGAGGGACAGCCATCTACTGCATATGTGCACAGAGCTCCCCTGTTCTTCCAACCAGTAAGTCACGGAGCCGTTTCATGGCATTGTGAGAGATGTCCAATATAGAGTAATAAAGCTGACACAATCCCCTGTGGACTACAAAACTTCCTTGTCATTCTGCTCACCACCACACAATTACCAACAACAAAGAAACCATAGTGCTGTAAAGCATTAAATACCAGAAGACCTACCTAGCATGTCATTTAGGTCTGCTCTGAGTCATTTGAAGTCTGAGCACTTCAACAACACAAAGTCCTCCCCATGGCACTGGATCCAGCCTGTGCTGACCCCAGCCCAGGTAGAGGAAGGGAGCAGGAGGCATGCAGGATCAACCACATACCTTCACTTGTAACTCATCAGCCAGGTGTATCACCCCAAAAGGGGTTTTCCACCTCTATACCTACACTACACATAAATAGGTCACTAGCACATTAGTGTGATACACCCTTATTTCAATTTTTTTTCCCATTTTCACTCTTATCTATATAAAGCCATTATACAGATTCACTGTCACAATTCAGGTTACGAAGTACCTTATCAGGCTTTTACAATGTTCTAGCCCCACAATACTTGGTTAAATAACAGGTTGAGAATATTCTATTAACCTCTAACTCAAAGGGCTCCAGCACTTTCTGAGCAACAATTTTTTATGCTCTTGTGCTACTTCTCTCCATCATAAAAAGAGCATACAGGCACCCTTTAAAAAACCTTCCCATTACCTATCCATGGTGTTAATAACAAGGAACTTCCATACACCTTCCCTCTTCCTATACAGAGCTTCCTTCTGTGTTTGTGGACAGAAGTTAAGACTGGAAGCATTCTGGTGTGCTGTATATGATGCTGTTTCTATGCAGAAGCAGCTGGAAATAGATTTTGCTAATGCAGTGCTTTTATTCTTATCTTCTTTAATTTCATCATTTAGAAATGCCAGATTAAATATTTTGCAGTGATCCTTTGTGACAAGATTGCTCTCTTTCTAAGTGTGTCACAGCAACCATAACAAACAACTTTAAAGACCAGAAAGGAAAACAAAAATTCAGGTACAGAGGAAAAGCAATTTGATCTACAATGCAAGCACTTTATAAGAAACTCCGTATTTGCTTTTAGCTACCAACAATTAAATGAAGACTCAATTAGCAAAGTGCTATGCACTTAGCTCCACTTAATATTAAAATAAAATAAATAACACATTAAAAAACTTTCCTCAATAGCTATTGCCATAAACCACTGTTTCAAAAACATTGACCTTGGACCACCCCAAAAGCTAAGGGCCAGAGAAAGATGTCAGTTTAACCTATCCGTAGAATTAAGTCTTTTGTGTCCTCTCCATGTATATACAAATTGAAACACAAATCCCAACCAATGGGTGGAGACTTATAAAAACCTTCAAGCCTAGGCAGTTCTTTCCTAAAGAAACAGGGGCAAAACAACACCCATTTCCTCATTAGGTCCAGAGGGGTTCACTCCAGATTTGCTCCTCTACATTACTGCAGGAGCCTCATTGTTGTCTTTGTATGCACTCTGAATTCCTTTTCTTCCTTTTGCTTCCCCACAGAACCCTTTTTCCATCTCTATCATCCGTAAAATACAAAGTACCTGCTGAAACTAACACAACTGTGACAACCACTCCATCCCTAATCACCTGAGCTACACTGCAAGTCTTCATATATGTTGATATCTTAAGACCATCAATTTTTCAAGAGAGAAATGGTGCTTGAGTGCTGGAGCCAGCTACTTGGCCATTTAAAATCCTTAAAAGCTTCTCTGTCGCACACTCAACTCTTACAGTCAGGGTGACTAAATACCTGAGGTGTTAACAGTGTCCCCACTCCCTTATCACACTGATGCATGAAGCTGGATAGATTTCTTTCTTATGAAATTCTACATCAGACTACAAATCCCAGCTGGAAGTCCCTCCCCCTGCTCCCACTCTGTACCTAGCAGGCAGGAAACACAGAGGTCACATCAGCTTTGGGCAGTGACACAGCTGATTACACCTGGCTTCCCCTTAGACAGAAATTCAGGAATTGCCACATTCCAGACAAGCAATTTTGCCTCCAACATGCTGCAAAAAAACACTTGGCAGTTTCAGCCCACTCCTAAAATGCACACTGTCTTGTCTGCCCTAAGAAGTACAAGCTGCATGCACTGGGCAAAACCCACATCACAACCATTGATGGAGGGTAATTAGTCATTTTTAAGTCACATGATGTCAATGATCTAATGTTGTTCATTATTAAAAATTAATATGATCCTATCCAATATAAAAGATATTTTCATAATTTCTGGTTTTGTGAGGATTCTTAAATGTATCACACTAATATTGCCTATGTGTTATTTTTACAGCTTCTTATACAGTATGTTAATCTCAGAAAATGCATGTAGTAACAAAATATCCCCATTTATCTGAGAATATCAATCTCAAACAGCCAAATTTAAAAAAAAAAGTCGGAAACCATGCTCAAGCAAAATGACATTACAATCCACTGAATGCAAATAATTCTGCTCTTTAGACTTAGGATTTAAATATAACAACTGTTACACTTATACACAACACTCAGTAGAGACAGCTTCTAGATACACAGAAAATTTCAGTGGTTTGTAAACTACCTCTGCCTCTGAAAATTTGGGGGAAAAAAACAATCAGCTTGCCTCTCCAAAAATCCCCCACAAGATTCTGATTCAAAGGTCTTCTAAGTCAAACTGTATCTCAGAATTACTTTGTTTGTGAATTTGGGTTTTGTGAGCACTGATCCATATGCTTGATGCTGCTTAACCATGGTTCTTTTCTGAACACAAGAGTCTCACAGGAAGGAAGAGAGCTTTTAAAAGGTTACTTCACTACTGTGACCTTACAACTGACTCAGCTTGTCAGGGCAAGCTACAAAAGTGTCAAGTGAACTAGATCCTTCTGGGCTTTATAATTTTATCTAGAATAATGATTTGCAAGCTCTTCAATTTGTGGACTATCTTAATTTTCAATATGGAGGTGTAGTACTGTCTGCAAAAGAGGAAAGTACACCTGAGAACAGCCTTTGCTCTATTTAGATGGTAGGTTTGCAGTCAACTCTCTCTCCACTCTCCAGGCAGCCAAGCCTTTGATTCCTAAAAATCATCCTGGGTAGACAGAATACGGATTCAAAAACTGTAAGTGAATCATCAATGTTTTGTTTTTAAAGAAATTTCTAACAAAGAAAAAGCTGGTATAGGTCCAAAAATAAGAAGGAAAGGTGGGCACTCAGCTGGCTCAGCAGCAGGTTGCACTGTGGTGAGACCACTCCCCCCACAGCCCACCAAGACCCACTTGCCACCAGCACTGAACCCCCAGAAGGGCCCAGCACAACCAAAGGCAGCCTCTTCTGCAGGCAATGCGTGACTGCAACAAACCAAGGTCAGCTTAGGAGCAATCCAGCCCAGCTACCAACAGCATCAGAGGTGCAGGAACACAGTGCTCCAGGTTAGCTAACTGCCTAAAACCTTCCCCATCCCATGGGCAGACCTTTCATGCTAGACCCAACTCCATACTATTTTAAGTGACCTTGGTTTTAAGGAAATTTAAAGCTTCCTTGAATAAGACAGGTCAGTAGGTATCCTGACTGTAGCATGGATGCATTTTTCTAGACTTTTCCCAAGCATCACTAGACCCTTGCCGTCAACACAGCTCAGATGGCAATCAAAACAGAGGAAAATAAAAACACAGACACAATTTCAAGGAGACAGGACACCTTTTAAGCATGGGATATCCTGGCCTATAATCTCTACCTATTCAATAGCATGGCTGAAAACCAACTTGCTCACCTACCACTGGAGATGTACTGGGAAGCCTTCAGCTGACATTCAACATATCACAAACAAAACCCTTTCATGCTATCTTGTCAGTGCGCTACCTTCTTGACTCTGACATAAGGTGTTAATATACATATCTTTATTACGTTCCTAAGCTAGGCAGTACCTAAATAAAACAAAACCCATGCTACAACCAGATTGAACCACTTCAGACAAGTATCGGTGTTATTTCCTGCTTTTTGTAAAAAGTTGTGGTTTCTTTGGCTTTTTTGAGGTTTTTTTTTACTGCAAAACCAAAACCAAACATAAATTGCATTCCACAATAATGTGCAAGTTCTTACCCTTAGTAAAACTAATACAAATGTTTACTTCCTGGGTGAACATGGTCCAGTTGCTACTGTTGCCTTTCTTGTCACCTATTAACTTCAGAGGGGATTTTAATATATCCTTTCAGTAGTGCAATATCTCACAAGTGAGGTATTAGTTAAGGTACAGTCCATCTCAGTTTAGTTTGCAAGAATAAGGCTTGCAAGCGCAACTTTAAGTTTACACCATTTATAAAGTTATATATATTATGAATATGCACACACCAGTTTAGCTAAATTTGCTTCAAATGTGACTATCATCCTTAGACTAAGTTCACATTAACATGGATTTGGTGGAGTTATACATCATCCATCAACCACTTCAACAAATTCACCTGGATTCAGTCAGTTTTGCTGGTCTTCTCACAGAAGTCAGAAAGCAAAACGTCATTTAATTGTGCTGAATGGCTGAATCATGTATATAATCACAACTTATCTACCCACTTCTTGTTTATCATCTCTTCTCAAGATCTTGCATTGCTTAAAGTTCTAAATGTGTTTTCCTTTTGTTGAGCTTTGATACTTATATCAACACAGACGTTCTGTACAACTAAAATTAGAAGTTTTAAAGAAATCACTGTAAAGTTTTTGAATTACATGGCTAAGTTCCCAAACACACCATAAATAAATGATCACTGTCTTGTCAGCAGGTTTGCACAAAATTTTACCCAGCACAGCATCAGAAGACATCAGAACATCACTGAAGATTTGAGCTCTGCCCATACACAAATACTTGTATTATTGGACATTAATTTCGTTATTCAGATGAGAGCATTAATGATGTCAGTAAAGTACAGCCATCGAATCTCACAACCTCCTACCACAATTGCAATGCTGAAATGAACCCCAACCTTATCTTCTGCTTCTTCTGTGTCAGGGTCCTCTCATCAGTCAACTTGTATACATTATCATTTTTTTATTTTCTTACACATTGGATATAAATGTCTTGTCTTTTCCTTTCCTAAATCCTAGCATTTCTCACAAAACTGCACCAAGAAATGAAGACAAGGAAAAGAAAACATCCATGTCAGTGTGTCTGTGGTGGAATGACTTTTCAAATTCAGTTGCATTTCAGAGCTCCACCAATTCTCAAAGGGCCCTACTTCCCAATTGGTCACAAATTAGATGAGAAATTAAGAGAATTTCTATCTTCAGGTATAGATTTGTCCTTAAGTAGTGGTCAAGAGAGACAGAAACAAAGAGACACTCTGTTGACATCTACTCCTGTGTGACAAAGAAACCCCAGAAGATACTACCCTGCTCAAGGTAAAAATGCAAGAGTGCTCACTATCCAATGCATTTAAAAGAAAAAGCAAAATCTGGCTTTTTGCCTCAATCACATCATCTTGATCATAAAGTGTTTTTAATGAGGCCACTCCTAGAAGTTATTATCGTACACAGACATGCAATTAAGGACCTGATTTAAAAATGCAGGTGATAGAAGCAAGTAGGTATAACTCTTTCAAGAAAAGATGCTAAACATCTGGCTTTTAAATTAATATATCTTTATGCCCACTCTTTGCATGATAAAGACCACAGTGCTTCATCCAACAATATCAGCATGGGGCCTGTAACCTCAGCTCCTCAGTTTGATGCCTCAGAGCAGTTTCGGAAGCTAAGCATCTGTCACGGTTGCTAATAAAAAGTCTGAAGAATTTTGCTTTAAAATAGACAAAAGGAGGTGGGCAGGGAAGGAAGGCAGCTTCACCTTTCCTGCAGACACATGAAAATACACAACAGCTTTCAAAGTACGTAATTGACCTACTCATGGCACAAATCAATTAATTCTATAAAGTTTCCGAAGCCCAGTAAATTAGTTAGAAAAATACAACCTTCTCCTGCTCTTCAAGGTTCACAATATGTGATCAGACCCTGGTTGTGATGATCATGTCACTATAAACACATGACAAATGAAACAGAGATGTCTGAAAACACTGGTACTCAGTAACACTCCCACCAAAAGGGTCAAAGCCTATAGAGCACGGGCTTCAAGAAGCCCCACACAGAGCCAGCGCAGCAATAGCTGCAGTACAGGAACAGGCTTTGAAAAAGTGATGTCACCGAATGGAGACGTGATGTAAGACACAAGCAGACAGGGCCAAGCCTCAGCTCGCATAATCAGATATCATTCCTGAGGAGGGGAAGGTGAAACAGATGCTTCCCTGCAATCAAACCAGAAAGAGGTTTTAATGCAAAGTAACAGCACTGCAGAAAGTGACAAATGTTGAGGTAATCCAGTTTTGAGGACATGAATTTTTCCTCATCACTCAGTTCGTGGTCTTTGCCATGTTTCTGCTTCCAGAAGGCTGTGTAACCAGTCCAAAGACTTCAATATCCCATACAAATCTTCACTGGTAAGGACACTGATTTTTATTTATACTGTCTGAAGTTGCTACTTGTTGGCAATATGCAGATACTGAAGAACAACTTGTACAAAGAAAAATTAGGCTGAGGCTGACCAACTGCTTCAACTGCAATTCTGGAAGATTTGTTCCATGTAGAAAAAAGAAAGATTAGACTTATACACAGCAAGTTGAATGCACCTGGAAAGCCTGGGCTGCTCTACTGCCTGCTCTACTGATAGCTGCTCTGCTCATGCTCACTAAGTCAATATGCTTGAGACACGCTACGCTTTCTGGCATGCAACTCATGCAAGCCATGTTGGATTCTGGCTATTGAGTTCATGTAAACCTAGAGTGGCCATGACCTCCAGATGTCCAGTATCCATGGTTTCACCTGGATCAGCCCAGGCCTGCAAATACCAGAGAAATGCACCATATCTGCCTTCAATATTTTACCAAGTTTTGGGTTTTTGCCCCTCAAGTGTAATCAGATAACACGACCAGAGAAATTCAAATGCATGTGGGTTGCAGAGACTGAGGATAGAGGTTCACAAAAGGGTTAATCTGTGCCAAGTCAAGCTCTCCTGATTTAAAAGCTGTGAACACCTGACTCTTACTAGGGACTGAGCTCTCTCCCAAAGGCAAGTTTACCTTGGGCTAAATTTGTCACCTTTCATATGCCTTTGTTGCAACTCCAGTGCACTCAATTCTTATGTTAGCAAATGCGCAGCCTGCCCTTTTGTCTGCAGCTGCTTCAGTGCTATTTGCACCATGTTTCTGCCTGAAGGTTCGTCCCTCTGCTCCCATGCCCATAGCTTGAGAAGCAAGTAATTGGCAGATCTGGGACACTAAATAATTCCTAGGAAAAGCCAGGAAGCTTCTGAAACCAACAAACAAGACAAAAAACATCTCAGCCAGGGATGTGTGTATGTGTAATGAATGAAAAACAGCGACAACATAAAACTGTGAAAATATTTCTTTCCAGGTCACTTTTACCATGGAACGTGATTTGATTCTCTAAATTCACTCTGTTGACACTATAAACATACCCCTTTTCAGTAGCAAATGCACAGATGGCTGCAGAATCATACTTCCTTTAAACAAGACGGTGCTGTTCTATTCCAGATTATTAGTTTGAAATACTATCCCCTGCAGTGTATATACTCCTGTGATTTATATAACTAAGTTAACACTGCTTTTCTAATAGAGCAGTAATTCAAGTATTTTCTGGTTCATTCTAACAAAAAAATTAATGCAGAGAGTCTACAAATACAAGGTAACCAACAATTTTAAAGAAACAACAAAAACATAGTGATTTGTATTTAATTTGCTAATTTCTAGAGAAGGGAGAAACCTTTCAGAACTACAAACAAATGAGCCTCTCTAAAAAGTATGAAGGAAAGGATAAGACTTAAAAGCTAATGCCTTTTAAAAAACCCAAATCAACTACCTAAAAATTACAGCTAATGTTATCTCCCCAGTCCATAGAACTGGTGCATTTCTGGTATAGTTTCAGAAGTCAATTTTGTTATCAAAATACAGGCAACAAATCTATATATCACATGCACCAAAAGAAGTTGAGACTTGAAAAGTTATCTCTGCCTTACCCTAGTATTAATTAAAGCTTATGGGATGGGAGAAGCACTAGGAAGGCAACAGCCATACACAATTTGGAACACTAAAGAAAAAGACACCAAGCTTTGTAACAGTCACACAAATACATGGTGCCTTTTTTCTTAACCACATAGTCACACAAAAATATTTGAAGATGATTCACCCCCACTAGATGCAGGATCTACCTCCTTTTTCTTCCTCTTTTAGGCATATAAACTGCTCTCTTCCAAAATCCAAGTACATCCACTAAACTATCGACAAACAGCAGGTAAATCTAAATCATTCAACACAAGAGGAAAAATCTCCTAATTAAAAAAAGGGTACTAAATTCATACCCTGGAATAATACATATAACTGCTTGCTGAGCAAGGAGCACTGCATCAGCCTTGGCACTCCATGTTCTAGGTCACACTTACACAAAGCAGGCAAGAAAGTGAGGGAAATCAATTAGGAGCGAAAAGCCTCCGTGCACGTGCCAAAACGCAGTCTTAGGATGCAGCTGCATTCTACATCTAATCCAGCGTAACAACAGGGCTAACCCACCCTCCCCCGGATTCCATCACACTGCAGGGCACTCACAATACCACACATGCTCAGGTTGCTCAGCCAGGCTGGAGTTTACCACATGCATGCACACCAAATCAGTTCTCCAGCACCCAATGTAGGCATGTATTGCCATGTCTACATCATCAACCCGGGTGGGAGAGCTGTAACTTCTGCCAAAGGGGAAGGTGGCAAACAGAAATGGAAGCTTCGTAAAACTGGCACAGCTGACTCACCCAGAGCCTGCTAGCCATTTCGTTTTGGAAGGAGGGCCTTCCTTCAGAGATGGACAAGTTTCATGATTTTAATTACCAGCCTTTTGCTTTTGGTCAACAGGACAAACCCCCAAAGAGAGAAGAGAAGCCTAGCTTAATTTTTCTTTAGAAATCACTGGACATAAGATGGTACTGTTGCTGTAGGAAAGAGCACAAGAGGGAGAGCAACATAATTAAGCATCCAAACAAGCCAGTGATGCACCACAGCTGGATGACTTTGAGTCATCCTGTGATCTAGGTGTATAGATCCTGCCTTGACAGCACTTCCCTCAGGTAACCACTGCCTGGCAGTTCACACTCAAGCATCCTACCAGACACACACACCTCATTTGGAGATGCCTCTGCTGATAAGTCGGCAAAGCTGGTCCCTGTTCTGAGGGCAGCAGCACAGGCATGCTGGAGGTCCCTGAAGGAGAAAAAGACATTGGAGGCCACTAGGGCAAATCACTAGGCATCCAAGTAGCAACTTAACAAACCCACCATGGGGGTTCACGTATTTCTTTAATCCCTATACTAGAAAAATCAATGCCATTTTGGCTGATGAACCTTAGATTATTTTTTTTTAAAAAAAAAAGTCACTCATTCCTACAACAGCTGAAAACCAAAAATGCTACTTTTCAGAAGGACCAGAACAAAATCCAGCTCTCCCGACATGTGCTAGCACCCATCTGTTCTTTAACAGACAATAGCCTCTCATCTTCATTAATCAGAGACCTGTTCACAGTATCCATGGCATGAGCTCTGAATTTCAGTTTAAGAGTTAATTCACACAAAGAAGCCAATACTTGTCCTGTCAGTCCTTGCTCATTCTTGGGAAAAGGGAAGCAACTCAGACATGTTGCATAACTACTCAACAGCAGAGTCAAAGAACTTGAACAGTAATTGGAAAACTAGTATCACTGCTTCAAATAGGTGCAAAAATAGACAGTGTAAAGCCCATTAACAGGATAGATGAGGAGACAGACATTCAGCTCTTCTCACAGGGCTTTTACACTATTCAGAATAATTTAATGCAGGATCCAAAGAAAATGTCCTCCCACGTGCATTAATGCTAATTCACAGAATTAAAAAGCAAACTCAGGAAGGCTGAAGCAAAAAAAGAGCTCATTGTAAAACCAGCTCCCAGTTTGGGCAAATTAACTTGGTAGCATGCTTCATTCATATGCCCTAACATACATAAGTATGTAATTTTGGTCAAGTTGGCTGCAATTCTGGCACTCCTGCTATCCACAGATACACAAGTGGTTTCCAAACAGTTCTTTCTGCTTTCATTTACTTATTGCATCAGCCAAGATGAGTACATTTGTACTTAAGACAGTTTTCTAAAAGGTTCAGGCTGCTTTTTAAAAATAAATAAATAAATAAAGACAAAATAAAATATGCTTGAATATGCTCACACAAAGTCTGTTTTGCTTGCAAATTAAAAATCAGA
>JAWWEW010000078.1:90306011-90367263 GCA_035583185.1 Anabacerthia variegaticeps
GCATCAGCCAAGATGAGTACATTTGTACTTAAGACAGTTTTCTAAAAGGTTCAGGCTGCTTTTTAAAAATAAATAAAGACAAAATAAAATATGCTTGAATATGCTCACACAAAGTCTGTTTTGCTTGCAAATTAAAAATCAGAGGTCACCCACATAATGAACTTCACAGCACCATGGAAGAAGACATTGTGTCTACTTGGACTAAAAGAGGTAAAAGTCTCTATCTAATACAATGAGAAGTAGAAATCAGCTATTCAGCTGGTTAAATAGAAAGAGAGAAACATGAAAACATAAGACCTGATAGTCCTCTTACTTCTAAAGTCATCAGCAAGTAAATAGGGGAAAATAAACTAAGCATGTTTTTCATATTAGATGTTGTCTCCATCTATCCCCCTCCCCATACATATATATAGGTATACAGTGGAGGGAGAAAATACACAAAAATTATAGACAGATTATTCTTTTTCCACTGGACTTCTTTGGCACTAAAGGAGCAGAAACACTGTCAAGAATTTCTTACAATACTCTTCACAATAATGCAAGAAGCAATCCATTTGTCATGTACACTTGGCAGTCCCTTTCAGATTACTAAAATAAAATTGTAGTAAATGTTCTTTCAGCAAAAGTAACATGCTTGGCTGCACAAAATCTTAAACAGTATGTAATATTAGTCACTGCATTTAACACTGGTGTAACTATATTTATGATTGCTTTCCATCGAGAACAACATGACAACATACAGAACCTGTCCCAGAACTGTACACAGCAACAAATTTTCATTTTATGAAAGAATTTTCCCATTTGAGGTACCAAATAAACAAAAGACATCCTGAAAAAAACACAAATTATTCTTGTCTTCAGAAAAATACTCTAACAAATTATAGCCTAAAACTAGACATTTTAATGTGCAACATTCTCCAAGGTCTCTCTTTTAATACATTCACAGAGCACCAGACACAATTTTAATAAAAATAGCAAAGGTAGCCATAGTGTCATTGTTTGGAGTCTGCACATTTGGGTTGTGCTCCAGCCCTTGTCAGTGCACCACTCTGAGCTCCCAGGCTTATTGGTGGGTCCTTGCTTGCTCCTGCTCAGACCTGGTCCCAGCCTGTGGTGCCTGCATCTCCCTGGCCCCTCTCCCAGGACTCCATACCCCAAGTCTTCTCCCTCCTGAAAGGCTGTGGCCATACTAAATCAAGCAGCTAAGCAGCCTTCTCCAACCAATAACAAATCTTATCAGTAGAAAAACAAAACAGAGGAATACAAGTTGGAAATAACAAATACATACCGCAAACCCCACTTACCTAAGTGATTACCAAACTCCTGTGATGGAGACCTGGGAGAAACTCTACCTCCTTCATACTCTCTCAACAGCTTTTCCAAAATAAGGGCCTGAACTTCGTCAGAAAGGATTTTTTTAAACTGTTCATAACCCTTTGGCTCACTGATCCATACTACTGCCAGATAAAACATGTTTTGTAACCTGGTTGGAGCACCAAGCAGACTTTTAACAACTAAAAGCTCAGGAATTGTCTCATAACCACCTTTGAGAGGCCTCCAGAAAGTATTTTATTTCAGGCTATTGTTTTGCTATCTGCTTTCCCAACTGCCTGTTGTTACTACAGCAGATTCACAGGGTAACACCTCAATAGGTAATTTAATGGCACAATACAAGGTAAGCAAACCTTCCTGCAGAATGAGTAGGGTATTTTCTTCCTTAATTACGCAGCAGCTGTCCATCAACTTATACATTAAAAGACCAAACTGAAATCTTCAGACAGCAGCCTTGTGTAAATACACTAGCAATACACAAACACCCTACTCACTATTGCCCTGAATAACTATAGATACATAATATGAACAGTAATATACCTGACAAAGAGCAAAGATGGAAAACTGCACAGTTTTCATGATTGGTTAATGAGATAAGCAACAGCCCAAGGCAACAGCACCTACGAAATCGAGTAAGACCACATTTCCATTTTATTTTAACAATCCAGACTTTTCTTCCTGAGAGAGATAAACAACAACACACTTGCTGTGTTATCTAGGATGACAAGGGTACATGAAACAAACAAGGGAGATAATTACATTACTATTCATTCCTGTAAAGGAGTTAAAAATTCAGTAGTGAACTTAATCCACCCAGGTAAATTAAATGGTTAAGAAAGAACTTCAGGAATTAATTCCACTCTGCTCTCTAGGCAGCTGTCAGACTGCAATGATGAGCAATTTATCTTCCATCTACAACACTGTCAGTAGACAAGCAGAGTCACTGGAGAAGTCAGCTGCAGTCCACACCCTTCACAATATCAAATCCATGCCTCTGAGGAAGGAGACACCAGGGACCTTAAGTCATTTGCCCAGCTGCCCCACTAACCGTGAAATGCTTGCACTCCAGAGGCCAACTAACTTCCATGCTTTGGCTTGTCTGATGCCTGCTGCCTAGGCAAAGAAGCGCCCCCGAGAGAGTAGTTACAAAGACACACCAGCTATCAGCTATGCTCCTCCACCCCTGACTTGGAATCAGCTGTGCAAATCCCTACACCTTTGCATCTAGACGTTACCACAACCAGAGGAAGCTCACATGTGGCAGCTTAGGAAGCTGAAATGCCCTACTCACCTCTGGTCTCGAGGGTGGCACAGAGAGCCAGTCACACGTGTGCAGCCAGAATACTTACCCCATAACAAAAAATTCCATCCAATGCAGAAAGAAACAACTTCAGACCTGCTGGCACGCAGCCTGAATCAGTGGCTGCCGCTGCCAACTACAAACAGGCAGAAGTGTTTTACCTGGAGAAGCAGGTGAGAACTAGACTTCTCTCCCAGATGCATGGCTACTGCACTAAACTGCTGACACCCCCTTCTTTACTGCCAAGGTTTTGCAAAACATCTGTCATTTCATGAGACTGAGCTGTTATCAGGTGAGCTTGCACTGATGGCAAGGCACTTATCCTAAATACAAGAAGTCAGAAACCACATGGACACAATTTGATGGCACAGATGCTGAACTAGGCTGACTGAGAGGCTGGACCACACACAACCATATGACAGAGCACTACCAGCCTGGCTGAGGAGCTGGGGAAAGCAACAGTGGTCTGCACATTTTGCAAATCCTGGTAGGTGCACGTGGAATAGAAGAACATTCTGAATCAGTCCGGGCCTTATCAGCTCATTGCACAATCCCATGGTTTATCTTTAATAAGATCATAACATCAACAGTCTTATCTGTCTGCAACCAGTATCAAACTGTGGAGACTCACAGTTCTTTGTCACCAGTGACTCCAGAGAAGGTCAAACACATCAGCAGAATAAACCTTATGAACCACTTGGTCATCTTTTATGAGTAAATCCACAACATAAAACCAGAGTCCTTCCTTACAGATAACTAGGGGTGAATAAACTCCATTTGTTGTCCACAAGATCACTGTATCCAATTTACCTTTAGAAGCACTACTGCTTACTTCTTTTCAGCCATGACTCACTGCCCAAAACATAAAACAACAACAAAACACTTCTAGCTGGTGGCCATGAGTCATGGGTATTTGAAGTTTTGTCTGATTTGTGGCATCTGCTAAAACTGAAAACTTCAGGAATGGGCTTGTTTCAAAGTTGTTTGCCTTGGGTCATGTAATTATGAACTTCCCCATTTTCATCAGAAACAATTAAATTTGCTAAGCAAATATACTAAATAATGTACCTCTGAATTATAAAAATGTTTTCATCAGAATGTTTCATCTCTTTGCTTTTTGCCACTGTACATTACAGAATGCAAAACTTATTGCAAAACCTTGAAAACATTTAGAAAAAACTCACTTCTTAACAGGGCAGCAATAAAATCTCCTTCCTACAAAGAGTAGCATTCCAGGCAACACCATCTCTCCATCCAAATGTGCTTCAAAATTCTTACATTAAATACACATTTCAAATTTTTCATGCATTAATTTTTGCTGAACTGTCATGATTTCTCCCTCAGTTCTGTGGCAAAACTTTAAAACAGCAATTGAGATTTGCAATGCCAAACAGGATCGGGGTGTCACTAAAAAAACCCAAACAAACAAAACCAAAAAATAAAATAACAAAACAGTCATTTACTGCTGGACACGCTTTTGCCTTTGATTAGACCCTTTATCTGATATTACAGGTGCTGCTGTTCATTATTATTGCCTCTAAAGAAAAAATAAAAAGGAGCATGCTTCCTTTAATAAAGACATGTCAAACTGAAAATTCACTAATGATTGTGGGTGTTTCCACTTAAACACAGTTCCACATTGATTCCTACAGTCATTTCTCTCTCCATAAATCTAACTTGTCATAAAGGTGGAACCATTAACAAACAGGTATCGATTGTGATTTTACACAGGTCTTTTTCCTTCTGAGTCAAAAAGCACTCTTGCCTCTCTGGGAAACCCCATTTAACACTGGAAACATCATACTGATGCAGCATGGGACCTTGCAGACTTCTGAGCTTATAGATACCATTATTGATAGCAGTGTTTCCCTTCCTCTTGCTCTGCTCATAAGGGGCAGTTTCAGTTACCTACACAGCGCACACACAGGTGGAGGAGCGGAGCCCCTCCCTGTGGGGCCAAGCAGGGAGCAGGACAACAAGAAAGCCAACAGAAAACAGACAGCAGAGAAATAACTGCATCACACACTGTAAGAGAGAAGGAAGACAGGAAAAAGGGAAGAGCACAAATTATACTGAGCAACATTAAATAAGAGCCGCCTACCAAACCAAATGCAAACACTAATTGAAGTTTGCTCTGTAACTTATGGAAAGTGGCTGTGGATTACAAGCCTAAACCATCTTTCAAACAGAGACCTGTCACCAGATGTTTTATGGCGCTCAGACTCTGCTCACAAAGCAATTCTAGCTGTGTGTAGCCAAGTACCAGCATTTCCCATTTCTAGACTTTCCAATTCTTCTCTTCAGTCAGTGAGCCCCACTGGCCATCATCCAGCCACCCTGCAGCCACCAGGAACCTGGCTCATCAAGGAATTTTTATTTTTTTTTATTGTGGACATATTTGAGAAGAAAAACATTGAGTTCCACAAATATAATAAAAATCTGCACACATAGAAAAACAAAAGCTGCAGGTATGAAGCTGAATAAAACCAGCCTGCAATGTACGGCAAAACAAGTCTATCTCATGCTAAAAAAGCAAGGCAGACATAACTGGCTCTGTGAAAACAACCGATTACTTCCGTGAATGATCCACCTGCAACACCTTAACCAGATTCAGTAACTGTTTAGCCAGACACGTAGTCAGCTTTCTGCAATTCCTTTCGTGGGGACAATTACTTGGGAACACTCACATGGACGCACGCTTGCGCACACACTGTTACTCACAAATGCTGTCCCTCCATAGCAGGGCACAGGGCTTCCTTATTTGCATCCTCCACATAAGCCACACACTTGATTCTCCCTCTCTGACTCCCATCAATGACTACAACATAACTTTGTTTACCAAGATGCAAGTTCAAGCGTGTATCAGACCACGTACATGAGCTTTATGAACTGCAGGGGAGAGGCAAGGAGTAAGTGTACAAAGGTCCCACGTAACAGCCTGTTGTGTCTCAGAGCACACAGAAAACAAAGCAGCCACTCACTTCAAGGGTACTACAAACGCAGAGATCCAAAATACACTCATTTTTGTCATTTTGACTGGGATTAAAATGTACTTTTAGGTCTTCTGGACATGCAAATATGAATACAGTGCTCTGAATTATAGCAAACAAGATCAAAAAGACACACTGTAAGATGCCCTTTATGCTGCCTTGTAAGTATGAAATAGCAAAATGTAAGAAGCGTCATATTTTTATAACCAAGTAAAAACAAGCACTTAGCTCATATTGCAGAACAAAGATGAAGTTAGCTCTCACACAAACCCTCACTGTTCATCATTTGTGCTCTATTCTCATCTTCCTAACCTGGGAGTTTGCCATAGAAAAGTAAAATAAAACAAAAACCAAAACAAACAAAAACCCTAAAAAACCCCAAACTCCCCCCTCCCCACAAAACCTCAACAAACAAACAAAAAAAAAAAACCCCAAACCAAACCACCACGGAACTTCTCACTTACTCAAAGCAATGAAATCTCTGATGACTGCACATGCCCTAGCACAGCTCTTTCCTTCTAGAAAATAAAGTACACTTAAGTAGGCAAAAAAAAAACACCTTCCCAGAGGCTTTCATGTGAGACACGTCTTATTCCACAGAACACCACCTCTCTCAGCAGGAAAGGCTGCCCAAGCAGCTGAGCACTCCTTTCTCTACTATGCACACAGAGCCTGAGAAGCAGCTGTTGATGCTCTGTGAAAGTACATGGAAGCTGAATTCTTCTCACACTCACTTGCAACCCAGCAGATCTACCTGGTAGCTGCTGTCTTCTGTCAGCAGCACCAACGTGATTTTTTTTTTTCAAAAAGAAAACTTGACACTTGGCTTCACAACATGGTCATTTGCATAATGCCATCAGAAAATGTAGGATTTACTGTAAATATGCTAATGGTGCTAGCCAGTTCATAATGAACACGGCAGCATGCTACTAAATAACTGCCATTCGACTCTGAAGCTGTAGTTTGGGTGCACCATCATGCAAAGCAGCAGCTACTATAAATGTTAACAACCTTAACTATACTGTAATGAAAACAGCACTATTTTGCAGGGGATCTTAGGCATTCTCAGCATGGAACACTGTCTGGGTGTGCCAGTGCTCACAAGCAGGTGCAATTCAGTAGCATTCACTCAACCTGAGTTCTGCCAGAACTGCTTAAGCAGTTATTCTCTCCCGCAGATCACACTTGTGGAGGAGTTATGCTGGCAGGTTGGAAAGTGAACAGCTGAGGGAGAAAGAGAGGGAAGGCAGAGCACGGGTACTCTCTGCTCTGAAGCATTTCACACTGCACACACAAGTATGCAGGCTTCTGCCTCCACAGAAAAATTCCTACAGCAGGAACCTCCTGTGAACAGACATGGTATTTCATGCTGTAATACATGTGCAGACATGTTTTTAATGAAGGTATCCCTCATCCTAAAACAGAAAGTGGAAATATTAACATCTGAGAACAAAGTGAGGTGGTAGAACAGTACACACAACTGTGAGGAAAAAATATTAATTCTATGGATAGGCTATATGTCTTAGAGAAAGAAAATGCAAATCATATTTTGCTTTTATACTTTTATAGTAAAAATGTTTGAATAATTTCAGTTTAGATAAGCAAATTTCCGCGATAAATCTAAGGCAGAAAATACATAATATGCAAAGCACAGAACATCATGGCCTCTGCGTCCTTTTTTTGTTCTCCCTCCTTCTATTTAACATCATCTGTATACTATGCATGGTTAGAAAAGGAACCCACAAATTCACTGTCCCTCATCTTTGAGAATACTTTTATGTAAACAAAAATTATTATATCAAGCTCTTTAGTGTACCAGGCATACATAAGCAAAACACCTAGAATCAATCATAACTTTTCTAAAAGTGTATTTTAAACTTGTCTGGATCAGAACAGACCATTGACAGCTATGTCTGCAGCGTATACCTCAAATGACAAAGAGAGAAAAACTGTCTTTTTGTGTCACAAGGTGTGCAGATTTGACACGTGATACTCTGTGGGGTGAAGGAAAAAAGGGTCTCTGGTGCCCAGGCACTGTCTTTTCAACTCGTCACGCTCAGTCACAAATCAGACTCTATAGGTGCCTTGAATCTGAAAAGCTGGAAAGATGCCAGATACACATCCTCACTTTTTCTAACTACTCTAAATTTAGCATCTCAGTGAAGTTGCTATTCCCTCCTTCCCCCTTCCCCACGATAAAGGCAGCACTGAAAAGGAAGACACAAAAATCAACCAATCTGGCCCACGAAACATGAGCTACATTCACAAGACAAAAATAGAAAGCTTTCATCTTTCATTATCAGACACTCTACCGCACAGCACAGGAAGCTAAAGCTTGAGGCAACAGTAGGTTTCAAATATTCCTCAAAATGCGAGCGAGGTTTTCCTTTTCTGCTCTCTGAAAGGCTAAAAGAAGTTGGCTTGGCAATGACAAAAAACATTAGAGTCAAAGAAGCCTCCCCAACACCAATCCAAAGAGAAAGGTCTGGGTGCAGGCAGTTGTTTAGGCAATAGCATCATCCCCACTTCATAAATTCTCCTCTTCAGAAGGACAGTCCTTGCCTCCTCACTCCTGCTGATTCTACAAGTCTGTGTTTTAAAATCTTGAAATAATTTTAGATTTCAAAAAGTTTAAGAATTTTTAAATTCTTTTAGATTTTAAAGTTTTTAAAATTCAGTCCTAGCTGCCAGAGGAATTCTGGAGGAAAAAGGAGTAGGAAAACACCATTGCTAGGGAGTTGATGTTTCATGAACTTCAAAAACTGTACTTGTTCAGATTCCTCCAGCCTCCCTCAGTTAACAGCAGCCTGAATTTAATGAGGTTTGTATCTGCTCTCTAGGGTTTGGGAAGGGCAGATGGAAGGCAAAGAAGGACCTGAGGAAAGGAGAAATGCTGTACTGCTCCTCTGTCAGGATGTGTCAAGTTCTTCCAGAAGTCCCCTCAGCCTCCATCTTTACAGTCTCAACAACAGATTATGTGGCCATCTGCTGAGCTTCAGTTCTTTAAAATGTTTTTATTTTAAGAGAACTTGTCACCACACAAAGTCACAACTCTTTCTCAAATACGCCTTTTTTTTGTGGTGGCTTGCTCTTCTTATCTTATGTGTTCTTCCCCACTCTGTAGTTCTCTGGGGAAACCAGGGACAAGATGGTTTCACTCACTTCACTATCTGGGAAAATGCTGTTTATAAATCTGTATGGACTTTAACATGCCATGAACTGGAAACTGCACAAACCATTTAAATGTACCAAAAGTGAGTCAGTTCAGTTCTCTCATCATTCACATCTAACCCATTTCTAGCCCTTCTTCAAGCAAAGAGCATCTTTTAGGGTTTATCATCTGTTGAGAAATAGTGTATTTCATTACCCAAACGTGTGCTTTTGCCTCTTTTGTCCTTGCAAAATCCTGAGAGATAGCAGAGAAATTGCCTTTTTTTTTTAAATTGAAAGAGTTCAGTGCAGCAGCACAACCCTCCTCCTGGGTGATAGGACGAGGAGCCTGGCAGGGTTGCCTGGCAGATGGTACATCACTGAATGATGGGGTGATCAGTGCAAAGAGGGATTATTGCCACTCCCACACGGCATCAACAAGCACACTTCCATATAGAGCAAGAGCAGGAGAAATATTCCAGTAGGGTGAAAAAAAGAGAGTAAGACACAGTTTTATCTTTTCCATGGCATTACTATGCTTACTTTTAAACAATTAAATGCAAAATTTCACTTAGGCATCCCACAACACTTGTGCAGAGCATCCAACATCAACGTGCCCTACAGCTGACTTTCAATAGTCTTGAAATGGAATTAACTTTCTTATTTTACAGTCTAAGAAATTCAAGATGCCTGTAAGGCAAAGAGCATGAAAACAGCAGCAAAACTCAAAGAGCTTAATCCACTCAAAACTAGAAAAACCTCAGTAATTGTCATCTGTGCGTTCTTAAAGAACTGACAAATGAAATTGCAGCGCTATGTGCAAGGGCTTTAATACAACTATTAAATATAGGGTGGTACATGGTCTGAAAATATTCAATGAACAGGGTAACTAGATTTTAAAAAATAACAAGGCAGAGGAAGGGACAAACAAACCAAGTCATCCAGGCAACTACTGCTCATAAAAATCACCTCAGTAGAAACATACGGTGTTGGAACATATTGCAATGGGAGGCATAATTAAGGAAGGAGGCTAAAGGAAAACAGAATAAAACACAACATCAGTTTGCCAACACCAAAGAGAAAAATTACATCAGACCAACATGACAGTATTTCTCAACACAGTAGCTCATTTCCTAGATATAAGAAATATTAGCTTTAGATGAAGGAAATGTTATCTATAACACAGCTGGGTATCCTACAGCATGCACCAGTGTTGCTGAGGACACTGGAGGAGGGGGTGAAGAACTTTAAGGTGGGTAGGAAACTTGCTATGAGAGACAAAATGAGGGATATACAAAGACCAGACTACTACACAAGTCTACATTTCCCCTAGTACACACCAAGACAAAAATCCTCACCATGAGGTCTAAAGGCCTCATCAGTAAATGGTTGAGGGGAGAGGCAACCACTTGTGTGAGAGGGTGCCAGAAAGAGCTCAGTGTGTTTGCATTCTGAGGGCGCTCAGTGTAGCTCTTACTGATTCAGTAAATCTTGAAAAAGTCAAGAATTACTTAAATTTGCAATTATTTTAGCTGGCACCAGAACCATGTATGGTTCAACTTCTGACAGCATCTGTCAGAAATTTGAATGTTCCTCACCACAGAAAAGGAAGACATCAAATGGGTGCAGGAGAGGCAAGAACCTTAAAGAGTTTGGTTAATACATGAGCACTGTGTTATGTCCAGCAGGAACTGGACTCAGTGAATCAGTCCTTTCTTGCAAGGGTTGCTTTCGTTGATCAATATTTTAACAGATTTTGGTACAGGTGCCTCTTTCCTCTTTCACAAGAACTAATTAAAATAGGTAGTCATATAGTAAAATATGTCAGAAGACTTTAAGACTGCAGCTGCACTATCTTTTCAGTTCAATATGCCTAAATGTGACAATACAACCAGAAAAGCTCCATTTTGGGGGAGGGGAAGGAAAGTTGCTTTGTTTGTTTAAAACTGTATTATGCTTCCTTGCTGTGAGCAAATCTTGAAGGCACTGCGAGTCTCTGCAGGAACAAGTTCTGGGACAGGGTTCAGGGCAGCAACATCTGGCACACCTCCTCAAAGTGGTGGAAGATAAAGAGCATGTAGTACTAGTCTAGTTAATACATTACACAGCCAAAATGCAACAATCACAGGCCTCACTGAGAAAAAGGGTGTTCTAATAAGAATTACTGGAAGTGAATTTTAATAATGATACCATAAGGTCTGGATTTTCCTGTAAGATAAACCCCTAGATATCTAAATTCTACTTACATGCCCAGATTTCTTACTCCCAACAGACTGGTCTTTCCTATTACTATCTGGCTGTCTTTGGTGGAAGTCCGGAGGAATATAGGTTATTAAATTCTTATGCAGTCCTATTAGACCCCTGGGACTCTGAAGGTCTGTAGGTGTAACTAGCCCCAGCTCTATGCAGGTAGGTCCAGCAGTGCATTCAGTTCTCACAGACTGAATCTACAGACTTAAAGTCAGATACATATAAAAAGCAAAATTCTATATCCCAGTGTAGTTACACGAGAGTCTTTACACTAACACATTTCATTGTGAATATGGAGAAAGATAGATGAAACGACAGGAAAAAGATTTAATATGAGTCTTGAAAAAGTGGCTAGCAGAAAACACCCACCCACAAACATGGATCCAGAACAGCATGGTATATAAGGAAGAGAGAATTAGCTGCCAAGTATGATGTGAGCAGTAATAGAATATAATCAACAACAGCAAAAAAAACCCCACAACATTTGCTCAACTTAGAAGAAAAAAAAAAATCCTTAAAATGAGTCAGTAAATCTGATCTTATTCATTCCAGTAAACTGCAGTAACAGGAACAATAACATTCATAAACTGGAAGTTATTGTTTACTTTATATAAACACTAAGCCCAGAACTCCACATTGAAATAACATACACTTTAAAATGAATATGTTTTTTTTATTAATTACTAATATTTTAAACAAAACCCCACTACACTCCTAGATTTCCCTGCTGCAGAAGAAACTTCTGCGAGGAAAGTGTAATATAATGAAATTAATACATACAAATCCAAAGGAGTTCACAGTCACTAAAAATAGTTCACATTCACTAACAGAGGAAGTAAAAACACAAGATGGTAAAGAAGAGGAAAAGCATGCTCATCTAGTAAGTGCAAGCAGATTTCTATTTCTTATCAGCCCATCTCTTATTAGTTCTGTTAAAGAAAGACTACTGTGCAGTCTCAAGCAGCACACAATTGCCTGATATAAATGCTTCTGCATACACAGAAATACTATAAATTTAGCCATAAGGGTAGGTACGTACTGCTGCAATAATTGTAATCTAGAGTTTAAACCTTCTTTGGCTGCATTTGGGATCTCACAGAGAAAGATGTCCTTTCCATAGTGATTTGCAGCACATCCCAAAAACCCAGAGGACAAGGGAAACTTGCTTGCCATTCCCTGAACTGCTATACAGACCACTCTGTCAAGAGGCTTACAGTTTTTGGCATTACTTTATTTTCTCCCATGTCCTTTGTCTACTGAATGATTAGGGAACAAGCTACAAAAGGGCTGTATTGTCTAACAGAGGCTGATGGAGATGGATGAAACCCCAGTTTAGTCAGAACCTTTGCAATAAACCCAAGCAAGTCCCCGTACTTCAGAGTATCCTCATACTCTTTCCCCCATCTATTTCACAGCTTTTGAAAGTGATAGTGCCTTGAGCATCATATAGTTATGCCTAGATGGTTATAGAAAAATAGAAGTATTACAAGGAAGCAGCCCAGTTACAGTACTATGAAGCCACCATTTGCTATCACCCCCTCCTTTCTGTACTGTACAGCTTCTAGTATCCAAGCTACTGTGGTTTAGGCTTGCCCAAGAATCCCTAGCCAATACACTGAATACTGTGGATAATTGCTTTTGGATTTCCAGACCCCATTATAATTAAAAGTAACAACACAACAGATCGCATTGAAAACTCTTGGGTTTTTCAGAACAGGACAGAACACAGCTCAATCAAACATCCTGCTTATTCTCACCTACCCAGGAAATACTCAGGCAGTGTACACGTGCTCTTCTGATTCTACACAGCAATTCCAGCAGCCTCCGTTTATGGCTCTTGCTCACCTGCTTTCAGGGATGAGTGGCAGACACAGGTTCTACTCAAGATCAAAAGACAACACAGCACAAATCCATGGGTCAGTCTCCATTAAGCCAGACACTTCCCACAGACCAGGCTCCTTCAACATCGCAGCATTAACGTGAGAGATCACATACAATGGGAGGAACCACTTTTATTGGTGTGGAAGAAAGTTTAAAAGGCAGTTCAGATATGTTTATTTCTTTGAAATGTCTTAATTCAACTCTAGATTTTTAAATGCAGTCCAAACATATCTGCCTTGAAATCCTTATTCAGGAGATATACAACTCATAGCAGAACATGAGAATATGCTATGTATATGCCGTCTGATTAAAAGGCAGAAACACTTGCTTTATAACCACATTACTTTATATCCCATGGTTTTGGCTGATACATTATTCAGGCAAAATACTGGGACAGTTTGGAAAAATGCTGATTCTGCTGAAGGCTCAAAGCATCTCCCATATCCATAAAGAGGCCATTTTGCAAATGGCATCACATTCCTTAACATGTTTATCCTGAAGAGCATTCAAGTCCCAATTAGGATCAGAGCCACGTTGTGCTAAAACTGAGAAAAAGTATATTTAGATATCATCTATCCTCAGTGATCTTGCAAGAAGACATGTACCATATGGCAGATGAAAAAAAAAAAAGGGGGAGGGGGCATAAGAGAGAAAGAGACTGAGTGTTAAAAATACTTCAAATGAATACTTAACTGAAATAAGGAAAAAAAAGGGGGGGGGGGGCGGAATTGAAAAAAAACCTCAGGAAAAAAACCACAAACACACACAACAAAAACACTTTGTCATGAGCTCAGCATTTCATGAGACATGTAGAGACATCTAGGTAAATTAAAATGACATTGACATTTCTTTGTCAATTGCTTTGCCCTCTATCCCTTTATTCACAACAGTTGACATATGCCTTAGTTCTATTTAGTACCTTAAGCTATTAATTATTTTTTAAAAATTTAACACTGTGACTGAAATTCAACATTTGAACACATACACACAGAGTAGTATTTCAAAATTATCATTTTGGGAATTCTTCCCAAAATACTGTTTGTGTTTGTTTGGCATTTTTAATTTCAGATAAGAAAACATTAATTTCCTGTTGTAATGCTAGAAATTTAAAAAACACACAGTGTGAATAATCTGCAATATCACCACAAGCCAATGATTCCTACTGCAACCTAGTGAACTTTTAGAGGTAACTGAGAATTTCGATGAGCTGACTTCAGGCAGAACTGTGAAATGAACCTACCTTTCACCATTTTACTGCCAAGTCTCATAGTATCTAATGTTTTTCATAAAACCCACACCTTGATATCAATATCTAGTCCCTTTTATTCTCCAAAACCACAGACTTCGGTCTTGCAAAGAAAAACTTGGATAGGTCACCAAAGTTTACTCTAAAAGCTACAAAATCAGGACACAAATAAAACCAAGCCACAGCTTCGACAACAACCACAAACATCACAAACTTTTCAACTCAAAGCCCAGAAAAAGGTTAAACAATAAAACAGAATTTAGGAGATCCTGCTGCACAGGTTTGAAATGTTCTCTTTGGTGAGAGAAAGAAAGTTCCTAGCACAACTCCCTCTACTCTGTCAAGAGACGTGCCCCAAAAAGCAGGTGAAATACACTGGTTTTGTAACATGCAGCACTGTCACTTGATTGTAACAGCCCTTGATAGGCTGTTTTAGAGCATGATCTTTAGAGTGTGAAGAAACAGTCAAGCAATACTGAGCCACCCAAGCAGGATATAAAAGCACTGAGCACAAGTCATGGAAGTTGCCTCCTGGCCTGCCACAGACCCCATGTAAGTCAGCTTCTCAAGGAGTAAGTTGATCCATAGAGAATTCTTACCTTTCTGATTCAGCCTGGAAAGAATTTGGCCAAGTTTTGAGATAACCCAGATCTCAATGCATCAGCCCACAGCCCTGGTGTATGCAAAGCAGGCGGAAGGGAAGCCAAGGAATCCAAGCAGCAGGGAGGCTCCATGATGCAGAGCAAGAGCAGCAGCAGCAAGTATGGCCTTGGAGAGCCTTCACCCCTATTTGAGGCACTGGCTAGGATTAACTCCTGGTCTGACTAGAGCTGCACAGCCCCATCTACAAATGTGGACTGGTCACAAGCTCTCTGTAGGGCTAGAAACCAAAACCATTAGCCTTTGGCATCTAGTGATGGTGGTATCTGTGACAGAAGGAAGATGTTAAAATGAATATGGCAGTGGCCTCCCATAAATTTCTCCATCTAAACTGTAAATCACGTGCAGCTACCCAAGGAAGTAAACACAAAACTGAAGCCAAGCACACACTCTGTGACAGGCAGTCAGGCTGGAGAGATGTGGGGGCTGCCGTGCAACTGCAGGCTGTGGAAGAACAGCAGCACAGCTGGGTCAAGCCAGGCACCTGGGCAGCACCCTCCTTCAGTGCAACCACAGGATGAGACACCACTGTGTCCTGACAGCAGATGACCCAAGGGGTGCTTCTGCTTCTCACTCTGTCCCAGTGCAACAGACAGGGCTTTATTTACATCCCTCCTTTTGACTGAAGCCATCTTAGATTTTCAGAGAGATGGTGATAATCACATCCCAGCAAACAAGCCTGCAGTGGCCTGGGTGGTAGGGTAGCAACCATGTCTGCTCTTAGAGTAATGCCACCATCCCTGTCTCCAAAAATTAGCGGGTAAATGAGCTCAGGTAATGGATGTCCTCCACACACAACCCTGTGCACCCTAAGTAGCCACTGCCAAGCAAGGAGCCACCATTCACAAGGAAATACCAGCTGAACAAACACCAGCCACGGTGGGGCCATCTTCATCAATAATGCCATTCACCCACAGGGAAATTACCTCCATGAGGTAATGAGGGAAAAACCAAAGACACAGGTGTCAAGAGGTGTACGTGAGCAAGCAGAAGTTACCTCTGAATTTGTCCTCACTATTTTGGTCTTCCCTTGCCTCTCTGATAGGTCTTTTCAGATACGTGTAATGACCACTTGGAACCTGCCAGCCTGTGTGCCCACCCTCCCCTTGTTGTTTATCTATGTCTCACTCCAGCACTCATTCAGCAAGCTGTTACACTAAGCATAAAAACAAGGAAATTATACAGTAGATAAAATGCCAAGCTTCTCTCGCACTGCCAACTCCCTTTGGGAAAAAAAAAAACTGAAGAAGTCTGCATGCATATAATCACAATAATTAGACACTTGTAACCAGCTGAACATCAGCATGCATGCTGAAATTAAAATAGCCCAGTTTGAAAAACTAAGAGGGCAGGGTCTGTGCAGTTCCATCTTGCAGAAGAGGGAGGAAGTATTTTTTAGCTAATTCAGCTCTTTCTCAAAAAAAGTCCTACAGCAGTGACTTCACCATCTATCACTCACTAGAGAAGAGCTGCTGAGTTTGTTGTACGTTAACACTATTGTCATAAACAATTTTTTAACTTGAGGAATTTAAAATTCAGCTGTAGGTGGCCAGACCTACATTTGAGCAATTTAATGGTGGTGTGCAGTTCGGCCTTGGGTTTTTTAAATTATTAGCATTAAGTATACTCAATTTCCTAGACCACTGCTGGTGGTGGTCTTTTTTAAACACATGTTGTGTAGCTACTCACTGAGAAAGCCACTTCACAAAGTCTTTGTCAGTTTAAATAAGAATGATAAACCTATTAGTCATTAGTGTTTTTAAGCGTTGTCAGAATTAATAGGTCAACAAATGTATAACTTCACTCCTCAGTACCGGCACTTGTCTCATAAGATAATCCTTTTAAAACCACCCTGCTCATCCTGCACACACTATTGCTAACTTCAAACACCAAAGTAACTCCCAATCAAAGGATTCAATAAAGCTCAAAACTATCAACCTACCCTTCTCCTGTTTTTAAAACTTCTGCCTTTTATTGTATTTTCAAACTGTATGTCTCTCTGAATCTTCCCTTTTCCCCACTACAGCAATGACTTAATTTTAAGAGTATTGCTTACTTTCTGGAAAAACAAGACAGTAGACAAAAATTTCTTCTGTTTAGGACAATCCAGTCACTAATTTTCCCTGGACATGTCTACCAAATTTTCCTGCAGTGAGAACTAGTAATAAAGTTAAGAATATTCTCTATTCATGTATTTTAATTAAAAAAAAAAAATCTTTTTCCACTTTTTGGTTTTTTACATTGCTTTTTTCTATCTCACATTATCAGAATATCTTGAATCTACAATTTTTTAAATCTACAGGCTCCAGATGTGATTAGTTTTACACAACCAATAGTGAGCCCACTTCTCCATTCACTGAGATTTTACAAGATGGCTGTTTGAAACCATTTATTTCCTATTAAATTCTGTAATAGGGAGTCAGTAACAGGCACAAAGTAACTAGAAAGAGATTGGGGGGATATTATTTTATTTTGGAACTGTATATTTCACATTGTCATACTTCATTGAGTAAACATAGTACAAATTGTTATATAAGTTAAATCTCAGGTAGCAGACTGAAAAAATGCAGGGATTCTGTCACATTCACACTACTGGGTTTAAAAATAATAATATATAATTAGCATTACTGTAATTGTTCTTGCTCTACTATAACCAACGAAAGCACACAGTTGGTGTTACAAGAAACAAATCCTACCATGAGAATAAGAGAATCACAATGCTTTTAGAATGTAATTAGCATCTTACTTGATGGAGCAAAAGGAAAATTATTACCCCTGATAGGTATTACTCATTTTACCATCTGATGACTTTTCTCCATACTCCTACAAACGTCAGGATTGGTAAGACAGAAATAAAACAAAAGCTTTCACTTGTTATTAGATCACTTTGAGAGAAGTACATTCAAGTGCAGAGATGATAATTCAATCTGAAATACTCAAAATACAATTTCAGACATTAATCTTTGTTGAGAATTATGTAATAGATCCTGCAGATGTACCATTTGCTGAAAAGCTAGCAGTACAGAAAAGAATTCCCCAGTTAAGAAACTGGATGATACTGAAATCATAGCCAGTATCTTACATACCTGCACAGAGAAAGGCCTACGAACCTTCTCATTAAGTTTCACTTAACACTTCTAAAGGCTTGGCCACCAGAGAAGACACATGCAGGAGACACTTCTGTGCAAAAGATCCTAGCCAAGTCGTTGAGAATTTAATCAAACTGGTTTTGAAAGTGAGGAGGGTGAAGCGGTTAATAAAAGAACTGTTAACAGCCTTTACTCTTGGCTAACTAAAGAATGGGTGAATACGGGTATGTACACCATGAACAGTTTCTTTACTGAAAGATCTGAGATCCAGTGCCTCACAGCACACGTCATGGCCAGGAAAAAGCCATTAGGAGCCACCAGGATAAAGCCATGAGGAGCCACTGTCAGCTTTCCTGCCCTGCAGCACTTCCCTGGCAGGCTGTCATTCCTGCTGTGCACATTTACATAGGACAGTAGCTTCCACCAAGGTTTCTGACAGCAAAGCACAACTTCCCTTCTTCATATAGTTTGCTTATACAATGAGAAACTAACATATCTGGAAAAAATAGCACAAAGTCAATGGCTACACGCTCCCAACAAACAAAACCTTCATGCTATTGAGGCAGCTACATGACACACAGGCATTTAGGCTGCCACACAGACCTATCACACCTGTTGTTGCAGACATCCAGCAAACAGGATAAGGACAAACACCACAGATGCTCTAAGCTTGTCAACTACTTTAGTAGCCCTGTGAAACTACTCCAGACAAATGTTCAAAAGAAACCACTTCCCTGGAAAATATCCATCAGTATAGCCCAGACTTTCCTGAGAGTTTATTTTCTAGGCTTGTCAAAAGTCACCCAGAGTTGTTTGACTCCTGCCAGTGTAAAGCTAACGGACAAAGTCCTCTGGAGTTCACATCTTTAGAAGTTACCTGAGGAAACCCCAGGATACTCACTTTTCTCTGGGTAATGTTATGCCTCAGAAACAGTTTTGCTAAGAAAAAGCAGCTTTGTGCAAATTCACAGCTCTGAAAACCATCAAAATCCCCTGAAACAGTCAGAAAGAAAACCTCTTATTATACACTCTGTTTTATCACCAGCAAGAGCCAGAGTAGAGGAAAGCACACTTAAGTAGAATTTAGGCAACATCTGACGTTTCCTAGTGTCAAGCAAACCATGGAGGAACCCCACTGCAAGATCACCTGACATATCTTTACTGTCCATGCAGAAGACTAAACTGACAAGTCCAAACGTTTCTATGAGAACCCCCTTCTTTCCAACTTTCTTCCTTGCCCTGGAAAATCTGTTCAATGACAAAGTATCAATTATTAACTAAGACTTAAGACTGATAATGTTCAGATAATAACTGCATAGAAAAAAAATTACCCCAAACAAACCTTACTTACAAAACCATCAGGAATAAACATGAAACAATTCATACAGCACAACTAAGTCTCTGTTCAAACAGATTGCTTTCAATTAAAAAAAAAAAAAAAAACAACCAAAAAAACCCCAAAAAGCCAACAAAACCAAAAAACCAAACTCCCTCAAACTCATTGCCTCTTGATTAGAAGTCCCTTGAACACATAACTCTATGTTGAAATATAGGTACTACTAGTAGAGCTGAATTTCAGCATATGCTAACCTACTTTGCCAAAATAGTGCCCAGATAACTTATAAAAATTTCATATTGCATTATATAAACAGCTGTCTAACATAAAAGTTATGTACTTCACTAGACACCCAGGCTTCCTATGTTTAGATCCAAAAGCGATACCTGCATCTATTTAAGAAACATTAGCATACATTTAACTTGCCACTGATTTACAAAGTCCGCAAGTTCTTTGCACTCCACATGGTCACATACTTTTAGTCAGAAATTTTAAGGAAAATAAACAAGGAGGGATATGTAGCACAATGTAAATCATGTAAACCTGTTCAGGAACTTCCTCTTATACCAGTATAGAAAACAGTCAAACAGAGCCTTCAAAGAAATTGAAGAGGTCAACTAAAGGCCATTTAACCACTGGTGGCAGGAACAGGCACCAGGCATTAAAACCAAAGAAATAACTTAAAAGGTCCAGTTCAGTTTTCTGTTCAGCCAGTTCACCTGGTTTTCAGGCTTCCTCAACAACACCACTGGCATAAAAAACCCCAGAAAACAAAAGTTAGCCTAGGTCACATGGAAACATACCATCAGTCAGTGAAAAAATACTTCAATCCAATGCACCAGTCCGGAGAAAAGGTCACAACCCTTTGAAGAAATTAAATGCTTTAGACCTATGTTTTCAATGCTGAGCCTGAAAAGGCTCATTTCTGCCTCAAAAAGGCACTTGACAAGCAGCAAAACAAGGTTAAGAATCACTAATTTCATTAATTATTTCTATTTAAACAAAATCCCATTTCAATAAACTCCCAGTGTATTTAGTAACATATTTCCTGTTTATTTTTTACCTACCATCATGGTTACTTCACTGGTTCTAGCAGCTTGTCACTCTGTAGAAAACCCATACAGGTAGACAAGAACAAGGTGATTCCCACTCCAGTCCTGTCCGGCCAGGGAGATTACACACTTCTTGCTACTCACCACCTGCTTTCAGAAGAAGTATCTTTCTTGATTATTCTCTCTTCCACTGTATTCCCAAGGGCTTCCTCCTGGTTTAACTCCTTTCTGTAAGACCTCTGTAATAAAGGTCCAATCTAGAAGACTACGGTCTCTCCACAAAATATGTCCGTACAAAGGCAATTCACTCCAGGTCAGATGAGTGGCAGGAAAGAAGGTACGCTATCCAAACTTGAAAAAATAAAGGTCAATCAGATTATTCTTCAGGATTCAATATAAAGCCTTTCTGAGGTACAACCATCCTCAGCAAAGGCATCTGCCATCTAGGTGCACTTAAAAGGGCTGATTTGACTCTGAAGGGTTGAAATGCAAGTTATGTGCTCTTATTACTACAGTGGGCAATTAACTATGGAAAAAATTTACAAGATTGACTTAACTGAAATTCTGTTTGGTATTTTTTCTTGCAGCACTCTTGCTACTTGGTTGTGCAAATTAAAGATTTAAACAATATGGCACATGTAACAGTTAAGAAAAACTTACTTTAAGAGTTTAGGATGACTGTACAGGAAAACACAAGAAACATACACTTTCCAAAATAAACTGCAACCCTTAGCTTTGTATGATCTATAGGCATGTGCAGTAGGATTAAGATTTTAGTATTTGTTATTCTGCACCTGCACTCATTTCTCCCTTCTGAAAACAACATGAAAATGGGATCTCATAGTAGAAGAATGCTCATGTCCAGCCTCCTCAGCACAACACATAGGAGCTGCAGCAACTCAAAGCCTGCTGTCTCAACAGCCTGTCCTTCCCCTGCTATTCCTCCATCTCCCCCTGACACCCCAAAGCCTGCCAGGCTGAAAATGTTCTAAGTCCTACTTGTTTTTTCACTCTGTTCTTGAAGCTTTCAAATAGCAGACACCAAGTGCTGCTGTAAAAGCATAAAAACAATGGCAGGAAGCAGGATAGGAAAACAGAAATTTTTTTTTGTATATTCAAGTTTTTCCAACTGAATTAAACACTGTAAATCAGATCTCCACTAAAACAGCCACCAAAAACGTCTCTCTAAAATAAATACTACTAAAGAAAGGGAAAAGAGCTGAAAGGAACAAATTAATTCAGAAAACAATCATAATTACGCAATACTCACCAACAACAGTGCCTTTATCGGCATGCATTCACTACCTTAAACTTGCAAGAAACAAAAATTTAAAAAAACCCTTTTGGACAGCCAGCATAAAACCTTCCTTCCTCCATAGAAATCACAAAATGATTAATTAAGTCCACAAGCCCAGTAGCAGAACACCTAACTCATTAAAAAACTAGGCATTCCCCTGCTGACACATCAGCTTTGGGCAGAAGGCAAGGCTGCTGGAGGGCAGCACGAGCCTGGGATCTGATGCAGATTGGCACCTATATGCTGTATGACTCTAAGAACTTTGCACAGAAACCTCTATGGAACAGTAAACATGTTCAGCACAGCTACATTGTAAAGGCTATGTTTCAAAAGAAGAGAGAATAAGATGGAACATGCGGAGCCATTGTGGATTCTGTGTTTTTTTAATTACTGATGGTAATTAATATCATTTAATTTCTAAACATTCTAATCAGAGAATAATTTATGTTGGAAAAGAACCTTTAAGGTCATTGAGTCCACCACATATCCCCAAGTGTCACCAAGTGTCACATCTACACCTCTCTTAAATATCTCCAGGGATGGTGATGCTACCATTTCCCTGGGCAGCCAGTTCCAAGAGCCAACCACTTTTTCAGTGTAGAATTTTTTCCTAATATCCAATCCAAACCTTCCCTGGCACAATTTGAGGCCATTTCCTCTTGTCCTAATGCTTGTTTCCTGGGAGAAGAGAAAGTCCCCCATCTTGCCACAACCTCCTTTTAGGTACTTGTAGAGAGGGATAAGGTCCCCCCCAAGCCTCATCTTCTCCAGGCTGAATGACCCCAGCTCCCTCAGGTGCTCCTCATGAGAACTGTGCTGCAGACCCCACACTTCACTGCCCCTCTCTGGGCACACTCCACCACCTCAATGTCCTTCTGGTGTTCAGTTTTGGGCTGCCCACTATAGGATTCATAGTGTGGCCTCATCAGTGCCTAGTACAGGGGGATGATTACTACCCCAGTCCTGCTAATCACAATAGAAACTGGCAAGGAAGGCTGGATGATACTGTAATCAACTCGCTGGATTTAAGAGAAGCCTTGTTCTTTGCTCTACAGGAAAAGTAACTGCTCTATTTGCATAGTATCCTTTCCTCACAGTGAAATCAAAGTGATCAAATTATGTTTATGAGGAACTTCCCTCATAAACAGAATAGAAATTAATACAAAGATTTATACCTTTATCCCAAAGAGCAGGAGAAAAAAATACCAGCATAATTAACTACAAAAGGAAGAAAGTTCTCCAGAGTACCTACAGACTTGGCATGAATTCTATTTCAGAGCAATGGAGAAGGAACTAACACAGATGGACTTCAACCACTGCACAACCCTGACACTTTCAAGAAGACTTCTCTGTCAAGAAAAGCCTTGGACAGACTCTGAAAATATAAGTGACATAATAACTTTATTTTCTTGGGAAATGGCATGTATTTTCAGAAAGAAAAAGAAAACCAAACCCAAAACAAACAACAACCCCCAACCACAAACCTAGGACCAAACAAACCACTAGTATTTAACACAGCATTATTTGTTGACCGTCTTATATATCAATGTTTTATAGAACAATTTTCAAAGTCACCAATTAGTTGATGAACTTAGAATACCTTTTTTTACCTGACAAACCATTTGATCTCATTCTTCTCTCTTTTGTTTATAGCTGATTGTCTATTCTATTTGAATTTTATCAAATTAATGTGAATCCTAATTTGAATTCCAAGAAATTTTTTAATTGTGGTTTATAGAAACTAACCCTTTACTGCAATTAAAACCTTAATTTTTTTATGCTACAGTAACACTCAAATGTTTGCTGATCTCATTGTAACCTCTGTAAGGCATAAATCCATTGTAACACTCAAAAAAGGTTTCTATTATGAAAATAAGTCATGTGATATTTTAAAAACTTATCATAATGGCTAATAATGTAGCAATAAATAAGAAAACACATTAGAGCACATAACTCCAAGCAGAAAATTTAAAATATTTTTTAAATTATGAGTTATGCAGCTGTCTTTCCCATATAGCTCAGAAATATTTTACTGAATTTAAGTTTGTTTTTTTAAGGAATGGTGAATGTCGCTGGATTTATAGTGTACAAGCTAGAAGAGGCTGGTTCTGAAAACTAACAACTTGATGCCAGATTTGTGAATGAACAGTTACAGAAAAGAAAAAGTAGATGATGAATGGCAATACTGTAAGTAGGAAACCTCAGGATGAGGAGCATTCACAAAAAAACACCCAAAAGTCATTTCTCTGCTATTCATGGCCTTCAGCTTGTACCAGCAAATATTACAGGCAACAGAGAACTTGCTGGAGAGATAACAGGCAATAAGGGTTTGGGGTTTAATACATTACACATCTTTACAAGGTTTATTTTACACTTTCAGACAACATGAGTGGAGAAGTTACTTAAGTGAATTTCAGCTCACTTTATTATGGGAATACTTATCTTGGGTTTGTTCAGAGAGGTATTAAAAGACTTTGCTGGAGCCAGTGAAATGCCTGATGGCCACCTCAGAGGCCAGACTTTCCCTGCTGAGCTGCAAAAGTGTTTGTTCAGATGAGGCACAAGAGCTCAGCTAAACAGAGAGGAGAAAGCATTTAAACCAGCTCAAAGGAAACCCCCAGCTCCCAGGCAGCATGGAAGGGGCAAAGGACAAAGCAGCAGTGAGCCCAGCGGGCCTGCACATGGTGCCTGTGAGGCACCATCCTTGCTGCCCAGTCTCCTCTGATCCAGAGGGACAGCAAGTGCCTGCCCCTGCTCCTCACAGTCAGTCCCAACACACTTCTGCAGCTGAGTGGCTTTTACAGGCAGCCACTCAAGACTGATGTATCAGTGCTACCCTATACATAAGACTGGAGCTCAAACAGTAAGCTCAGTAGAAACTCTTGAGCCAAGTTCTCTATGTCAGCTGGAGCACAGGGATCAATTTTTCTCTTTTTGCCTTCTTGGCACAGGCTCCTGGAGCTAGATTCCTAGGCTGTGGTCATTTCTTCCAGCCAATCTGCAGACTCTCAGTGAATAAAGAGGAAGCAAGATTGAGGCATTGGGCTTGTTACTGTATGAAGGGAACTAGGAAGACTTTTCCAACCTATGTTTTAGCTTGCCTTCTGTAGTAATACTTCACTTCCTTTTGCCTTGTCTAAAGCATTACTGCTGCAAAAGCAACTCCATTATTTTAAGAAACCTGTTCTGTTTTGCCACACAAGTTAAAGATTAACCTAAGAAATAAAAACCATTTGTGCTTTAAGTCGCCACAGCACCAATTCTTCCACGAAGCCTTCCATGAAGCTGTAATATTACTACTGCCTCATTTCAATAGCAAGCTTTGTATAACCCTGGTGTATGCTTTCTTTTGCTCCAAAACACCCAAACAGTAGTGCTGCATATAATTTTGCACAGCACCCTGTCAATGCCAAAAAAACCAAGAATTATAAGTATGTTATTAGTGTAAGCTTTTTGTTCTATTGCTTTATTTCAGCTTCAAAACAGGAGATTAAAGTTTCAGTAAGCAATACTACCAGTCACATCATTCACCAAAGCCCTGGATCCCTTGACACTGCTCCTATACAATACTGAGCCTTCTGTGCTCTGGATCAAACCTTCAGAGTCTTTACTGAATGGACATCCAAACAACGTGTCTAATCAAGAAGATGTTGTTCTCAAAAAGGAGGGGAAAGGTAAGAGATTTCTAGACCCTCCAGAGAGAAGCAGCAGCATCTTATGAAAGCTGAAGCACTTTAAGTAGGAGGTGCTTCGCAGAATTCACACATAAGCCCTGTTCCTGGACAGCCTTAACCTTAAAGTAACTTGCATACCCTTTCAATTTTTGTCTATGCATTTGTGGCATTTTTTTTCTTTATAGATGTCTCTACGGTTTGCAAATTAAGGAAAATATTTATGCATGCAATGCTTTCATCTGGAGGAAATAACTCTAGGTTAGATAAACAGTTAATGGGATGTTGTGGTTACCAGTAGAGCACTAGTCATTTCAGAAAATATGATGTAACTGTTTAGTTATGCTTTCCAGACACTAAAGTACAGTATACCAGCATCTAAAAAACAACTTGAAAATATTATTGTACATCATTGTTGTATATCTATATCTTGTTGAATGGGGAGGGAAAATTCACTGTAGTTTCCCCAAATATCTCAGAACCTTTTAAAGCATGTTTATAAGGGTCATTTCTCTTCTGGGCAAATTTAAAACTCTCCAGTGCTGTACCTTCTCAAATCATCTCATGGACCTATGAACAGTTTTCTAAACTCTTCAGTCCAATCAGTTACAAAGCACACAGGCAGGATGCTAAGCACCTTGATTTTCAAAGAATAACCTCATCATGACTCTGCAGCTCAGTATAGATGCATCTGTGTTCTGCAAAACCACAATGCTTTGTACATTTACAAATTGATTAACTACTTATGAACCAAATCCTAGAAGACATTTAATTGCAAGCTTTATTTTACATATAGCATATACACATTAACACCCCACGCACACATAATTCCAGTAAGCTCAATGTATTATTAGTCCAGATTGTCATGCATGCACACATTTGGGATCCAAACATGCAAAATTGTGCTTTCCCATGGACATGCAGTCTCCTTGGAGAGTGGACTCTCAGAGCAGCTCACTACCAGAGCCAAGGATGGGATGTGAGCACTGCTGCACCAGCAAAAACTACCAAGTAACCTGTGAAGTCAGAATGGCCATGAACAGCCAGACTGGGACAGCAGAAACTTCATGTGTATTAGGAGTGGACACCCACACTCATTTTGTTCAAACAAATCATGTTTGCTGCATTCATCTTTAGCTGCCTCCCTGAAAGGCTGAACAAGCCAGCCCTGTCATAGGACACAACTAACCTCCTATTCTCTCAAGAGCTCTGACAATTTAAGCACACTGTAAATAATTTATGCTACAGACAGTTATTGCCTATAAGCAATCAGCTCTTCCTATTGCTTTTGAGTTGATAGCTCAATCTAACCACTCAGTTGAATAAATACAAGCTGATTATGTTAATAATGAGAAAGTGCTGTCCTCCTTGGGAAGCCTTTCCCTAAGGAGTTCACACAAGGCTACAAGGTGACTTTTGGCTGAGCCCAGATTGCTGGAGAACACATGGCTAGGAGGAGGCAGGAGGCACGCAGGAACGTGGCTGCAGCCCAGCCCAGGCACAGAGTAGGTGGTCTGGTCACTTGGGGAGCAACAACACAAACCCCAGCGGCAGAGGCTGGCTGAGCCGCCTTCTCAGCAGGGACACAGCAGTGTAGGGGGCGGACACTCTTCATTAACACCCAGCTTGCAAAATGAAACAAGTAATGCTGGCTGTCAACACCTGAGAGGGGTTTGCCACCCACCAAATCCATGGGACCAGGAGAGTCCTCAATCAGCCCATCTCAGACCCTGGTTGCTACTATATACATTTTCTTTCCTCCAACAGCCAGCACTGTCAAGCAGTTATGACACTGGTTTATACGCCTGACGTACTTGCCAGGAAATAATATTCTGCCAGTGGAAAACAGAGGGGAAATATCTCACAAGAAAAAAAAAAAGAAAGAAAAGTAAAATACTATTTTTAAAGAGTTCCAGATACCAGGGATTAAGACATCAGTTCAAAATATGGAACTGCCTCAGACATCCTCTTCTGTAACTGCAGATGGGTCACTTAGGTCTGTGCCACAAGTCTCACCTCTGGCACAGACTCTCATACTTCCTTAACTCACAATGGTTTATGCAGACCCAAGGCACAACCAATGTTTTCCAGACCCATCTTCTACTGTCGACCAGGCCCCGGTGCCTGAATTCTCCCCCACCCACATGTTCCTGAGCAAGTCATTCAAACTTTGTGTCTTTGTTTACCTCCCAACAATACCTTACAGAGACAGATTTGATAACGAAGTAGCAGCAGCCACGTCACTCACAGCATGGGTGAGATTCCTCTGCAAAATGGAGCAGGTAAATCACCTATCATGCAAAACTAGAAGAGGTAAGTCACAGTACCCTAGGTAACGCCATTAAATCACAACTTAAGAGCTGAAACTACAGAATTCATAAACACATGGCTTTCACATTACAGATTTATTGTCCAATGACTAAAACAGCTTAAAACTAGAGCAATAGTATCACTTTTAGTCCTGCCATATTAATGTTAGGTAAAAATTGTTCTATTACTGAAGAAGTAAAAATGAACTGCGAAGTGCAAGTCCCATTTTAAATGTGAAGCCAGAAATCATTATAAAACAAATACAAGTTTCTTTTTATTAAGTGAGTTTCACATGCATTTCAACTGAAACACTTAACAGTGAGGCATCTGCAAAGATACAAAGTGAAAAGCTATACAAATATGGAATTTTTTCTAAGAGAAAAAGAATACCTACTGATGAACAGGAGTCGCAAATAAGTAGTGATTTTTACTACAAAGTTAATTAAGTATGGAGAAATTCTTCCTTGAAATAGGCTTTTTCTAAGAGCGTTACAAATACCCATATTTCAAAGTGATGGTAAAGAGAGAGTTAACTACCAAACAGAGTATATTCTCTTGGCTTAACATGCTAGTGAATGAAAGGTGGAAAATCAGGACCCAAGACAGCAATACGAAAACAAAGCATAAACAGGGATTTGCTTTCAGTTCAGTTACCTGACAGTGAATACCTTATCACTGTCCACCTTACTGAAACATTTTGCCCCCTTGTCAGAGCAAAATTCCTCATCCTAACAAATACGTTTTGATTCCTCATCGTTATGAAATTTTTGCTTGTTTCTTTGCTTTGAAGGTGCAATCACAAAATTCACATTCCTCTAGAAAAATGACACCAGCTAAGAAAGCAATAGGTCAGTTTTAAACAATAGCAGTTTTGGTGAAAAAAAAAAAGTAGGAAAGTTCATGTTCCTTCGTGATCTGAACGTCCTGTTCTTGCTGCCTGGTGTTAATCACCGGCATACGTCACTTCCTTGTCATTCACATGTCACAACATGGGCAGTGATTCTGCACCCAGCTGCCAGGAGAGCTGGGACAAAACAGGAGCAGATGTGATTTGAGTGATTATTTAATCTTACTCTCACGTTTGCATATAACTGTACAGTACCTGATGCTGGTTGATCTCTGGGGCTCAAACCCAAAGTACTAGCACAGCCCACATAAACTTTTGAACAAACATCTTTATCCAACAGAACCAATATAGTGCAAAAACACCACCACACCCCCTCCAAATATAAGGCAGTAACTCTACAAAATGCAAGAAAAGCATGACATGAAACACTCCCATTTCGTGGGATGGCTGTCATGTGCAAGCCTTCGGTATTCAGCATCAGAGCTGACCTTCAAATACAGTGAAAACCCATACAATTCTGAATTGTACAGCTTAGTCTTATAATCATGAGGATATAAAATTGCCTCTGCAGTATGACAATTTTTGCAAACCTGTCGTAAACAAAGCCTTAAAATCTTTTTTATTTCACTGCAGTAAACTGAGAAACATGCTATGAAAAACAAGAGATACAGAATTTAAGGTCTACTGGGAAGCTGGCTGGTTTAACACATTCATATGAATTAGAAAAGGCAAAGCCTTAGGAAACAATGTCAGTTGCATCATACTCCTTTCAGAGTGTCATCCAACCTTTCTCCAATTTGGATAAATGTATATCTCAGTGATAAAAAAATAAATAAATAAATATTTAAACAACCACAGTGCTGCTTCTCCCTGTGGAGATAAAACACAATGGGCTCTCCAGAAAAACTTTGTTTTACCTGTTCCTATACATGGCACACCTGGTTCCCTTCCTGTTACCCTGCTGGCCCTCCCTGGAACCCAATGAGAGGATTCCTGAATGTTTGCCAACCAACACATAATCCTTTTGGATAACTGCAATCATCTTTCCTATTTTCAACCATACCTACAAGGCAGTAGCACACTATTTCCCAAACACCACAGAGAACTTGCTCCATCTTCTAAAGGCATTTTTTGTTGTTGTTCCCTTTTACTATATTTTCCCCATCTTTATTAAATTTTCTACTCTAGAAGCATGCACTGTTTCAAGATCTACCTATAACTAATTAAATGTGAAAAAAGTACTTAGAAGCACCACTATCAAGAAGCTGCAAAACCTTCAGTTTCAGAGAGCCTTTATCAGATGTAAACAACAGCTACCACACCTGAAGAAAAACAAGTATCCCAGCCACACATTTCTCCACCACGTCCGCCATGGCAAGTCAGCATGATTCTTTCCTGGGCAAAGCCTGGGAAAGGAGAGGAACCCTGCAGCATATTCCATGAGTCACACAGTCCAGCTGCAAACTTCAGATTTTGGGATACACAACACCTTGTCATGATACTTATGGGTCATCATTAGGTCAGCCTCCTTGCCTACAAAGGGCAGGAAGCATCACCCATTTTCTACAGCCAGAGAGAATCTGCCTCTGCTGATTTCATCAGCCATGAAATAATAACTCATCTTTCATGTGATACAGTTTGAGGACAAAGATGTAAGACATGCTCAGCTGTAAGGATAAAAACACATAATTAAATGTAAGCACAAATTCCAAAGGAAAAAATGCTTCTCCGGATGCTTTAACAGATTCATCTTATTACTTAGAAAACACCATACTATGAATACTAAACAAGGACCTACCTATTATTTTTTTTCATTATATATTCACTGACCCAGTCCATGCAATTTACATTTTTTTAATTGTGAAAGAAAAAAAAAACAAAAACACAAAGAAGAAAGGAGAGGGAATAAACAATATTTAATATGCTGGGAAGAAATCTCATATTCTCTACAATCTCTGGCAGCTACCACTTCAATTCTTGATATGATAAACATGAAAAGGGGACATTGGATTAGTCCAATTTCTCTTCAGTTCTGAAATCCCCACACTTCTGCCACTGCTAGTTAGAGAACATCCTTCCCCCACCCCCACGGTGGCATTCCTGTCTGATGTGGTCATTCAGCAATGTACTCACAAGTAACCATTTTGTCAACTGACAGTGCAACAAGTGGCAAAACCAAACATATATGGCCCCTCACAACATTCTCTACTGAGGACCTATACTGTAGCTTATATTTAGAAGGATACCCTCTGGAAGCAAAATGGAATGATAGGTGAAAGACAATTTCTAGAAGAAACTGATGGGCAGGTTAACATAGATCCACTGAGCAGTTTCAGTGATGGAGAGCTGCACTAACCAACGAAGCCCATTTAAATCACACTGATAGGTTTTTACTCTAACAATTATAAATGGGATCTTCATTATCCATGCAAACGTAACACTGCTGTGTCTGGGTTTCTGCCAAAACCAGAGCAATAAAACTAATGAACTGTCAAGGCAACACATTCCAAGGAAAGTTAAAAGTCCCTGCACATGACACCATATGACTTTTTTTTTTTATACCTATTCCTCTCACTTACTGTACACCAAAATTTTGAACTTTTGCAGTGCTCTCTTTTTTTATTCCCTCACAACCAACCTCACCTCTTCCAAATCATGTTCCTCGGGATCATGGCCACAGAGGACATTCATATTGCTTAGTTGCAGATGGGTAACTAAGTATCTGAATTCAGAGATAAATCAACAGAAAGATACAGAATCTCTCCACAGTGAGATTCAGAAGAAGAGCTTAATCTGGATTCTCTCAATCACTGTCTGGAGAAGCCCTTGTATCTATACACTGATGACAGAAGGAGCCTCACCAGAAGAACACTGAGTGGCTTCATTTACCCCTCCTGCTCTAGCTTTCTATCACAAACACATTCATTTTCTTACCTGAGTTTTAATTATCTCAGTCATATGAACATTTTCAGAAATAGGTCCAAGTTTTCTAAAATATCTCAAAGAAATAATAAACAAATAACTGGTAATAAAAAAATGTTTATTTGCAAGATTTGATTCCACTGTGTTGGCTACACAATCATCTCTACAAATAACCTTTTGCACTACTTCTGTACAAAGCTCCATAGTAAAAATAATTCAGAAAATGTTGTTTCCCCCAGCATCTTTCACTCTGTTAATCCTCAGAAAGAATGTAAATAAATGGAATTTCTTCTCTAATTTTCCAGCAGTTACCAGTTATCAAGCAGGTTTTCAAAGGTGTTCTTCAAAAGTATGTTTATAAATGCAGCCGTAAACAAGCTGGATTTTCAAGGCAAGCTAGGTCCAGAATGCCCTTTACTTTAACAGTCTGAAAATTTTACTTTTATATTCAAAAAAAAAAAATTAAAGCAGCAACAAACATGTGGAATTGCTATCAAAGTTCTATCCACACATATTGCCACACCTAGTTAATATCACTGCTTCATCAGTAGCCCTTTGTTTTCTACAGGAAACACTTAACAGAAGTAGTTATCCTCTCTGTTTGCTCCACTAGGGTATCCAGTAAATTTAATATGTCTATCTCTTGAAAAGAGCATGTCAATAAAATAGAAAAAGCAGGATTTAACCAGCACTCAGAGAGGTAAAGTGGCAAACAAGAAACACTGTATTCACCTGTGGGGTGAATATTGACAAATCAACAGAACATGAGACATTAAAGTATTTTTCTCTTATTCATTCCTAATTATGTCTTTTTGAGGACACTCTCTTCCTGACAGTTTTCTTCCCTTGAGATATTTCAGATTTAAAACAGAATGGGAGACATTTACTAATGTAAAGTCAGGTTTAAAACCAGTGCCTTTGTATAAAACTTTGAAAGATGAAATTTTCCATCCTATAAAACAACAGGAGGCAGCCAGTAATTTTAGTGGGACTGCACAGCGCCAGACACTAGAGCAGACACGAAGCCTGTTAACAGCATACATGCTCTCTTATTTTCTTTCTTTCTTTTTTTTTTTTTTTTTAAACTTAGTATTCTGTAACAGTCTCAATCCTTCTCAATTCCACTCCTGTGCCAATAAATCCCAGCTTGCTCAGGCCATGTTAGGCCTAGCTGTAACAGAGCCCCTGACACCTAATGTTTCTGCTGGAATTTTTAGCAACCCCCTTGTTGTCATCTCAGTTTGCTGTGGTGGGCAACACTTCTGTTTCCCACCTGCCTGCCAGGTTGGCCTCTTGGCCCCATATTAATCTGCGGTCAGGTTTAGTCAAGCTTCCCCCAGTTCTGCTTATGTGCTGTAACTCACCTGGTAGCTCTTTCCCTGGGGAAAGAGCCCTGGGCTGCAGCAGTGCTCCACAGCTCCATCGTGTCCCTCGGGAGAGCAGCACTGCGCAGCAGGGGCAGAACACAGGAGCCACACAGGAGGACTCAAGGACAGAAGGAATGGGGTTCCTGGTTTCATTTTTACCTTCTGCGTCATTCACAGAATCAAAGCGGTGAAAATAAAAGGCACTGTCTCTTGCCCTGCCATGCATAGGCACTTATTTGACACCTGTCCTGTTAGGACTATGTTAACATGTAACAGGAGCACAAACACTGGGTTAAAAATCATCGCACCTGATACAACCACAAAGAGGCAGGTACACTTGCAGTCACACTAAAGGGACATACCTCAGGGCTCTTTCCTATGGAGTTAATTATCTCAGGTATGTTTACACTTGGAGGATGAAAAAAGTTTGCCGTCATTTCAGTTTGAAACTGACTACCATTTCTATTAAACTGCATCAAAAACAACTTGCAGCTTGCACTTGTTCAAAACTAGGCAAGACAGACAAGAAATACTGGGAAAGATAACAAATGCTTTTTTCTCACAGTTAGAATGGCATCTAAAGATCAAATCATCCTAGGAAGCTTCAGGAGAAGGAATATACAGGCCATTACAAACCTACTCTTAGAAAGTCATTCTCCAAAAGAAAGGAAGGCAAACAAGAAACAGCTTCTCCATTGGACTGCAGTCCTGTTAGGGTAGAGGCCAGGCAAAAATCAGCCAAGCATCCTTCACGCTAACTGCTGTGTGCTCTTTTTTCTGCAACAGTTTAGAGGGCTCAGGGGGTTTTGAAGGATTTTGGAGTTTTTCAATACCTGCTGATTCTAACCCAAATCGTCTGGAAAGTGTGATGAAGTACTGGAACATGGTTTGCTGAGATGTTGCATTTGAGACATAAGTAAAAATGCTGAGAAAGAAAATTACATCTGCCTCTTGGGTATAAAGGAAAACCTAACAAAAAGTCTTAGCAGCCTATTAGTACAGTGTTAAAATTTTTCTGTGAACGGGTCATATATACAAGGAAACTAGTAAAGCTGCTTAGCAGTTCTTCTGTAGGAACAGACACCTATTTGAAGCACTTGGAAGACACAAGGAATAGGTGCATAAATGACCTATGCATGCAGCAGCAGACCATGTTCAACCACAGAAAGAAGTGTCTTTGTGCAAGTGCCTCTCACACCCTGTATGTAGAATCCCAGACAACACATTCTCTCCATTTCTTCCCCATCACCCTGATCACCCTAAGTGACCCTGGTGACATGACCATTCATAACAGCCTGGCTCACTTCACCTAACAGAGGCAACCAGTCACCCAGACACACTGATCATCTGACAACCACAGCTGCCCCGTTCACCGAAAGACTATGGACATTCTAGTTGTTACAGTCACACGGACCAACCACCTCGGACAACAGCAAAGCTCAAGGCCAATTTTTTGGTGCTGATGAAACATAAGCCAGAAATGCTAATACAAGAAAAAAAGTCTGGATTCCAGAAATTTTGAGATTTATCATGAGTAGGTTTGGCTTTTTCAATAGTCATTAAATTTGTCTCTTTTTTTAACTCCCAAGATAAACACATTAACACAAACACTTCACACTTCATTGTTAACTCTGCTCAGGCAGTACCTACAAACCCTTTTAAAAGTGAGTCCACTGTTCTACTTGAATAAAGATATTGCAGACCCCTCCCCACCCAAAAAAAAAAAAAAAAAAAAAGAAAGCTTTCAACATTTATAATTACACATCACAGTGCAACCAACAACAGTAGGAAAGGAGGGAGGCAAGACAGAAATAAATCCACATGTTTACAGAGAGTAACTGCATGAAGACACTAGAAAAATAATTAAGAGTTCTTGGGGGAAGGGAGTAAGACCAGAAGCTCTGTGAAATAAGGCTGTATCATATATTCACCATGGGTTATTACCCTTCCCAGGATATTGTGTTTAAGCAAACATTCTGTGAATACAAAATAGGATCCCATGGCTAATACAATAAAGTAGACTCGCAGCTGGACTTTCAAATACTGCCAAGATAATATTAAATCAGAGCAGTGCGAGTCACCAGTTCAGAGGCTGCATTTTGAGAGGTTTGTTACCAGCATTACAACAAGAAATTCCTGCGTGAGGAGAGGAAGACAAGCTTATGTTATGCCCTGAACTGACTTCACAGCTCCTGTAAGACTTTCCCTTCAAGACTGTTGCTATCTAGTTCAGTTGTATTTTTGTGATGGATTAGAAAATACTTCATTCTGTTCATCTTTGATTTAAAAGCATTTGCCTCAGCTCTTCTAAATTAATTGGTTTAATTTAAAGTAATTCTGATCTTTGGCTCTTTGGAAGAAGTGTTCTCAGAAACAAAGGGAAAACTTCTGGTATCATGATTAGAACAAAGGCATTGTGACATACCTGATGAGAAACAATTGTGTCAAAAAGAAAGGCACATCTCCCTCCTCCAGCACTTGGTGGGACTTCAGCCATGCCTGGACCACAGAAGATGCACCCAGACTGGCCACAGGAAGTGGACTGCCAAAGCACTCATTGCATTTCCCACATACACTGGGGTACGATATCAAAGGTCTCCATTGAGATGGTCAGGGAGAGCCTTGCAACTCAAGAGATCTGCAACTCAAGTAAATTGCTTCATGATCAAATCCACAGTTGTTCAGGGTTGCTCTACAACATCTCTGAATATAATTCCAACAGCTTCCTTTTCTGAGAGAGGAAAAGTAGATCAAAGATCACAAGAAGGTAGAAAAGGTGTCTAGAAGATGCCACAAAACTTCTGCTAAATGCATCGCCACAGCCCACAGCAAGAATACCTATAAACCATTACAGGCTTCAGAATATGACCAGAAGCCACAATTACAGTATGTCACAGCAGGATAGATGGAGTGATCCGCAGCATGACCAAGTACCACACACTTGTGGAAACCCATCACAGTAAGAACATGCCAGTGGGATACACCATTCAGGAAAAAAGATGGTTATTATGAGAGGCATCACCAAGCCACTCTTCCATTTCATGAACATAAAAGCAAAGCACAAAGAAGCAAGGTGAATAATTATTTTGTTTAATGTGAGCCATCTAAAAGACAGGCACTTAGTCTAAGCTGCAGCCTAGTTGCCCCCTTTGGTTCCTCTCTAGTCACAGAGGGGGATTCACCCCACCTGTTACAGAGTTGTTCCCCAATAACGTCACTAGCATAAATAACAAATCCTTTGCCTTTAGCCAGCTAAACATGCAATAGGTTCTGTCTTGCAAAGAATTGTGCTGTGGTCTCTTAATTAAGATAGAGACAGTAATGTTGAAACACCATCACAAGAACCTGGCTATGGAGCTCACTCCTTACTCAGCAGCACATCTTAGCAGCATGGCAGCACATGTGGTAAGCTGACCACCACAAAAGAGCAGGCAGGTTACCCAGGACTTGTCAAAGAGTGAGAGCAGGCACACAGGCAAACACCACCTGTGACAAATATTTCAGATATTTCAACTCCAGCAATTCAGGCAAAGTGTTTGTGTAGCCCCTATCTGACATTTTTAACCTCTGTAGTTACACCTGCTTTAATATACCACATACTTCTAAAAGGTAAAGGATTTTTTTTAAGCATCACACCCAGGAGACAGCTGTTCAAGACCCCTACACAGAAGGAAGAAGAAAAACAGAGGTCCATCTTTAAGACAACATTTTTAATTGAAATTTGAGCCAATACCAAGCTGTCACTGAAACTGCTGATGTGATGCAATTACCCAGGCAACAGCACTCCTTCCTTTCCATTCCAAATAAAACTGACATCAGACCAAACTACTCCTGCTTAAATCTAACCCAATCAATGCAGAAATTTGAGTTTAGCATGAAGATGAACCTCAGGACAGCTACTCTTATGGCTAATCACTGATGTCTATGAATTGAACTAACTCCACAGATATGGACGAGCTCTAGATTTATGTATTTGTATCCTTTCAAACATTCCTGGAAAGTATACACTTCTGGAGTTGCTACTGTCACTCATTTTAACCACAACAATCCTAACCACTATCACTGCACATGTTCTGCAGAATTTTGCAACACTGCAGTTACTCCTGGGGGAGGGGGGTGAGGGAACCGCAACACAAAACACCAAACAAATCAGTTCCCGGCCCTTTCAGGTTACTTCCACATTCCTTTGCGGGGGCCTGATCCTCACAAGCACCACAGGACTCCTCCAGCACACTCACATTTCTATTCTCTTCAGCAGGCAAGACAGACACACGGATCTTGTTGAGACAGAGGTCTACAAAGTGATGCTGAGCGATTGTTTTCCTTGGCTCTGCAGCCTCTGATCTCCTAGTTTAAAAACCTTCCATTCCCTACAACCTCATTTTTAATTGCAAATTGCACAACGGTTTATTTGTGCATTCTTCACATACATAGAAAAGCCTCTGCCAAAACAAGTACTCCTAAAAAAAGCAGCTGGGTTAACTGAGGCAGACTGCAAGATCTTTGAGAAATGAGGCTCATTAAGTACTTAACACTAGCGCAGTGTAAGCCATTCATTCAAAACTCAGAGCACAGATTTCCATTACTGACTGAAATAAAAGATCCAAGAGGCAGGGAAGGGGAGGAAGGAAATGCATTTGAGCATTTCCATCTGCTTTTTCCTTCTCGATACCCTGAAGCCCGCTAGCTACGGCTCACAAGCTATTCCAGCACGCTTTGATTTGATACCTGGCTTCTGTTTACACTAACAGGTATAACTGCCCTGCAGCAGCCCGAGTCTGCTCAGCTTACTCACTGGCTGTCACTCTGCTCATCACAGCAGCTCACCCAGGAAAACATAGCAGACCACAGTACCGGGCAGTTGCTCTCCAGCTGGAAAGCCTTTTCCCCTCTTCTTCTCCAGTGAAACATGAAAACCCACCACAAAGAGCTTGGTGTCTCACCTATGGCAAGCATATTATATAATAAAGGAAATTCCAGGGTAGAGAGAGGGGTCAAAGTTATTACTATGGGTTTATTTGTTCAAAACATCCATCGGTTGTTGCTGCTTGCTCTATTAAGGGCAGGGGCATCACAAAGAAATCAGCTGTGGTGCAGATGGTTTTTAAACACAGGTAAGAGAAAAGCCACAAAAGCTAAGCTTGCCAAAGACATTAGGTCACTCCTTTGCAATCATACAACCATCCATATTTCCACAGAATGTTTTATCAAAGGAACGATAAACCTGAGTGCAATACCTTGCTTGAAGGAACAGAGCACTCAGAAAATGAAAAGCAGAAAGGGAATAATTCTTTAGAGAAAGAAACATAGCATCTGTTGTATCAAGTTTTCAAGGAATCAGTGAACATCTCTACAGAGGAAAACAAACCGAGTGAAGTGTCTCCTTCACTGAAAAGATAACACTGTCACAGAGCCCAGGGAATTTGGTTTAGTGACTCACGTAGCTTAGTAAAAAAATTCTGACAGTATACGACTTCTCAAAGTTAGCAGCAAACAACTTTCCAAGTACATTTAAAACACTAATGAATTTCTAAATAGAAACTAGCTAACTTCTAGAGAAAAGATTATATTACAGACTTGCATTTGAAAAGTCCTAACCAGACAGTCTTTTCTTAGAAGAGCATGAAAAATAAAGGTCAGCCAGTTTATTCAGTACACATATAGACAACTGAGAAATGCAAAGAAATTAAATGTTTGAAGTCTATTCAACATGGTCATTCAACATTCTCAGCTCCACAGCAAAGACCATCCTGGCTACGTAACTATGGTCTTTTCTTTTTGCTGAAACACAGAAAAAGTTGGTAGTCTCTATCCTAGACTCCCATGTTTCAGGAATCAAACCCAAGATCCAACTGGGCCTAAAAAGTTTGAAAACCTCCAGTTTCTTCAGCAGTTTATGCAGCTCATATCCACTATTTATCTACCAATAGCTCTTCTTTAAAAGCTGCAGCATTGCTAAGAAACTAGCTTGAAAACAAAGATATCATTTTCCGGTCTGATCAGCCAAAACTAGACAATTATCTCAGGGATGGTTCACATATCCTAACACACCTTCCTAATGTTTGCCTCAAATCTGTACACAACTCTGTCAAACCAGACGCTAATGTCACCAGTCAATATCTTCAAGATTTTTAATTGCAAGGATCTGACCCAGCCAATACCAAACGCACATTTTTCCTAAGCAGCATCATTTCACATTACCAAGAACAGCTGCACTTGCATATTTTCAAGGTCATTTGAAAAATTAGGAGACCTGTAATATTTTTCTCATGCCCTTGCATACTGTGTATTTATTAAAATCTGTTAAATACTTGTTTTGTCTCACAATATGTTCTTTTCCCTACTTACAGTAAATATGCCTGCATAGAGGTTCATTTCAGAGAAGAGCTTTACTTACAGGTGATATTTTCAAAACTCATAGACTCCGAAACAATACCCTTCTGGTTGGTTTTCCCTTTGATAATATATTGCAATATACTTAGTTTGCTATAATGTGCAAGCAAATTATACATATCACATAAAAAAATACTAGCATTTGGAAAACAAACGAATAGCCTGCATTACTGAGAGAAATTTTTAACTGTAGCTATTTATTTGTCCAAGTCAGTGGCTATGTCTACCCCAAAGTTTTCAGGATATCACAGCTTTTTATACAGTTCAAGGACATTAAGTTGCCCTGAAAAGAAAATATTTGTTCTGGAGAGCTTATCACATGGAATTCGCCAGGATAACACAACCTGGAAAATTACACCATAATCATTTAGACAATCAGGGGACAGAGAAGGTATTGGGAGATGGTTATTATTTTAAAAAGGACTTGGTTTGTCGAGCCCAACTCAAAACTGCATTTTTGCATGATACATGTTTTCCCAGCTGCAAAGTGGAGTCTTTCCAAAAGGGTTTGCCTTTTTATGAAAACAGACAGCTGCTGAAAGTTGCCAATATCATTTATGACTCCAGGATTCAAGATCTTATTCTCCTAACCTTAAATCAACCCCCTCAGTCCATGCAAATAATCACCTTTTGAATCTGATGGGGAAAAATAAACAACACTGATTTGATTTTTCTTGGTTTGGGGGTATGGGGGAAGACCCAAGGTACACACTCAGCATGAATGGGTGTAAGATGATTAATGTGATGGCTACAGTAAGTTGACAGCCCACTTGATTATTGGATGCTGCTGCTTAGAGGTTTTTATACACCTGCATCTCAGGATTTAATGCTATTAAATAATCACACTTAAGATTCTCTCAGTTATCAATATACTGCTTCAAGCTTATGTTCAGATTTTTATTACTAGTAAATCTAAAGAAATGAGCTTGACACCAGACATGACTGTCAATATGACCTGAGGTAACAGATTTTCCTTCTGGATTTGTCACTGAAAGCTGCCAGATCCCAACTTTATAACTCTCTGCCAACAAACACAGCTAAAATGTAGTGCCTTTCGGAGTAAATGCCATCCTTGTGTACTCTGATACAATGTTATCTCGTCAGATAGCAGAAGCAGGGCTGGGGGAAATTTTTATTTTCAAGTTTAGATTTGTTCACAATTATTCTAAAAAAAAATGACAAAAGGTAGAAAGAACAAAAGCAGTGGAAACCTCAGTAAAGCACTGTTTTTAGAGAGCAAGGATAAGCCAACAACCACACACTGTTCTCAGCAAGCACCAACAGCTGTAGGCTCGTGTTCTCACACAAGCACTCACTCCTTCCACAAATGTTTGAGAAACAAAGTTTACTGAAAAACCACCCACAGAAATTATACTTGGGCTTTGCCCCTATATGCCTTCAAAGGAGGCAAACATAATATTCACACCAGAAATGTTTCCAGCATCCACAAGTTTGAGTGTGGAAAAAACATTCGAATCAATACCCAGAAAGCCAGGCTCAAGCCTCTGAACAGTGAACTCTGAATGAGCTCTGCACGCCTGTCTGAGATTTCCAAGGAATAGTGTTAAATCCACCTAGAAAACAAACACCATGGCATTTTTGTAAACACATGACCAGCTGGAAGAGGTAAGGATACAAATTTATCCATTTATTTATTCATTACAGAGGACACACTTGGTTCCAGTTACTTCCATGCATTTTGTGGCACTAAACCAAAAAGGAAAGTTTGATCTTACGCTTTGGAAATTAAGAATTTCCAGTGTTACTGAAAAGAACAGCTTTCACCCGATAATCACACCTATGGCACTGAACCAGCACACCTCAGTAGAAAGAGGTAGTGGTACATCCAGTGCTAAGCCGAACCAGTACTGACTACAGGTCAGTGTCATCAGCGGCACACTTATCCTGGAATCCAGCATCTCTCTTCTGAGGAGATGCTACAAACAAGAAGGAACTGTGTGGCCATTTCAACACTAAGTGGAGAACCAAGAGCCTACCAGTCAGGAAAAACTGGTTTCTAGTAGCCAGATTGGTGTACAGCATTTTCAGGAGGGGTGCACACCACCTGCCATGCTCACAGCCTACTCGACAGCTATTTCACCAGCTGTGGGGTTTGGGACAGATGTACAGCTGGCCCTTGACCAGGTAAGAGTGAAGCCATGGAACAGCTAAGATCATCACAGTTGAGACCAGATAAAACCCTCAAGTCTGAGGTACGGGAAGGCTCAACTACTGGGACATCTTTACTAATAATGTCCACAAAAAAAACGATCTAGTATGTATACCGATTGAGTTCTCCAAAGCCACTTGAGCTCCATCACTTTCTTTTCAGCTTCTGTTCACCCAATTAAAGAAATAGCAGTTGACCTGTACTCTGAGGAAAAAAATTACACCCTTCCTTCCAGCGTTCTGCTGTGTGGAGGAGGACAAGGTTCACAGCTGCGGTCTGTCAAGTACAGTACAAGAAAGAGGCTCACTCAACAGTCTGAGTAATTTTGCTGGCCTTGATCTCAGTCTCCCTGGCCTTTCTTTGAAATCTTCTTCAGACAGTCTCTTATTTCCTTCTTTATTCTTTTCTAGGGGAAGAGTCATCTCTTCCACTATTAGCTATCTTGGACAGCAAAACTGTTGTCCCAGGTCACTGCTGGTGTCACATCCAACTGCATGAGAAATCCTGAGGCTACCTCTCTTGACCCAAAAGATGAATCATACATCCCAAACTGGTTATTGTCAAAGCAAACAAAGAAATACACATAGGTGATGACTGAGCTAAAAAATCTACCATTGCTGTAATTTCTAAGAAGAATCAGAAGCAAAAGGCCTGTATTTGGAAAGATACCTTCTTAACAAATCAGTATCTAGTGGTTGACTCTATTGTTCTCCCTTTGGAGGAAAAGCTGCTGTCCTGGATTTAGTACATTTATAGCTGCCAGATACTGGAAAGATCATCTAAGAAAGTATAAATAAAATATAACTTAATAAAAACGAGTCAGAACATGCTTAATAAGAATTGAAAGACAAACTAGTGTTTACACAAGGTAGAGCTTAGGAATGAAACCCAAAGCTCTGATTGCATTTTTGTTCTCAATCATAAAACTTAAACCAAAAATTTTCAACAGTGCACGTCTACACTGAGTTAATTTAAAAATAAAACTTCAGAAATCTAGAACTCTTGTGGCTCACATTAGAAATGTATACCTTTCAGTTTTATGCTCTGTGTGTGTTCATAGTAGGAACCACATACCTGCTACATTAATACAGAAGTTCATATAACACACAAACTAGTTAGTATGAACATTCTTTTTGATGTGGATCTAATATGCTAGCACACCTCTGGAAACATTTTCAAACACATGAATTATTTTGTTTCTGTTTTCAGCAGGAATCTGCAAAAATACAGTATTTATTTTTACATGACTACATGGTTTATAGAGCAGGACAGGAGTATCTGCCAGCCTGTTAAGTGGTCTGGTCTGAAGAGCACTTCAGCAGAAAGTAGAACTGCATAGCATTTGCATTTAAAAAAAAAAAAATAAAATTAATAATCTTTCTAGACTCTCAGTCGAGGTTCTTGGGTTCAGTCAGAGTGAAAGGGATTTTATAGTACTTGTCAAGCAGAAAGCATGCATTTAATAATGAATAAACGAAGCAGATAAAGCTACAGGAGCTCAGCAGCACAGAAGGTGAACCAGGCTATGGTATTTCACAGCAAGTGTCGACAGAGAACTATGCTCAGGCTGAAACAAATGGGCATTGCAGAATCTGCAGATGCACTCACTGTCTGGGGAAAAACACATTTAGCAACCGAACAGCATCTTGATGCAAGAGGCAGCATGCTGGGCTCAGAAGATCTGATTTTATTGCCCCTTTTTTTTGGTCACTCTACTAGCCAAAATAAGGGTATAACATTGCAATCTTTGAAATTTATATAATCTGTGTGTAATATATTAGGCAATATATAACAAAGTGGCTCTTTAAGTCACAGACCTATCTAAAGCATCGGTTTGTGCAACAGTATATGCATTGGTATACATTCCTGGGAGGCGTGATTATTAAACACACATAAAAGCTCAACACTCATTTTATGCATGAACTCTACCTACAGGAACAGAAAAACATCAATAACTCCATTACAGATGCTTGAAAGCAACCTTACTACCCAGTGGTATAGTGATAATTGAAAATCACTATGAATTTTTACCTTCCTCTAATGCTAAAATCAGTTCAGGACAGATTTTCCATTACAGGGGAACTAAAATAAAATTAGAAAAGGAGTATTTTTCTTACAGTAGCAGCTAAACATTACTGCCAGAGGCTACTGTAACCCAGTTTCTAAATTTCCTCATGTCAATGCATTCACAATGCCCTAAGCATTAACCTAATGCCTAGTCCAACTGGCCTGGCTCCATCACGCACCAACAGATCCACTAATCCTCAGGCTGTGGAAGAAACGCTGAACAGGGCAATCCAATCCACTCTTTACTCTGCAAGTGTGCAGTCCAAAAGCCACCTGGGAGTGCTCTATACTTACACTACAAGAGATTAGGCCAAATTTAAAAAAAAAAAAAAAAAATGAAAAAAGAAACCCAAACAAAATGATGTTTTGGTCACATCTTAAGTAGATACAGTTTAACATAACTGAACAGATGGGTTATTCAGAAAGACTAAAAATGTAACAGACTGGTGTTTAATGGATTTTCACTACCAAAGTTTAAATGATGTGACAAGACAAATTCCACCTGACCATGCATTTTTGTTTGTTCTCTTAGACAATGCCATCAGATTATACAAAAGTCAATTATGAAAACTTCTCTGCTCCCCAAGGGAGGACCGTCCGATACTCATGAATGTAAAGTCCATTACCTGGCTTACTCTGTTCTTCAAGATCCTAAGTTGCAAGAACCACACCCTAACAAAGAACTCAGCTTCACAAAGATGCATCTGGATCCTACTCATTTAGGAATTTTTTCAGCCTACTTTATTACACCAAATATTAATTCAGAGAACTGAACCCCAGTGCTAATGTACAGCTTGAAACAGTTTTGGGGGAGAGAGGAGCAATGTCCATGCACTGTAAGAAGTCTTCCATGTATTTTAAAACACTTCTGCAATCCACTGTCCATTTGCTACATTTACTACAAGTTTAATCCTATAAAAGTAAAATCTATGTAATTTGCAATACCACAACTTTTCTTTCAAAGGTAACTACAATAGCATAAGTAAATAAATAAATATATTAAAATAAACCCTTTTACCAAAGGTTCTTAAATTACCAATAACTAATGCCCAGTGAGATTGGTGCAGTAGTTATAATCAGTTCCTTTGTGAGGTCCATGGAAAATACACTTGAAGACAATACAAAAATACATGAACAACTAAGGCAGCTTGCTTAATTCCTGCCAGGCTTCTGACTGAGCGTCTCATGTCTCTGCCAGCTCTTCCTCTTTATGTTCCAGGAAAAGCTGCTATTACCACTTCAAAAACAGTGACACAGGGAGGCGGAGAGAGTTATTCCTCTTCTTTTCGCCAGTTCTGTCACACTGTATATCCCCTTCTGCACAAGCTGAGGTTTTTCAGAAGTACTATCAATAAAGCTAAAAAATTAACAGGTGAAGGTGACTTGGGAAAACGTTTCTGAGGTTGGCCCCTCACAGAACATGTATGGTGAAAAGGCTGGAGAGAGGAAGCAGCCTCGCTATTAAGAATCCCTTGATCTCATTCTTCAGTGCTCTGAAAGCAGTACAGCTAGTAAATCCCTTCCTCCCATCATGTTCTGAAGCCATGCAGATTTCTGCATTTGGCAAGAGAGAGGTCTAGCACTACAGGAGGAATTGTGCAAGCAGAAACACCTCCCACAGTGCAGTCCAGCCTCTTCCAGCTTCCCTGCATGAACAAAGTTAAACATGGAATGGCCACACTGTGGACCTGCAACACACAGGCTACTCCCCAGCAAAGCTTTCTTTTCAGCACATCTCAAAGTACAAGCAGGACAGCATTCCCCTCCCAGGCACTACACTGTCTTTACTCCGAGGCAGAGAGCACAAGCACCAGGCACCTCTGGCTCCTTAGCAAGCAGCACCTGGAAAGGCAGAGGAAAGGAGATTCCCAGTACCCTGCGTCAAGCACAATTCACTGACCCCTTTCACACAAGGTTAATGCTGCTCCACGCTGAAGGCAGAGGCACCATCAGCATCATATGAATCACATTGCAGAGAGCAGTGGGAGACAGGAGCAGTTTAAGAGGTGAAATGGGAGGCCAAGAAGCTGACTTGCCAATGTTTCCTTCCATTATGTATACGTCCTTAAGGCCAGTCTTGATATCAAACAATTTTCTGCAATATTTTCCTTATAGTGAGAGTAAACAGACACTCCAAAAAGAGAAAAGACAAAAAGAATATTCTAAAATAAACAATGGAAGACAAAAATAGAAAAATAAAACATAAAAAGATAGAAAATATAGAAGAATAATGTATTTGGGGCGGACTTAACCACTCAGGCTGAACAAAGACCTACTAAAATTGCATTAAGGCTACATTGTGATAAATTAATCCCATATAAAAACCTGCAGCATTTTAATTTCACACAATTTCATGCACATACAAACAATAGCAGATGCATATAAAAATACTTTAAAGGGATATCATTACAGTGGAAATATCACATGAAACTAACATCTTCAGGTTTTGCATGTTTTGCTAAATGTTTACAAAATATTTAACAGAGAAATGTATTTCCAGGGCTTTACAATAAGCATTTACTCAGTTTCAGAAATCCTTGTCAGACGGAAAGGATCATAGTTTAACAATGTGAAGGCAGAAACACAATGTGGTTTCAGCGTCACCATTAAACCTGCAACCACCTAAAATTATTCTAATTTGAATATGCAAATTGTTAGAGTTGAGACCTGCACATCTTACCATTTTTAGTAGTATTCAGTGTAGGCAAAAAAGCAACAGTTCAAAATTGAGAAAAAACCATACATCCCTTCTGTATTAGGTCACTCCTGAAGACCTTTCTTGGCATTTGGCTAAAGTCTGAACACACACTCTTCTCCAGATAAGCAGCTTTTCCAAACTTTAGTTGACATAGAATCTCAAGAGACAGTCAGTTTCTCTTGTACTTTGCCTACACAGTGTAGCTAAGCAAGGACATAGTAGAAGATACAGTAGAAAAATGGCTTTGAAATCATGTGTGAAGGAAATAGTGCAGACAACATCAAATACAAATAAATTCCATCAACAGAGTCAAATTTCAAATAAGATGTCTTCCCGAAGTAAAGATAAGACTATAAAACTTGGGTAACACAGCATTGCATTTACAGACTAAACCCTTTCAGATCCGTATTACAATCTTTTACACTAGTCTGGCACTACCCACATCAGCTAACTGCCTTCAAATTGACATGTTGTACAGTAGTTCTTTTCTTTTTGCTTTCTCCCTTTTCTCAACCCAACTGCTTGTGTACCTAGAGAGGTGGAGAGAGCAACGCAAGTGACTTACATCCACCATACTATCTTGCTTTCCCCTCTGGACAAGCATAATTTGCACAGCGTTTTGTTGAGATGCTAGCTGTTGGTTTGGATTTTGGTGGTGGTTTTGGTTTTTGGTATTTTGTTGGTTTTTAACCAATAGCTGCTTTGGGAAAGGTGGAAAGAACCCAAAGCCAGATTATACCAATAGCACCAAAATGTCCAGCATGAACCAAACCACCTCCATGACTCAAATAACAGACCTAGCATAGATTTTTATGAAATTAGAGAACAAGGAAGCAAAAAACTTTGCTAGCAGGATCAGATAAAATTGTATATAGAGTAAGTCTATGGCAGCCTTCAATATTTTTTAGCACAGCAGCATTATGTTCTGTCCATCACCCCCATATTTGCAGGGATACTGTGGAATTTTGGAATATTCACATTATCTCTGTAACAAAAGGAAATAGAAGTGGGGGAATGCGGTCTTGGAAAAATGGGAGCACTGGTGTAAGAAGAGGCAGACTAAACAGCAAACCCCAGTTCTGACAGCAATCTGCACACAGGAAAGATTCCAGGGACTTTCTGAAGCAGAGAATATGGAAGGACAGTAAAGAGGAAGATAGCAAAGTTAAGAAAAGGAGCATAAAGATACTCAGAGTGTATGCAACAATCGTACACACAATACACTAACGTGCTTTACAAAACATGCAGGGATTTCAGCACCTTCTTGAGATGAGAGAACAGAAAAGCCAAAGCCTGTGTTTTTCTGACACTTGCAAGGTGTAGATGTGAGGAGTGACACAGTCAAAAAAACTGCTTGTTATATTTATTTTTTTATGTTACACTTTTTTTAAAAAATAACATAAAATGCATATTTTAGATTTGGGATATGGATAAACTTACCAAGGTGGCAAAAATCATTAGTCATCAAAGCATCAGGACCTAACAAAACTAGTATTTCTTCATATATTTACAGGCAACACTGTAAACACCAAAAAGAAGCTGAAGATAGCTGCACTAAAAATCCAAACATCTGTATTGACCTACCTTCACTGCTCCCCACCTAAGGCTCCTGGAGCTCCACTGTGGAGTAGAAGCTCACCTGCACAGCTTTAAAAGGTATCATTCTTAAAAACCAGGCTCTAGTGTTTGTTAAGAGATGAGCCTCTGAAAGGCTTCCCCTTTCTCAATAGTTCTGTGTGAATAGTTTCAGTCTTGCTAATGGCCTTGAAGGCAGAGAGGGAAAAGCCCTTTCATTCAAAGGTCGACCCTGAACAAACACAGCAGTGCCCTGTCTCCCAATTCAGAACAGGGTCAACAGCCATTCATTTCCTCTAATCAAATCTGAGTAGAAACTGCTCTGCAGCAGCAATCTCACCCTCTTATTTTGCTCCCGGGCCCAAAGAATAAGTAGGTGTCTATAACATGGCTCAAATCCTCAAAATTTCATGGAGCTCTACAATAGCAGTGGTTTGACAAAGTTTTAGGTGCAAAGGGCGGACTGAACAATCAGAGAACTAAGGACGTGCTCAGATAAAGAGCCATGTGTACCTGAAGTGCCTACTCCATAAGCCTCTGGCAAGAGTCTCTGAAGCACAAAATGGAAATGGTTTGCTCAAAATGACTTCAGCCTCCTAAGCCCTGGCTATTAAGAGTGCTTCCAGACATCCCAAAAAGACCACTGTCCACCTCACAGGCAGCATGCTGCTAACTGCTGCTTCAACTGTGGAAATGGGAAAAAATCAAAATCTAGTTATCAACTACCTAAAAAGCACAGAAACAAGGACCACTTGAAAATGCAATGCACAATGAAAATCCTAAGGGGCAAACAGACCCAGCATCTCCTCTTATTTTCCATCTCCACATACACACTTTCCGAAGCCCATCCTGCTGTCACACAGGACTTCTAGTGTATGCAGGGATACAAAGACCACTGGTCAGCCAAGGGAATAAGATGTACAACATCTGCAGCCACAAGCCCAGACCACAATTCTTGTACTTTTGTCTTTTTTTTTTTTTTTAAAGGTCACTTTGCAGAAAAGATCAAGAAAGAACCTGTTCAAATAAGAGCCGCTCTCACTTGCTCACAGTTCCTACCCTGCAAGCACCTTTGCAATAGCCCCACAGGACACATGAACCCTTTTAATTTGTATCTGCTCAGAGGGGCAGAGGGGTGAGCACTGTCAGGTTTCATTTGCAAAACCCCCTGAAGAGGGAAAGTAATATAGCAATGAGCAAATACTGTTCGGTTGAAGCCTCCACCCTGGTCCACATAGGGCAGGCAACCACCTCTCCCACACTCAACACCAGCAATATGATTCCTTCTCTGAACTTGGTAGCAACCAGCAGAAACTTGTTTTGTTTTGCTAACGTTAAAAATTCCATCCCACAGCTATTTGGATCTTACCCTGGCTTGGGGAGTCAAATAAGAGAAGAATCTTTCTTCCCTCACCCAACAGACAAATTAATTCTGTTTCAGGAGTGTTGGGTTATCAGACTCTGGTTCTTACAATTATAGTTTGCATCCTAACAGTTTGTCATCTTAAATAATCAAATTATGGAAGCTATTGCTATAACAAAGGTATCACTCATGGGTTGATACAGAGTGGGCATTTCAGAAACCGGGAATGATGAGACAGGAACAAGGACAGAAATCAGCCTGGGGACTCAGGCAGCAGTACAGAGCACAGTTAGCAGCAGCTATATTTAAAGAATAATTTTACATCCTGGGCCTGTAATTACTTTATACAGAATTAAATTACTACCACCATGAGAAAAAAAATGAAGCAGAGTTGTAGGTGAGCTAAAGTAAATATTTCAATAACCGCACAAATCAGTGACATTCACCAATTTTCCACAACAACAATGGTTGAAGAGAGGGGCTCTGAGCAACAAGAAGCATTTTGCACAGTACACTGCATTAACTTTTCAATTAGCAGCCCTTTCAGCCTTTTTCAAGCTTACTGTGTCCTCCTCCACATTACTTACACTGAAGTAAACCACACTGCCTGCATGAGAAGTCTTTTCTTAAAGTCAGGCAGATAAAACTAGCTCTAAGAGGAGAGGAAAAAAAACAAAACCACACAAATATGGACAAGGTTTTTGCATTTTTATTGGTCTACCAAATAACACATAATCTGTTCCCTTCCAAGTCTCCTCATTGTTGGAGGAAAAAAAGCCATCAGTGGCAAAGAGTGAATGAGACAAGAGGTTGACCCTAATGCTCATTTTCTGTTTTTTATTTCCAGCTTTAGGGAAATTTTTTGTAATAATCAGTCTTCTGCCTCTTTTATGCACACATTTCAATGCAAATCCTTGCTTAGGAAAGCTCCATTTCACAAGTAATGGTGGCGGTGAGTCAGGCCCTCTCAAAGCAAAAGTACATTAGCAAAACACTTTGGTACATTATATATTCAGCAAAAGAAGTAGAAAGAGTTAGGCAGTTTAAAAAGGAAATGTTTTTTAATTAGGTTATGAAAAATTGACAGAAGGAAAGATTGTAAGATCAATTAAGAGCTGTAGTGGATTTCTGCCTCCCACCACTTTTGTTTTTGACCCCCATAACTGTCAGAGCTGTGAACAGAAAACCAGAACCTGCTAAGACTGAGATAATGTTTACATTTCCTCCTCCCAAAACACCAATAAACATATATGCACCTGTGGGTGGTTATGCAAAGATACATGAGCCAGGACAACAGCAGGTACTTGCAGGGCACCAGAAGAAGAGTTCCCTTTTCTTACCTTTCCCTGCCTGTACCAGTTGCCCAAAACTAATAAAAGGGAATGCAATCACACATGCAAAGTATACACTACACTCTCAACATGAAAGAAATCATCTTGGATTTCAACACTCACATGCACTATCACAGTACCATAGAATGGTTTGGGCTGGAAAGGACCTTAAAGATCATCCAGTTCCAACGCCCTGCCATGGGCAGAGATGCCTTTCACCAGATGAGGTTGCTCAAAGCCCCATCCAACCTGTCTTTGAACACTTCCAGGGATGGGCCACCCACAGCTTCACTGGGCAACTTGTTCCACTGTCTCACCATTCTCGTCTTAAAAAAGGTCTCCCTTGCATTTAGTTTAAATCAATCCTCTTTTAGTTTAAAACCATTCCCCCTTGTCCTATCAGCTGTTAAAAAAAATTTGACCCCATTTTTTCTCCTAAGTCCCTTTTAAGTACAGAAGGCTGCAATGAGGTCTCCCTGGAGCCTTCTATTCTCCAAGCTGAACAACACCAACTCTCTCAGCCTGGCTTCATAGGAGAGGTGCTCTAGCCCTCATGGCCTTCCTCTAGACTCACTCCAACAGGTCCATATGCTTCTTACGCTGGGGCCCCCAAAGCTGGACACAGTACTCCAGAATGCTGGGTTTTCATAAGTAACCTTATGGATCAGTGTATAACATAAGTGTAAATTTCAGTGAAACTTGCACACAAATATTTTTTTTAAACACTTCCTATTTTGGAAATATATACAACTGCATGACTGAATTAATAAATTCTATTCCCAGCAGTACTCTTTTTATTTCAGTGTTCTGTAGCAATCTTATTGGCCACAGTTCAATTGTTTTCTAAGAGGCACCTCATAAATGTATTAAAATGCATTTTCGCATGTAAGTATTTTTTGATTACTCTACCTCACTTCACTTAGATTTCCTGACATGAGGGATGTACCAACACCTACCTCCTTTCATCTTCATAAAGACACACTTAAGATATATGTCATAACTGTTGATGTTCTGGGCAGGGAAGAGGAAACACCGTTATTTTAAAAGAATGTCCATATTTAACATCATTATCACACACCAGCTGTCATGATATAACATGTGAGATTGCACACATTTATGTAAAACTAACCTTGGACAACCCTGGGAGCTTCATGCTCTTAGTGGTTTAATAGAAGTGCATATTTTTCAAGGCAAGATATGAAATTCATCTCTATTTGAACAGACTATCACAGACAGATCAAGACAAAAGATGAGCAATGGAAAACAAGCACTAAAGCTTTTAATCCCAAAACAGTTTTGGCAACGTAAAATATTATTGCCTCCACCCAGAGACTGCCACCCTTACAGCTGAAGAGGCACAGGATCTCATAAAAGCTTTTCCCAGTTGCCTCAGTAGAGTCAGCCAGGTTGCTTGAGCAGAATTCAGAAGCCACATGGACAGCACACAAAATGGCCATATTCGCTCCTTTTAAAAGTAAACATAGATTTTTTTTTTAAATAAAATTTCAGTCTTTTTAAGTGAGTCTTTAGAAGCAGAACATGAAGTCTTAGACCATGTGCACAGAACAAATATAAACTTACTTGACAGGAGTTAACTCAATTTTTTGTTTTAAAAGCCAATGAAAACATATGTCACAGAAAAAGTGACAAGGACATATGAATTGCTCCCAGTGAATTTATGTTGGGCATACAGTACGTTTTAAGAAGCACCACCTGCCAAAGCAACTGTTTCAGTTTCAGAAGTGGCACTGTGATATTTTAACAAAGAGAATGTAAATGACTGGGGGCAAAAGTGTAACAGAGACTCCTCAATGGGACTTCCTAATAAAGTGCTTTTGGTCACTACACCACATCACACTATTCTATAGCCATTTCCAATATTTCCTTATCTTTTATGTCTCAAATAGCATTATTTTGGAAAAGAAAACTAGCTTTAAAGGCAACTAGGCTAGGAGCATTCTCTTTTCTTAAGAGTAAAAAACCAAAAAGTAAAATGAATTCTGGCCCATCATGAAATAGTCCTGAAAACACTCGTATTTCATAAGGAGTTGGTCAAATTTCTTTAACATATTGCCTTTATCTCACATTTCAAATTCTCAGAGGTTGCTACAAATTACAATAAATCTCAAAGAAAAAAACAGCAATGGGAAATAATCAGCAAAATTATATATCTTGGCTATTTTGAGGGGGGTAAAGCAGAGCCATAAACACCAAAGCTAAGAAGCCCAGTTCCCTACCAATTTTCTCTAAGTGATAATCTTCTGATAATCACTGAGGCCTCTGGATTTATCAAAAACAAACAAACAAACGAACAACAAACAAAAATGCAAACAACGACAAAACAAAAACCAACCAAACAACAAAAAAAATCCAACAAAAACAAAAACCAGGAAACACTGAAATATCACACACACACGGCATTCTGCCTTATCCTTTATGGTGGCAAAAGGTGGAGACCTCAAGGAGACAGAAGGTATATAATGTTTATCTTCCTTTTCTGACTGCCTTCCCCCACCCCAACTGACTCTATTATCATCACAACTGAGATCTCTACATACCCATCAGCTTAACCTGAAACTGGAGAGGTCAGAAGTTGTCAATGTGACCAGGAATACCGCAGACATTAGCCATGATGCCTTAAACTTTGTCCTCTTAAGAAACTAGGTTTAAACAAAACAATCATACAAAACCAAAGGAATCCTCCACTGATTAGAAAACAGTGAAGTCCTTGTCTATTTTAACCCAACAAGACTGCTGTTGTGAGAATTATATTGAAGCCAAACACAACTGGGTCCACTCCTGTGGCAGTACCCTGTCTCTGGCTGAGTGCCACATGGAGCCAGCTAGGGCAGCCTGCTCAAGGGCTCTGCCAGAGTTTGGCTGCCTGCATCCAACATGACGTGTGTCTGTGACCCCAAAAGTAAGAAGAAATCTTGACCAGGATTCCCTCCCATTGCTTCAGAGCTCTGGCATTCAACTCCAGACTGATCAGTGCCACAGCTATGCATGCACTCAGTCATTTTCGCAGCTGAGCCTGCCCCACCAACCCAATTGCCTGGCTTGACCCCGGGTCTGCCTCAGCGCTGCAGTACTGCTGGTGATCAGTGGAGCTCAACTGCCCCCACCTACATCCCCAAGCCCTGCTGTGTGCCTCCCCACCCCACAGTAGCACTGCAACCTATTGGGGAGCAATAGGTTGTCTGTCCACAACGTCTATTCCCCTCATCCTGTGGGGCAGCTTGTCATCTTTCAAGGTTTCCTCTATGCCTGGGTGTTTCCTCACCTTCCCTAATGGTAGTTTTCCCCTGCCAGAGCACCCAGATGACCTGGATGGGACTGGGGTTCAGCCCTAATGACTTGAGCACTGATTTTCTGCCCGTTCAAGCAGGTTATTGCCTTCTCAGGGTTGTCTGCTGCCTGAACATCTGAGATTTGGTGCCAGTAGACCAGAGGCAGTTGAGAAGCTCATGATGTTTACTGGTTTGCATCATTATAACTAATAGAAAAACTAAATAACTGCATATTGAGATTACTGTGGCAACAAACTCACTGTGAAGACTGAAAAAATCTGTTTTACATTAAAGTTCCTAGATGTAATTTCCAAGCTCTGGCACCCCAAGCTGAGATTCTAGAGCATCTTAAGGCAAGTGCAGATTTTATCCACCAACTTCAACAGTTTATTATTAGGACCCTATTCCAAGCAACACCAGGGGTTTTGCATTGTTTTTTCTTTAGTCTCAGATTCTAATTTCCATCTTAATTATCAGAGAAATTTCCTATAGCAGAGTGATTTAAGCATTTTATTACTCTCTACCTTGAATACACTGCGAACAACAGGGCCAGAGGTCAAGTGTTTTTATAGTTACCTGCCGAGTGCAGTCATTTCTAAATAATCTCCCTTTCTCAAAGTGGTACTGATTCTGCTGGATTTCCCTGGGAAGGATGGATGAGAGATCATTTAATTAAAGCACAGATTTGGGTGTCAGGGCTCAGTGCCAACCTCTGTGATCAACCTCCTTTAAAACCATGAGCACATTTCACAACAGCTTTGGGGTTAGCTAGATGAGAGCAACTGGCATTTTCTCCTTATTAAGTGCTGGACCCAATGTATGCCACCTAACTTGCTTGTAAACACCCAAATACTAATAAAATTCAAACCCAAATCTCAAAACAATTCATTGCTGCACGTGCACTCCAGAGAGAGTGCTCAGAAGATTAACGTTTCAAACCTAAGCTCTCAGGAGCCGAGGAGCTCTGGCATGAAGGCTGCCCATGCAATCACATTTGAGCCCTCCGGTGCATTCACTTAAGGATATAGTCTTTAATTACTGAGTTGCTTTTGCTGCCAACACTTCATTCAGCATTCCATTTGACAGGCTCACTCAAGGCATAACTCATATTCAGTTTTACCCACTCTGGTCAGAACGTGGCCATATGCATTTACTCAATACCGTTAAGTCCCAGCTTGGAGTACAAAAATTCTTAATTTTGTTGGCAGGTTTCCTGTGGCATTTAGTATTAAACATTCACATACTTCTGAAGCAAGATTATTTATTTTCATAATAACTCTTTTGAGGAGAGGAGCATATATGTCCTCCATTTCACAGGTAAGAAGTGAGACTTTGTAGACACACTAAAGCCAAAAAGTCTCCACTAATGTGAGGTACCAAACTTAAGGTGTCACTGGTGTCTTTTTTTTCATTTCATTCATTTTCCATTTCAGAGAACTTCGTATCCTCAAAGTGAACAACAATCTCTACTGGCCTCTGACATAGCAGATAACATTCAGCATCTCTGGGGAGGAAAAAAGAAAATCCAATCCAACCTAAAAATACACACATGCAATCAGAGAGACAAGATAAAGATAAGGAGTCATTAGTGATTCAGACCACTTCAAACATGGTAGTTTTCTTCCGTGGCAAAAGATCCAGCCCCAGCAGTGAATAATCCATTTCTCTAGCAAAAAAAGTTTTTTCCTTTTTTCCACCAATATAAATCCCCTGCATTTCTGCACTGAAGAACAAATGGTTCTATCAGACAACACCCAGCAATTCATCACCTTGAAAGACTTCTCCTGGACACTGAAGACAACATGCATGCACACAAGAAGCGCTCACTAACTCATGAACCCCTTAAATAAGTTCGCTCCCTTACAGTACCTCTTCAGTCATTAAAGGCAAAAGTCCCCCACCTGAGATATTAGGAGATTAAAGAGAGAATTAACACCTGAGTCATCACATTTAGGCGTTTTACTGCTAAGTAATACATCCCTCGGAAACTTCACTGATAATTTAAAGCTTGACATTCTCTTGGTCCCATCAGTTCAGAACAGTATTTCCACAATATATTTCACTATTGATAATAGTAATGATTCTGTCCAAGTCAAAAAGTCAATCAAGTGCAACCACTTCAGTGAAACCTGTCAGCCTTCCCTATAAACATGGCTTTCAAATAAATAGAGACAATCAGTCAACCTTCACATATTCAATCTATTTCCAGTACAGAAATTGCAAACTTAGGAGCTCCATATAACATGGGTAGATACTATGCAAAAAATATTTCAAATTCCTTAAGTAGCAGTTCTCACTGAACAGTGAGCATTACTGCCCAAGGATGAGCAACATGTACTTCAAGATGATAATTCAGACGTGATTAAGAAGTTGCGGTTTCAAAAGACAAAACAGAGTATCTGCATGGGGAATGTACCTAATACCTACAACAGCAGCTGGGGCAATGAAACTTTCAAATATTCAACAGAACTAACACAAGGCACCAAATCTCAAATATCTTGCAAAATGTTATAGCAGCACTGTACTTATTTGTGTTTTTTACTCTAAGACTTTTCCTGATAGAGAGGTATCAAAAGAATGAAGAAATACAGTTCCACGTCTTTTTGCACATTCAAGATAGCATGCAAACATAGCAGCTTATTACCACAGCTTTCTTCCTATCAAGAGAGGCCAGCAAAACTATTCTTGAGAAAACAGGAAAGCATACTTAAGTGAGATTAATTTTACACTTTCCTCCACTAGTTTTAAGAACAACAAATTAGAATCTCACACATTATGAATTTCTTTTAAAATGCAGATGTATGACTTGACAGAGAATATTAAAAAGTACAAATAGTCATTTGAGTTCAAAAATCCCAACAGTTTTACTGTTACTCTTCACTGCATAACAGTTTCAGAAGATTCTTGAAAGATAATTTCACATTTCTTGTCCACTTAAAACTCTTACAGATGCAAACAGGAAACCTCATCAGTAAAGGCAGCAAATTATTTTAGAGCAGGTTCTGATAATAGCATGCTTGATCATCAGTCCACAACAAAATACCCTAAACTCTGAAAAACAAGTTGGTGATAAATGTGTGTGTACACATGCAAAACTGCACATCAACTTGCTATGGGGGCTATCAAGAAAGTAAGAAAATAAATTACATGGGTATCTTATGGCACACGAAAAGTTCAAAGAATCCTTCCAGAGAATTAATGCCTTCTGAAAAGGAACTGACTTTTCCTTCACATATGTAATCAGAGTCATTTTACTGTACTTACCAATATTTTGTTATCCACTTTATCTCCCTTGGTTTCCAGTTTTACTTTCTTCTTGACAGAAATTTTGATTTTCCTCCCAATAACATCCCTGACACTTTCTGAAACAGAACAAAATACCTTAATTAAATACCTTCAGTGTCAACACAAGAAGAGGTGCCACTGCTGCATTTTCAAAAGGACTCAGAACCATGTTGTTCAACTGCTTGCACTCATGAGAGTCTCATGCACATGCACCAGTAGTAAACACAACCTAACACAAGTACAACTCTTTTAAGTATGCCATCCACAAATAATTTATGTCTACTATGATAGGATTATCGATTCTATACACCAGGATTCTAAATACAATTTGGTATTTCTTACCAGCACTATGTATATATCAAAAGCATTCCCAAGAAAAGCCCCACCACTGCTTAGCTCCACTCTGGGAAAATACAACAAATTCATCACTTGCTTTTATTTGTACCTGAAAAGCTTGCTCAAGCAAACGAGCTCCTCGCATTACACAAATTTTAGCCTGTTGTTAATATCAGGGAGGCTAAATGGGTCAGGCATCGAAGAGCAAAGCATTTGCACATTTTGCACTCTGCGCATTTAAGCCACAAAGCAAACCAAGCAGACTTCCAGAGAGTAACACCTGACAGCTCTGCAGCGGATGCTATGGAAAGCAACACTGGTCTCGGTCCAAGCCCCAGTGACAAGGTAGCCACTTCATGTGCCAACACCAAAGATATGTTAGTTGCCTTAATGTTTTAGCATGTACACCCATACACATGTATACACAGTCTTTGACAAGCATGAAACAAACCAGCTTTTCCCCTGAACATTTGCACTCCAGCCTAAAGGGAACATACAACTACTGAAACTGATGTAATTGAAAGATAAACGGAGGAGTTCATCTAGAAGAGCCAATTTGGCATCTCCAGTAAGTTTCATTCCCCAGCCCTCATTGAAAGGGAATGAGAAAGGTTAATGTGTTTAAAAGATTTTTATTTCCACTCTTACAAGTGGCATCTGTAAAAGGCAAGTCTCCATCCCCTCCAGACACATACACTTTGCCCTTCTGCAAGCTTCAGTTTAAAGGCTAAAATTGAAAATAATGGACCACTCCTAAGGCTTTTAATTATAGTGCTCTGTATAGCACTTTTCTGCACAATTTTCATCTGGGAGTCAGAAGACCGTTAGCGCAAACACACCATTTATTAAGCCTGGATGTTTAGCCCAGGCCACAGCATTCTGCCCGCAGGGCAGAAGGGTGTGCAAGTCAGTAACGTGGCTGGTTGGAAAGACTCTTCACGAGTAAGAGCTCTTTCTGCAGAATCTGCATGTTTTCCCACAGGAATTTTAATTTTCCTATCAGAAAACAAAAGCTCCTCGGTAGCAGTGGCTTGCCCAGTGAGAAGCCTGTCCCAAGCCACGGCAGCCCCATGGCAGACAGCCAGCACAGCCGGCTCCCGAGCAACCGCTTGGTCAGGAGCCAGACTGCAAGCTCCCGGAGCAGACAGGTAAGCGAAGCCCAGGGGAAAGTCCAGCCCAGTGTGAACTGTTCTTGCAAGGCTTCCTCTCGGGGCTAATGCCTAATTCTGGTCTTTGTGCCCCTTCTTGGGAACCCAGAAGCAAGCTGGCCACACTGGCTTTTTCATGAAGTCTTACCTCCTTGTAGAAGGAAAGGTATTACTGCTGTCTCTGCTGCTTTACCTCCACCTGCAGCCTCTGCCTTTCAGTTTCTCCTCTCCCCCACACATGTCCAAGTGCCTGCATCTAGCAAGGGACTTCCTGCTGAGGCACGAGTGTGCAGAGACCCACTTGCTTCTCTTTGCTGTCCCACAGGTGACACACAGAAGAAGTAGGAGTGACTGCAAGCCCTCATCTCCAGCATTCTTACTCCAACAAGCCATAGGAAGAGAAAGGGCCTGAGAACCCAGATTTCGGAAGGCAGCATCAGAATGTCAGCTCCTTTCAAGGCTCTGTCTGCTTAGATTATGGTTAGAAACGCTTCTTCAAAGAGCTAAGATATTCTTCATGCCACTGATAACACTTCCCTCCACACTGGACAGCAAGTGGACTTGCAAAGCAGATTTTCAGACTCAGAGATGGAAATATAATATTAAAGTTCATATTTTAAAGTGTTCATCCACTTCTAATGCTGGAGACTTCAGATACCAACACCTCAGAGGAGCAGATCCAGGTAAGCCAACAATAAGAGAAGGTTTTTTTGCAGACTATGACCCACGAGACCTGACAAAGGTCACACGGGAAGTGAGTAACAGAACAAAAACTGCAGCTCAAACACTCCTACCCCCAGTTTAATCTTCACACTCCAATCACTCAGTGTTAAAGCACATCCTTTCACCCTGTTCTCAAAACATGGTTACTATGAAGTCTGTTTAAAGGTTAAATTTTAACATGCAGACACCAAAATCCTTCTAGAAATTAAACCAATCTGCATGAGGAGATACACACACACACCAGAAGAGCCCTTGGCAAAGCACGCTGGATAATTGCAGGGTACCAGGGCTGAGGGGTAATTCTTTAAACTGTCCAAAGCCACCAGAGGAGAGGATGGGAAGATGTGCACTTCACTCATCCCTGTAACATGCCCCACATCTCACCTACAACCCTACAGTGTAGACCAACATTGAGTAAGACGTATCATGTAGTAGCACCTCAGACTTGCCTGGCCATTTTAAAATAGCATAAGTCCATGGTTTTGACCATAGCTACTCCAAGAACACTTCCCAGATTACTTCTTAGTAGTAAGCTATAGACTAAAGTAAACCACGTGGTTTGCAGACTAAAATGACTCCAAAATAGAGCTATTTTGACACTACAGAAAAAAATTCAGTGGCAGCTGCAACCATCCATCCATATTTTCACCAATATTTTATAAATGCTAAAACTAGCTGCTGACTGACAGAAGTGAAGGAAACGCAACACTATAAATTAACTAGGTAAGGTCTGAAGGACTGCATACACAACATATACTTTGTTGCCTGACAAATTTCTGTTTCCGTCTATCATCCAGGCAACACTTCAAATTATTCTAATGCTGGCAAGACCCTCAGATAGCTCTTCAACAGGCAAAACTACAACTACAACCAAGGGAAGTTTGGCCCGAGCAAGGTGGCTGAGGTCCTGGAGCATCCGATTTGTTAGCTCCAAATGACACTGGTTACACATGTGCCGCCCAGACGATCCATTTACCCCATTTGTCGGAAGCTCCCCAAAAGCGATGACTGCATTTTCAGGGGTCCTCGCCATCACCTGTGATTTCCTAAGCGCATACCATGCAGCAAGGGGGGCTCGTGTGCACGCGGCCATAAAACTTTAATTACAAATACTCTCACTCCACACAGGAAAACGAGTCCTAAACTAGGCAAAACCCCGGGGGATAAATAAAAATTAACGAGAGCAGCCGCAGTCCGCGCCGCCAGGCTGAGGCGCTCCGAGGACGAGCCCCGGCCGGGTGGCGGTGCGGGAGGCGCAGGGGGCCGGGGCAGCTTCACCCCCTTCTGCAGCGCCCGCATCGTGCCGGCCCCGCCGCGACAGAGCCCCCCGGGGCGGGGGCACCCACCGGGCCCGTACGCGGCTCCGCGGGCGCAGCCCCTGAACGCGGCCGCCCCCCCTGCCCGCCGCAGCCCCGCAGCCCCCGCCCGCCCATTCCCGCACGCAACAGCGCGGCCTCGCCGCCCCCCGGAGTCCCTCCAGCCCCCCGCGGATCCCCCCCGGCTCCCCACGGCCAGCACCCGCGGCCCCACAGCCCCACCCCCGGGCTCCCCCCACCCCCGCACCGGCAGCGCTGCATCCCGCGGTCGCGCACGGCGGCCTCCAAACTTGCCCCCGCAGCACCTTCCCCCGGGATTCCCCCCCAGCCCTCCCCATTCCAGCCGCCATGCCCCGTGCCTCACCGATCAACTCTCGGGGGAGGTCGGAGCTGTCCTCGGCCATGGCGGCGGCGCTGCCCGGGGGTGCCGGGCGGCGGGGCTGCTTCAGCGGCGCTCCGTCCCTGCGCCGGGCGAGGCGGGCATGCACCCAGCGGGCGGGCGGGGGAGGAGGGAGGGCCGGCCGTGCGCCTCGCTGCGGTGCGCGGGGTGTGTGTGTGCCTGTGTGTCTGTGTGTGTTTGTGCCTCTGTGACTGTGTGTGTGTGTGCCTGTGTGTGTTTGTGCCTGTGTGCGTGTGTGCGAGCGCGGGCGGAGGGAAGGGGCTTCTCCCGCCCGCCGCGGAGCCCGCTGCCCCCGCGCTACATGCCGCCCGCGGCTGCCGGCGCGGCCGGGAGCGGCATTTCCAGGGAGCGATGGATGGCCCGCAGGCGGCCGGTCAGGAGCGCTGCTCCGGGCTCACGGCGGACCCCGCGCCCGCTCCCTCCTGCCCTGCTGCTGGCCGCCCGGCTCCCCCCGCCC
>JAWWEW010000078.1:90367363-90397900 GCA_035583185.1 Anabacerthia variegaticeps
CGGGCTGACGGCGGACCCCGCGCCCGGTCCCTCCGGCCCGGCTGCGGGCCGCCCGGCTCCCCCCGCCCGGCTGGGGAGGCAGGCGGTGCGGCTGCCCCCGCCCCGGCGGGGCTGGCGCCCTCGCCCCGGCCCGGCCCCCGAGCGGCGCGGGAGCCGCCGGGACCCGTCCGCGCCCACCCCACACCCGGCGACGGAGCGGGAGGCGGTGGGGCCCGGAGCATCGCCCTTAGGAAGCCATCGCGGCGAGGGAGGAGGAGGAGGTGGAGAAGGAGGAGGGCAGCGGGCTCGGAGATTCAGCGCAGCGACGCCGGCCCCTCCTTCGCCCGGTGCCGGCGCTGCGGCGGGGGCCATCTGCCGGCGGCCCCGGGCGGCGCGGGTACCCCGGCCCGGCCCCCGCCCCCGCCGGACCACCTGAGGCTGCAGCACCACCGGCCCGCCCCAACACACTCTGCCTGCCTTCCGCAGCTGCACCGTCAGGCTTTGCCCGGCGGGCATTCTCCTCGGGGTTCATTAACACAGGTGTATGGTGTCAAGGGGGTGGTTGTCATGGCCAGATCGGTCCTTGCCGTCTGGGAAAGGGATTGCCCAATTTCTTTCCAGAAAAGTTGAATCAATTCGAGCCTGGGAAGAGGGTAACCTTTGGTCCAGAACTCGTCTGCCTCTCCCTCGCTCCCCCACCTTATCTCCATAGGGACGGCGGCTGCCTCGGCACCTGTTGTGAGATAACGCCACAGCTAGAGACAGCTTAGCAAACTCCTTGTGCAGGAAGCCTCAGTGTCTCTGAGCCTGTGCTAGGGTGTGAAGGTGAACGGAACATGCCTTCTTTCTCAGAACCAAATTAAAATCCACGAACTGAAGCAGTTTACTTGTTGCACTTTGCCATTGAGAATTTTCGTCACGCGTTACCAGCCACATTATAGAAGCACAGCACGCGAGCTGCCTAATTGCACCCATAAATATAAGCATAGAAAGATGTTTATTGGATGAGAGCAAAGGAGGAGGCTCGGCAGCCCTGGAAATCCTTCAGCTTGCTTCTGGTAGCGATGCTTGGTTTCAGCGAAAGTATCATTTTCACTGCAGCAGGATTGTGATTGGTCGCCCTCCATCCTGAAGGGGTGGATTACTGCATAAACCTCATATTTCAAGCACTCTACAAGTGAGTGATGGATCTGGGAGATCACAGTCATTTATGTCTATTGAAGAAATCTGAAATGCTTTCAGTGACAGCAACAGTGTGAATCCAGTAAGAGTTATTTTGCTGGTACAGTACCATACCGCTGCGTTCTGTGCCTCACAGACTACAGCATACTGTGGTCTTCAGAAGACACTTGACTACTTTGGAATTGGTGTCACTTGTCAAATAAATGTGTTATGTTTCCTCATGACACCAACCAGATCTCTAATAATGTCAGAGATAATTTTACCAGCACAGATACAATTGCTACAGAGATGGCTACAATTTGTTCTCTTTACAGTTTGCTGTTTACATGTAACAAATAAGGACACCCTTTAAAGAAAGTAAAGAAAGAGTGAATATATTAGTAAAAGAATCTAGTAAGCTGTGCACTTTTAATAAATAGTAATGTCAATCAAATCTTACCTGGATATATAAATGAAAGGCACTATATTCCTTTTCCATTGATGATCCACTGCTCTCTTTTCCTCACTGTATCTGCATCCTTTTCTGATGGATTTGGAATATTTGCTGACCTCTTCCTTTCCTTTCTGCCAATCTTTCCTCTCAGCTCAGCGTAAAACTGTTTCTTGCTCACTGCATACATGCAAGCTTACTTACACTGTAAGTAAGGAACATGGGCATCTTTTGTAAGGAAACAAACAAAGCAAAACAAAAATTGAGAAGGTCACATCTTTTCTAATACCCAGGAGGGGAAAGATCATTAAATCTGTGTAAGAAAGACCATGTAATTTCATGCAGTTACTTCCATACTGAATCTAGTGCCCTGTCTTCAGCTAAAACTTCCAGAAAGATAACTTCCATCACTATTCATCTGCTATGCAAAAAAAGAAAAAAAGCATATTTTTGTATCTATGACCTCTTACACGTGAAGCATGATAGTTTCTCATGTTGCACTACACCACTGCCTTTTTTCTGTCTGACACAGTATCTGAAGTATGGGCCTTGCTTCCTTGGCTGCTGACAGACAACCTCAGGCCTCTCAGCATGCATCAGCTGCAAAAATGATGAGCTGCTTCCTGCCTGTAGTAGTCTGCTGGAATACTGCTAGCACCTCCTCCATCCTGGCTTCCTACCAGGAGCTGACCAGCACAGTGAGCCCAGGTTGTGTAGAGGAAAAAAAAAAAAAAGAATGAATTATAACAAAAGGCGGGGCTTTTTTGTTTTTGTTTGTGTTTTTTAATTACCAGCATTACAGGCTAATGAAGTAACACTGCCAAGGCTACTGTATAATTCCTGCTTTGGCACTTAGGAGACTGGACCTGGTTCAAGGTAGGGGAGGTGGAAACTAAACTTGGATGGATTAGTGCTCCCAAGGCCAGGTTCAATCAGCAAAATGCATTATTTCTCATTCCTTGTTCCCTGGACAGGAGGTAAAATGTGATTGCTCAGGCAGGCTGATGATTCCTGCTCCTCCAGCTACAATAATGTGTAGGTACTGACACTATCACAATATCAGTCTGGCCTGTGAAAAGAAGGATGTTTCCAATCCCAAAGGCCCACCTCCCAGTGCATAGAGGACTGGACCACCATCCCAGAGGTCCCAAACAATCAACTCCCAGAGCCTCCAGACAGAGACTCTTCTCCACAATTTACAGGCAAAGCCACACCATGGACAGTTTGCTGGCTTTGTAAGGAGGTGTGATTTTCATCCTTTCGTCTTGATCCTTACCCTCCACTAGTCAGTTCAACAGGAATGCAGTTGTCACAGGCATCTTCCCCAGTGGCAAGGATGCTTGAAGAAATTCAGCAAGTCACCCATACTTTCTTGCAGCTGTTTACCACTTTTCACGTTGTGCCAGTGTGAGAAAATGTGTTACTGTCTTGTAACCTGAATTAGTGAAGAGGGGCAGAAATGGGATTTTTGTCATTTCAGTAACTGAATTTTAATTGTCTTTTATCCTTTCTCACCCACCAATAGAGCCACGTTGTCACAGCTGAGGAAAACAGAGGCACCCAATTTAAACTGCACCAACAAGAGCAGATGCAGCTGGGTTTCCTGTATGATCTCAGTGACATTCCCCTAACTCTCAGGTGCACTTCATACCCTGAGCTGCTTCTAAGGAGATCTTGCTATATTTGCAGGGCCTCCTAACCTCTTATTACTGGCTCTAGTGCACACGATTGCAACTTAGGTGCCCTAGCTAGGATTGTGCTCCAGTAGAATCATAGAATCATCAAGCTTAGAAGACACCTCTCAGATCCTCAAGTCCAACTGTCAACCCAGGACTATCACTGTAATCCCTAAACCATATCACCCAGCATGACATCCGGATGCTGCTTACATGCCTCCAAGGATGGTGACTCCACCACTTTCCTGGGCAACCTATTCACCCTAAGAGTGATTTTTTTTTTTTTTTTTTTTTTTTTTTTTTTTTTTTTTTTTTTTTTTTTTTTTAGTATCTAATTTGAATCTCCCCTGTCTCAGCTTAAGACCATTTCCTCTAGTCCTCCCACTGTAGGCATAGCAGAACAGACTAGCTCCCACCTCAACCAGCTCCCAAAATCAACAACCTCCTTTAAGGTAGTTGTAGTACTGCAGTAGCAGTGCAAAATTGCATATCACACATGCAGCAGACACATGGAGAATGTAAAGAGGCTACATTGTCTTCTGACAGAGCGAAAGATCTATGAAGTAATTTTAAAAGTCATTCACAGGGTGACTGATTTGCCTGCTAAAGGAATAGGATCTGTGCAGTTTTATTGGAGATACTTTTTCACTAAAGGCTGTTTCTGGCATGATAGAAATGCTGATGAGAGTAGTGGGCTGGATCATGTGTGAGTTAGATGACTTCAGGGAATGTTGCAGCATCCACAGCTTATATTTAACCTACAGTAACAGAGTAGGGAGGAACTAGGAGCTTCAGAAGACATTGATCAGTGAGACTTTTGACACAGAAAGGGATGTGGAGGGGAAATGTCCTCAAAACTGAAGTCTTTATGCATCAGATTAGCATGAAGTAACTTTTGAGGGTCTTCTGATTCCACCTCCTGCAAGTCCATATTGTTATGGCACCTCACAACCTGTATGGACATACACTGTAACATACTGGTCTTTCCCAGTCTGTTGGCTGCCCTTGTCCTCCTTCTCAGCCTAAATCCCAACTTCTCCTGCAGATAAGGCAGGTGTCAATATGAGTTGTTGCCAAGACATGTACACTGTCATATGGTAGGGTATTTATAGTCTCAGCTGCTGCATGTCCTCCCTGCCAACCTCTCTGGACCTTGGATTATGGCTTTAGCACTGACAAATCTTAGTCTTTTTTCCTAAGAAGCAGTAGTATGATGTCATCAACAATATGATATAATCAATTGCATGATCCTGAGAAAGTCAGCGGAAATATTTCAGGTGCCAATAGCAGAGCGTCAGACTAACATCCAAGTCACACCCTGGAGTCATCTTTCTGCAGAGCAACATCCTGGTGGGAGGAACCAGGTGATCCAATCTGATTTGCAAAGCTGCCTTGCAGCCTGGAGCAAAAGCTTGGAACATCTCATAATAGGCAGAACATGTCATAAAAGACAGCTCTAGTTATAAGTGATCCAGCCTTGCCAGGTGCATTTCTAAGAACAAATTCAACAGCTCTGCCTGTGCAACCCCATAGATACTGTTTACTGCCCTGGTTGAAAGCAGACAGAACAGGTCCATACTGTCTCATGTATCACAATACTGGCCAGTCAGGGGTTTCCAAGAGCACTGTCATTTAAGGAAATGAAATACTTCTTTTCAAACACCACAATTATTATGGGCATTTTAAAGACCAAGAGGCAGCTAATCTGCCACTCTATGGAAGTATATGAAGCACAATTAAGACACTTCCAATTATGTCTGAGCTCAGAAGTTCATTAAATCTACCCATTCATGCCAACTTTATTTCCACTCAGCCTAAAAATATTTATAGCACTTCCAACTTTGGGCTCTCTCCAGTTTTAATTTGTTTGTTGCAATTCTTACCCAATGCATATCTTTCTGTTCATTGTCTATGTGTGGTGATAAAATTAAATGTTATTATTTAGGCCCCTCACATATGTTCAGAAACCTGTAGGTGTTCCAGGACCTAGGGATCTTTTGACACAAAACATTAGCTAGGAAAAGAGAAGAAAACAAGCAGCTAGCTAATTGCACAGTGATAAATATGACTCATATTGATGAATGATTGGATGCCTTCTTTGGATTTCACCAATTGAGACAATATTGATAGGGAGAAATGTGTGCCTTAAATCAACATTTATTCTGGCAAAGGAAGTGACACACTTGTAAGTAGTCTCCTGTTGTTATCTGTGACTGAGTCTTTTCAAACCCTTTGTTTGGTATGCTCTTAGGATTATTTCAATACCTGGCACTCAAAAATGTATTTTGTCTTGATTTTAAATAGGGTGAATATAAATACAGCAAAGATGTATGTTTTGATAAGGAATACTTTGATGGTAGTGTTAAGAAGAGAATTACAAAGAGCAATTGATGCTTCATGAAAATCTTAATAAGAAAAAAATATGTTCAGAATAATTCTGGTTACTCTACTGTACTCAAAGGGGGAAAGGGATAAAACCAGGTCCACTTGAGATAAGCCTGGGGCAGGACACCAATGTTTGAGGGACAGTGCACTAGTGAGGTTCTTATCTGCTGTCTCAGTGGAGGTAGAGGATGGAGATCCATGCAGTGGTCACTGATGTGTTAGAAACCATGGAAGTGACCAAAAATGGTCAAGTAGGAATTAGGGCTTCTCCTTCCAAAAAGGTAGCAAGACCAATAGCCCAACTGAACTGCATCTACATCAATGCTTGCAGCACAGGCAATAAGTAGGAGGAACTGGAAGCCACAGTGCAGCAGGAAAACTATGACAAATTTCCATCAGCGAAACAAGGTGGGATGACTTGCACAACTAGAGTGTTGCAATGGATGGCTACAAACTCTTCAGAAGGGATAGACAAGGAAGGAGAGGCAGTGGGGTGGTCCTGTATATTAGGGAGTGCTAGCCCCCTCAGCTGAAAAACAGAGACAGGGAGCAGAATGAAGCCTCCAAAATCCAAGGGGGTATGGTTAGTAACCTGCTACACCACTACACACAAGTCTATGGGGCCAGATGGAATCTACCCAAGGGTACTGAAAGAGCTGGAAGAAGTGCTCACCAAGCCACTTTCAATCATTTGCCAGCACTCCTGGCTAAACAGAGAGGTACCAGTTGACTGGAGCTTAGCAAATGTAATGCCCAGCTACAAGATGGGCCAGAAGGAGGACCTTGAGAACTACAGGTCTATCAGCCTGACCTCAGTGCCAGAGAAGGTCATGAAGCAGATCATCCTGAGTGACATCATGTGGCACATGCAGGACAACCAAGGGATCAGGCACAGCCAGCATGGGTTTATGAAAGGCAAGTACTGCTTGATCAAACTAATCTCCATCTATGACCCACTTACTGGATGAGGGAAAGGTCATGGATGTTATCTACCTGAACTTTATTAAAGCCTCTGACACCATTTCCCAAAGCATTTGAGAAACTGGCTCCTCATGGCTGGGATGGGCACTGCTCACTGGGTAAAAAACTGGCTGTACGGTCAAGCTCAGAGAGTTGTGGTGAACAGAACAGAAATAGCATGGTTATCAGGACTGGAGCAATGATCATCCCCCTGTACTAAGCACTGGTGAGGCTACACCTCAAATCCTGGGTTCAGTTTTGGGCCTCTCATAACAAGAAAGACGTTGAGGTGTTGAGAAGGGCAACAAAGCTGGTGAAGGGGTTGTAACATAGATCATATGAGGAGTGGCTGAGGGAGCTGGAATTGTTTAGCCTTGAGAAAAGGAGGTTCAGGAGGACCCTTATTGGTTTCTACAACTATCTGAAAGGAGGGTGTGGGAAGACTCTTCTGGTAAGTAGCAAGAAATAGGATGAGAGGAAATGGCCTCAAGTTGTGCCAGGGGAGGTTTAGACTGAATATTAGAAAAAAATTCTTCACTGAAAGGATTGTCAGTCAAGCATTGAAACAGACTCACGAGGAAAGTGATGGAGTCACCATCCCTGGAGGTATTTAAAAGACATGTAGTTACGGCATTTAGGGGATTGATTTAGTGGTGGACTTGGCAATGTTGGATTAACAGCTGGACTTTATGATCTTGGAGGTCTTTTTTAATCTAAATGAGTCTCTGATTATTTTATCATCTATTTCCATATTCCTCTTCCCTCATTCATTTTAGCAGGCATATTTATATAAAACCAGGGTCATTGTTGCTTAGAATTTCATCTGCTTCTGCTACTTAGGTCTCAACTGAAAGCATAATCCTCTGTATATCCCATCACATTTAGTTAGAAATTTACAATTTTTATAACTTCAGATGTTGAACTAGAGGCAAAAGCAGATGATTCCTAAACACGCAGTCTATACTAACATCCTGTTTTCCTCCGTTCTGTGCAAGCAACTAGCAACACATGGAAGACACTTACCAAGATACTGAATGGAAATGTGATATTGTAAAGCATTTAAAATAGGTTTTTTGAGTGTTGCAGCTCCTTGGGTCACCTGTCACTAAGTCAAAGCACATCATTTTTAGTATATGTGAAATGTCATCTCTCCTCTACTGGAGACTTGTCATGTCAGATGTCTCAGCAAGCCTCTTATCATTGACTCCAACTAAATCTGTCAACATTCCTTGATTGGATTTCCATCAGCCCTGTGAGATCAACTAGTCCCCACAATTGAGGTGGTGAAACATGCTCCACAGACATTATTTGTACTGGCTGAGATAACTGAAGGAGAAGACAAAGCTTTTTAGCAGTGAAGTGGATGAAACGAACCTGTATAAAAATAAATCTGAAGTAGTTCTGACCTAAATTTCAAACTGAGTATGATTCTCTCTCCTTTTTAGAAGTCTGAGCTTCTCTCTCAGTCTTTACTCTTATTACTTCTTCCCCCGCAGAAACTACTAACAGCCTTTCCATCAATACCAATACCTTTCATTCAGCCTAGCAACCTCTGCTGCAAAAAATATGTCCTTTAAATCTAAGAAAGCTTTCTCAGAACCAGCAGATCCTTGAGAGATCATTCATCATATGGTGTGTCAACAAGAGCCTTTAAGAGAATGTGCTAAGCCTAAATGGTGACACACATAACCCTCCAGCTCACACTGTGGTAGCCTGAGAGACAGGGAACAGAGGATGAGAAGTGTGGAGGAAAAGTTATCTTGGATTATACTGCTTTGGGACCAGAAAAAGTCAAATATAGAGTGACTAAAGAGTGGCAGCAATTACATGTGAACTTTAAATGCAAAAAAAGCTTTCCAGCTGCGTTTAGGTAACAACCTTTGGAATTTCAGCCACCTTTAGGAAAAGTCTGGTATGTGGCTAGAACTTGCAGGAGTCTCCTCCTTTCACACACAAGACCTGAACTGATGTGGGCTGTGGCACGAGTGTTTTGTATGGTACTTTTCCTCCCTTTGCACAAGATTTTTCCTGTGGAGTAGCTTGGATAGAATAGTCTGAGAACCTGTATACACTTATGTTAGTAAACCATTTACAGAACTCTAGAAGAATGGTGCTCAAAACTAAAAATGCATTGGTCTTTTTCACAGACCAGAGTATTGCTAGCTCAGTACAGTACTATTCTGGGGGGGTGAGGGCTCACTTTTTTTTGCTCATAGGCTTGCACCATCCTTGCAAAATCCACAGTTTATCTCTAGCTTAAGAAGAACTCCATGTGAGGATAAGATCTCTCTAGAGAATTTCCTTGCCATTTCCATAGTGTACAGAGTTGTCCTATGTCTTTTGTAAAATAAAATAAGGAACATCAGTCGTCCCTGGATAACTCATGAAAGTTTTACGAATGAAATACAGGGGAATTAGCAAGCAGGGAATGTAATGTGAGCAAACAGCAAAAGCATCCTAACTGCATGTTCCTAATATAAAACAGCATCAGATGTGGTATTACAATGTAATAGGAATTTACTGGCAAAATGAGATTGCTATTTCCGGGTTTGGCCATAACAGGATATTGACATAAGGGTTGCCTAATACATTAAAGCTGAGGTCGCATCAGGTTTTCTGGATGGATATATGTCACCAATTATTCAGAGCAAATGATCTAAAAAGTGCTACTTTTCTTGTTCAAATCATCACTCTTCAGATCTGAAAAAAGAATCCTGCGCAATAGAATTATTACCAACACACACAACCTCCTTTCATCAGTGTACACGCATATGTTCCTCTGAGTAGTTTTGCTTCCACATATGGCCATTTCAGTCTTACTGAAAAATAGTGTCTTCAGGCTATTAATTCCAAGCTCTATTTCTTATTCCTAAAATGGGTGGTATCTGGGGACAAACGCTACAACTGAACCAAATGTGGTGAGAGGTTTTGGGTTGTTACAGGGGCAAGCAACAGTTCTTGCCATTCATTGTGGCTCTCAGGCTACTGCAGGGAAGCCCACCAACAACTAATGGTCCTCATTTCAAACCCCAGGTAGGTCTCCTGCTCACCAGCAAAATAAAGATAAAATTCACAACAGTAGCTTTTAAACAGCAGAATAAACACTTCTACACCACATGTGTGAAGAGAAAGGCCGTTATTTCTATTAGTAAAGTGAATGGCCCAGTGATGAGTACTGAGACCAGCTCTGGGTCCCCCAACTTAGAAAGGATGTGGATCTGCTGCAGTCCACATGGTCCAGAGGAGGACCATAAAGATGATCAGAGGGCTAGAGTACTTCTCCTATGAAGACAGGTTGAGACAGTTGGGGCTGTTCAGCCTGAAGATGAGAAGGTTCCAGGGAGACCATACAGCAGCATGCCAGGTCCTAAAGGGGGCTTGCAGGAAAGCAAGCCTTCTACAAGGGTATGTAGTAGATATATAGTACGACAAGGGGGGCTGGCTTTAAACTGACAGAGGGTAGGTTGAGACTAGATATCAGGAAGAAATTCTTCACAGTGAGGTGATGAGGCATCTGTAGCATGTTGGCCAGAGAAGCTGTGGATACCTCATCCCTGGAACTGTTCAAGGCCAGGTGGATGGGGCTTTGAACAACCTATTCTAGTGAGTGGCATCTCCACTTATTGCAGAGGGGCTGGACTAGGTGATCTTTGAGGTCCCTGCCAACCCAAACCATTCTGATACTGTGTTGCTGCATGATAAGAATGATGAGTCCGTGGTGGCTTGTATCTGTGCTAAAGAGCTCCCTTAGCCTTCAAAGGAGTACATGGAGCATCTTAGTCACTATGCAGTGATGGAAAGTTGCTAGCTGGCACTTGGCAAACTCAAACCCAGGAACAGCTTTTTAATGCAATACTTGTTTTCCAGGGGCTGAATAGTGTTCCTGGCACAGTTTATTTCTGGAGTATACGTATACGCTAAGCCTAAGCATGCTCTGTCTCTCCTCCCCTTCACGGTGAAGGGAGCTCAGAGAACTTCTCTAATATGATGAAATCACTGGACATTTTGCTGCAGAGGCAATAACCTCAAGCTAGCAGCACCGAAGGAACACTTTGGGAACAGCAGAAGGAAAAACACTTCTAAAATTCCTGAGATAAGCCACAAATATGAGGAGTTTGCAGAAGGAAAGCCTGCCTCAAAGTTCCATGGCACGCCATCAGCAAAAACAACTTGAGACATTTCTGCTCACCCTATTACACTTTTCATTGTCACTTGACTGGGTGTACTGGTTTTGGCTGGGACAGAATTAACCTTCTTTATAGCAGCCCGTAAGTGCTATGTTTTGGGGGTTTGATGAAAATCGTGTTGATAATAACACGGGTATGTGTTAACTGTTGCTGAGCAGTGCTTACATGGCGTTTGTTTTGTGGCTGGTTTTTTTGTTTGTTTGTTACTTTGTGTCCTTTTCTTTACTCAATAAACTATGTTTATCTCAACCTATACCTTTTCTCCCTTTTCATCCTCCTATTGTCTCCCTCATCCCATGGGGAGAGGGAGTAAGCACCTGAGTGGGGCTGAGCTGACCACTAGGGTTAACCCATGACACCAGGTTGCTACAACTCTTTGCAGGGCTGTTCTGTAATCCAGATGAGAAGATCCACATGAAAAACAAGTCAGTATATCATGATATTGAGATCACACTCAAAAAGAGCAGTTGTTCCAGAAAAATCACAGCCGATCTTTTAAGCTTCTGTGAATGCTTTAGAACACTCTACCATTTCTCTAATATCAAATCACCGTTGGAAAGACCACACACTAACTGAATGTATCTGTTATTAGGAAAGAATTACCCCCATACTTCTTCAGAATATAATCAGTAATCTGCAAACTACAAGTTTATGAATAACTATTTGCAGTTTCTAATGTCCAGTTAAGATTTTGATCTCAATTACAGATGTCTCCCAGCTAGGAGAGCAGAAACAAGACTGCATTATTTAAGCCAGGACATAAAGATTGCAAATAGGGAATTGTATGGCTGGCTGTAACATTCAAAATTTGCAAATTGTGCTATTTAATCAGTGATGTAGGTCAAATGGTATTATTTCTGTTGCCTCTCTGAATGATTTCCATAACAAACCAGCAAAAGAAGAACAGTGTATTTCACAATCAGCCTGAAGTTTGCTTTTATAAAAGAAGCACACAGTTCTCATCAAGTTCAAGTACTCAAATGATCTTTGAAAACAATTATGAAATGGTTACTTCCCCAGGGGAATGAAAATCTACTCATGAATTTCATTAGAGATTTTTGGAAGCATTTTCCCTCATCACCAACCTTGGCTGTCATTTTCTGTAACATCTTTCTCAAAGCACAAATATATCGGATTATTATCATTATCTGCCATAAAACAAAAGTGCCAGAGATGAGTTCATCTTTAATTATTTGCATCTTCATTTCAACAGAAAGGATCCATTTAGCAGTGTTCAGTCTGCCCCTAAGTGGTTAATTTACTGTTCAGAACAGGTTTTTATTACCCTTTCTTCCTTCCCTGCCTCACTGCACTCACGCTCGTCTTTTTTTTTCCTGCAACTTGATGCTTTTGGTTCCTTTCACTGTGTATTATCTGCTGCTGGCAGTAATCTTAGCTCTTCAAATGACAGCAAAATTATGAGGTGCTCAGTACAAGATGACAATTTTCCTTCCCTCATTCTAATTCATTTGCACCACCATCAAGGAATGAGACTCACCTTTTCAACACGTTAACAGCTCTCTGCTGATAGAAAGCATTAGTTCCCCATTCTTCAGCAAGAGGTCAAAGCCAATTTTTGTTTTGTAACAACCCATTAAATTTGTGCTTTGGAAAATTCCATTGCTCTCTGATGTCAAATAGTTAGGCTGTTGTCTTGGCTGGCACAGAAGGAAGAGGGGATTTGCTGTGAGATACCAAGTGACACAGGCAGCCATGAGTCTTTCCTAGAGGGGACTTTGATCTACCACCAGTCTTGCCTGATTGATCTGATTGATTACTTTTTTTCTTTTTTTTATTTTTTTTTGCCTACTCTTAAGAAAGTCTCTTTGTTTCAATATGCACACAGAAGTTCCTGGCATTGTTTTACTAGTTTTAAAATGCTTTTTTAGCTAAATGTTGCTGTAGGCTTTTTGAAAGTAAAAAGGGTCTGGTTTTGTACCTTACCAGACCAATCTACACAAAATCCTATCAGAGACAATATCTACTTAACTTTATGCAAATATTAAAGGTTACCTCTGTATCTTCCAGAAGGGTACACACTGACTTGGTATAGTATCATATGGCCAGTAAAAAATTACAATGTAATTATGCACCTCAATAGGAAAAGGTATGTACCTGCACTATTTCTGTATACATGGCATGACTTTTTCAGTTTCCTGTACAGATGAACTTATCTGTATGGACAGATGAATTCCCTTATCCCCAGGTAGCTCCATAACAGGAAACTTTGGTCAGCATCACACACACTCATTTACATTCAGTGTAACAGAAGCTGAAAATCTTTGTCAGCCAACTTGCATTATATTGTTCAGTAAGCACAGTTGTGTTTCTGATGGGTGTACAGGCAGATTACAAATAGGACCTTAAGTAAGCCTGGCAGCAGACAGAGGGGTCAGTAGAGAGTGAGAGGCTGCACAGACCTCGCCAAGATCCCCAGGCACTGAAGCAGAGCCCAGCTGACCAGTTCAGTTCAAGGACTCACAAAGCTGGCAGTGCCACTGCTCATGCTGCAAGCAGACATATGATCCTGGGTTTTCCTACCTCTCTTTTAACTGCAGTACATTTAAATATGAAGGATAGAACTTGGAATAACTCAAAAGCAAAATAAAGAGAATGAGAGATAGAAACAACTTGGTTAAAAATATCCTGAACAGTGAGTATGAGGTACAATATGCATACTGCAATATTTGCAGATAGGGCTGGGAGGAAGCAGAGACAGAAAACTGTGGGTTTGGGTGAAAATAGAAATTGAAGAGCTAATTCAGCATTCACCTCAGTACTGTCAGAGCCCTGGCAGAAAAACCAGCAGGACTTCTGGAGATCTGCAGCAACCATAGCTCCCAAAGCACAGAGTTTGGAGAAGAGAAACCCGTACCTTTGGGGGAGAGCTGAATGACAGAAAAAACCCCCACCAATATCTTGAAACTCTTGAGGAGATCCAGTTTTCTTCTACTCCAGCTATAAAGAGAACAGCCACCATTGCCATCATCACTTCATGCCTCTCCAGAGAGCATTGAGTGTGTTCCTGGGGAGGGCACTTCCTCCCCTTGCGGAGCAGGAACAGTCTGACACAAACCAGGCTGACTGCTCCTTTCCAAGGACAGTGTTGTAAGGACATTTCCCAGGAAACAAGGAGCTCCATGAGCCTTTATTTTATTGCCACTACCCTGGGAATAGTTGTGTCTATTTCCAATTTTGCATTGAACAGCATTCAAAATTAATGTTCTTTAACAAACAGCAAAATATGTGTTGTCAGCATCTCAGGGTGAACACACATACAATTAGACCTTTGGCAGACCTTATTCACATTTTACTTGCACCTAAGAGTGATCTTCAGATTTTTGTCCCATATCTGTCCTGTGTTGTTGGATTTATTTTTTTAGCAATGATTCAACATAAAGAGGGAAAAAACTGCCACAAACACAAAGACTTCACTCCTCCTCACTCTTCCCAGCTGCACACACCCAATGGACTCATTTCCTTTCTCAGTGAAGGAATTAGGCCCCTGTGATGCTGTATTTCCAAAACAAGGATGTTCAGCCATAAAACTTTTGCCTCTGTGTTAGGGAAAATATGCCAGATGTCCTTGCTGCACAGAGAGAGGCACCAGCCTGGACACTAACACACAACAAATACCAGTTAGTTTGGGAGGTGCAGTACATGCCAGTGTATTTAATGAAACGTGCCAGCACACTGAGTGCAGTATGTGCCAAAGCTGCTGACTGTGAGGCAGCAGGAGATGTTCACTCCCCCAAGTGTGGATGCCCTGGCCAGATAGGGGTAGAAGGATATGGTAGGAGATGGAAGCTGTCCAGTGAAGTCTTTTCAACTCCCTATAGCATTTACACAATGTAATCTCTCCTGAAGCAACCTCTTGCTTCATCAGGCTTAGGATCCTCCTTTCTTTTTTCCAAGGGCATTATCATTTGCTTCTCATTCCCTTGGAAGATCCACCTAGTTTTTGCTAATTCCCTTGTGAAGTGCAGCTTGTCCCCAGAGACTCTTCACAGAGCTTTGCAATGTTTTTGGTCTAACGATGATTTCCCCATAAAATAGGCTTGATTAGAAAGAGAAAGCGTTTCCTTGAACTGCCAAGTCAGTCAAGTCTCCAGCAGCTGAGCTGGCTTTATTCCATCTTGAGCATCCTCGCTAGTAATTGAGGGTCATGCTGACAAGCTCCAGACTCCGGCTGTGCCTATGTGACCGTGTGGCCATCAGTCAATACTATCAGTGACAGCTTGCTGGATTTGGTGGCTCTGCTACAGTCACGTGGGGGAACCTACTGCAATGAAGCCAGCAGAGCTGGTGGCTGTGAGTGCTGCAGAGCAGTGCTAAGAGGCATAAAAAGTACTAAGGACAAACTGACTAAGATCAGGAGATATCTACCAAGCTAAAAGCACAGCATCTTTAATCCATTTTCAGTGTGTGGGTGCACTAAGAAACTATTTTGCTGTGGACTGGACAGAAAGAAGTTTTCTCCCCTTTAGAGCTTTTTCCAAATGTGGAAGAAATCCCTAAAGAAAGACCAAAATACCTCCCTCCTCTCTAATACGACACCATGGAGCATAAATTCATGCATATTCACACAGGATTTTACTCACAGGTTAAAAAATATAACAGCACTGAAAGAGACAGTTCAGAATACCACTAAATTACACATGCCATATTACTCATATTTTTCCTCTTCAGCAAATCAGCACTATCCTCTCCTGCTAGCACTCAGTGGCAGAACTGCCACTTCGAGCAAAGTTTACCCAGGGAACCCAGAGGGCATACAATGTCCATTAGCTATGGCAAAAGGGAAAAATGTCTTTGCTATATTTCAGCTGGACTGTTTGTGCTCTGTTAGGATTTCTGAGGAGAAAAATGCTGTTTGTACAGCATCAGTTGGCAAGAAGGTGCTTCATTACTAAAGCCCTCTTGAAAAATCTGGCTATTTATCAGACATGTAAATGGTGCCGAGCTTTTTGAAAGCCTGGCTTTTCCTTTTCTTTGTCACTTTTTTTCCCCTTCTGTCACTTGTTATTCCAAAGTGTTAAGTGTTTCTGGATGTGTCTCTAGAGCTTTCTTGTTTTTTGCTGATCTTCCTCACATCTTTATTACATAGAAACATGTTGAGGAGAGTGCAACTTTTTAGCATATCAAAACTGAAATATTACAGAAAATAATCATGGAATTGAGTTTGGATTTAATCCATTTGCTATGCAGGGGCAGCTGTGTATATAATACTACAAAGCATGTACGTGATCTCCTCACAAGATGCAAGGAGAAAACTTTGCAGTTGAGTATTATGCTTGTCCTTTGCATTACTGTCTTTTCGTTCTCTTTTTCCCCTAACTACCATTTCGCCTGGAGGAGCCATAAGCTTTGCTTCAGCTCCGCTTGAGAACAATATACCAGCTGTTAGTCCTTCCTGTGAGTAAGGATTGACACCTTGTGGCCAGAAAGTGCTAAAGAAGAACAGTCCTCTTACATTTTGAATAGTCTGGCCGTTCCTTACAGGGCAAAGTCTTCTTTAACCATCATTTATTTAGCTCTTTAAGGATCCAAAGAAAGACTAGTATAAATATAGGTTTGTGCTCTTTTGCTTATGTTTTCATATGGTTAAGAATGATTAAACTTCCTCTCTCCCAGGGAGAGAAAATACCTTTTGAGGCTTTGCTCCCCTAGCAGCCAGATACAGGTTTTCTACTCCAGCCAGACTACCCTCCAGGCAGAAGATATCTCAAGGATCATCTCACTGGGAGACTTCATTCCCAGTCCTTTGCTAGAGTTTGAAGAATAATTTTATCTCCATGAAAGCATTTGCAGGAGCTGAATGAGTAGGACTAGCATCATCTCACAGTGGACTTTGCTGAGACTATTAGCCCTGGGTCCCCAATCCCTCATCAGACCCTTCCAGAACAGATCTCAGCAAAAAGTGCAGAAGAAATGTGTGATAGAGCCATCATTATCTGGGACAGGATGAGTTCTGGCTACTTTAGGATGTTTTCTGCCATAAAATTTACATATAAACTTTGAGATCCTCCTTAAATCTCTGGTTTCTCAACTGTTGCATTAGCAAAAAATAGGACTTAAAATCTTTTTAGCCCAATGAAGTGGAAGTGTAATGGGCTTGAAAAACTCCTCACTCCTACCCAGCATTTCCTCCTGTGTGGTGACTTATTGTTTAAATTGCACTAACTCCTAGGAACTCAGTGTGTTGAGCTTTGTACTAACAAAGTATCAAAGGTAATTAGACATCACCTCATGTTCTGTGTGTCTGCATATTGGACAAGAAGTGTCAGCTAGGCAGAATGGGTTAAAACCAGTGATGTGAACTGAAAAGACAAGACAGTAAGAGTGACAGGGGGAGAAAACAGACATTCCTGCTCATCCATTGAGTTCAGGTGATGTCAGATGAGAATGATTTGTACAGCACAGGAAAGGTGATTTTTGAGCAGACATGCCAGAAAGGGTGTGTCTAATTTCTGCAGGTATTGGCTGAAAGCTTTTCCCAAGATAAAAAGGGTAGTGAGAAAGACAATGCAAAACATCTTCCTGCTCTTGAAAAGTTCAGTGGGCTAGTCCAGAGGCTGGCAATGAAAGTGTTACCTGACTCAAGGTCAGCCTGTTTTGCCTGTGCAGAGTGCACAACTTCTCCCTAAGTACAACAGCCATCTCTTGAAGATGCCCAGGAAAAAAAATAACTGACTTATTCATGGATGGCCATTCTAATGAAGCAAATGACCATTTGTTCACAGTGACAATGTAAGACATTTTAACCAGTGCAACAAATGAAGTCAGAGTGACACAGAATTCCCAGATGTGTTGCTTTTTGGGCTTTAAGATCACTTTTGAGTGAAAATTTATGAACATAAATGCTGAAAGAGTCATTCAAATCTCCTTCCCAAGTGAAGGGCAATGTTTGTTCTGACCTTCCCTCTTTGGAAGAATTTGCTTTATATGAATATTTAGCTACTGCAGAAGCCCTTCTGGACAACACATGTTTTCCAAGATACACCTACCACATTTCAGGTCGGTAGCAGTAATATCTCTGTAGATCTCATGTGCATTACACCTTGCATGTCATTCTCTTTCTTTACTCTCTATTAGGTGATGACAGCTCTTTCTCCACTCACATATAGCATCAACCAAGTCAGCTCTGGCTGAAGCCAGCTGTGCTCAGGATCCATTTAACACTTTGGAGCCCCTGAAAAAGGCTGATCCCAGCACTAGGCTATTCAAATGCAATGAACTGGATGTTTCCAACCCTGTGCACATGCTTTCACATATGCTGAATCCCATGTCAGTGTAAAGTTGTGGGGCTTGCACACACAATGGTATGTCTGTCAGTCTGTCCAGAGGGTGTCAGATGGATTGATTATGTGCCAAACAAGCTGGCAGCAGCAGGAGGCACTCGAGGCTGTGCCACCACACACGTGGTCATGCTCCTAAAGGAGGACAAAGAATGAAACCCCTCTTGATGACCAGCCCAGGGAAAAGTGTACTGATGTGGGGTTTGCGTACAGTTTTGGTTTCAGCCAAACCTGAAGGGAGACAAGCCTCAGCATTTCAGAAAATGGGTCTAAGGCAAGGACCAGGAATTGTTAATTTTCAGGACTGAAAGGACCTTAGGTACTTGGGACAGCTTTCTTAGCTTACTCCTTGGAAACCTTAAAAAGCACAGCTGGAGAGGGCTCTGAGGAACATCATTTGACTCTGATTTCAACATGGAGTTAGACCAGGTGACCTCCAGAAGCCCCTTCCAACCTCGATTTTTCTGTCATTCCCTGAGCAAGCTGTGTAGCATGTCAAAACAAGCCTCAGACCAGAAAGCTTTCAATAAAACCACAATCAGGGTCTTCACTTTGAAGAGAAACTCAGGCCTAACTCACAGTTTATTTACATCATACTGTAAAAGCTTTCACTCTGCTGGAGACATGGGATGCCTCTTTTTGCAGTTTTATTACAAATATTTTGAATGTAATTTTCAAGTTTCAGCTTTTAAAGCCTGAAAGTGTCACAATCTCAGGAGGAAAAGAATGTGCCTATGGAATTGAGGCAAACTATTTTTGAAACTTGACTTTGCAGACTTAATTTGTTTGTATTTTCTGGATGACCACTGATGTGCCTTCACAGCAGTGCACTGAGTTGAAGTCTTTGATTCTCTGTAATAAGCCTAAAAGATTATTTTTATACAGTAATTTGTTTCAGAGAGGGTCAGGGGGCAGAAACAATGCCCAGCAATGTTTCATCAGGCATGCTTTTCTAAGGCAGGCAGTGAGTAAAAGCATCTGAGTCATGAGATAGCGGAAGGAAAATTTTCTGTCAAACTACAGAGTCATTTGAACCCATTTGTCTTCTACCAGGTCTCTTGTGCAACCTCAGTTTGAGAACACAACAGGTTAGAATACAGCTTTAGACTTCTCTTTGGCTTTGAGTCCTGCCATTAGGGTCTCCACTAGAGTTTTAAAGTCAGAAATCATGAAGGCAAATGACTGCACTGGCACTCCATATAATATTAGCTGCAATAAGAGTGGACTCTTTGTTTGTGTCCATTCCAAGAGATGAGCTGTACCTTCCAACAGGATTGTTAATACAAATAATTTACCTTAAGAGGTAGTTGGAAGGTAAATAATAACTCATCCTTAAAAATCTTATTATTAGCCTAAGTGCTACCTTTTTCTCTGCTTTAAGGTAACCAGATATAGTTATAGGAGATAATTAACCATTCCTTATTCTATGGAATATTATTAAAAATTCTTGAAACAGAGTCCAAGGAGATAAATTTACTTATAGCAAGTCAGTTGTGAAGACTGAAATGCAAACAGAGTGTGAGCTTCCTTTGTGATATGGGACTATATACCACAGTGCTTACAAAAGCATAACTGTACAAAAGAAAGACATAAACTTCTGGCCTGTAAAGTTCCTGGAGTGATATGTTTGTGTGTGGAGTCACAATTGCCAAAGAGCAACTTTAAAGAGAAAAATACAGAATAATAAAAATACAGTCAGATTTTAAAGTAAAATGCAGAAAGACACACGTACTGGGTGCCCTGCCTTGTGACTCTGACATGTCATCATTCATTTACAGAAAATGAGCTGGAACAAAATTGAAGGGGTAGTGGTGTCAAAAATGATGTGCATAATTAAGCTTTTCTGAATGTCTCCTTTGCACTTCAGTGCCAGAGGACTGCACACAAATCAGTCAGAATGTTATGAAGAAAATAAAATTTAATTGTAACCAAACAAGTGTAAAAATTATGACTTTTGGAGAAAACAGCGATGTGTTAACCATCAGCATATATTTTAAAAGAATAAAAAGAGAAAAAGTAGTTAGAAGAATATGGAGTATTGATAAAACCAGGATATTTGAAATTAAATTAATAGAAGAGATCATTAACAAGACTATCAGAAATTATACTTTAAATGACTAAGTAAAGCTTCAAGAGAAAAGATAGAAAACAGATCGGGAAATTTGGGAACAAATATCACTTACAAAGCATACTTATTCTTGATTAAGAGGCTTTTAGAGTGAAACCTACTTATCTAATAAAAGCATAGCTATAATATCATAGTATTAAAGTGTTCCAAAGGTTCTTAACAGACACAAATTTGCTGTATACTTTCTGGTGTTCTCCTTAGGTGCATCTTTTCAAGGAGGAAGACTACAGTAAAGGCATACTGCGAGCTTCCTTATGAGTTCCACTTTTATTTTTAGGCATCCTCCTTTGCAGAAACACAATCCCATCCACCCTGAGTTTATCCATCTGAAAGTGTTTAGCAGCTGATTTAGTTCTCACACCTATGAAAGTCTGGATAGCCTGAAAGCCTAGCTTAATGGACTGGCTTCACTGCACTGGATAGCTCTGTGCAGGTAGAAAAAAAAGGAAGTTTAGGAAAAGATTAGATTTTTGCCTTGAGTGCAACATTTATTTATTGACCCATAAGAGGTGCAGCTGTATTTTCAATGTTTGATGAGAAAATGCTAAGATAAATATTTCAAAAGGTATGACTGCCATGTCTCCTGCTGTTATTCTGGGCCAGCAACCTATTTTGAAAGATTTTTGTTTTGTCAGAGGTGAGTTTCCTGCAGTGTTTCTGACTCAAATTTATGTACACAAGTGGGAAGCATGGGGTTACTTCTAGATCCTAAGTGCTTGATGATTTGTGTCAGATCCTGTAGGATAGTTGAGCATAGAACAAGAAATTTCTCATAGCTACCTAAAAAACCTTCTTTCTGTACAATGGTGTGCCAAGTTTATTGGCAACAAAATCAAAATGCTTGCCAATCTCTGACACTGTTTCTAAAAATGTTTTGTATATACGGGATCATCCAGCTGAGATTTCCGGGATGATTAATCTCATTAATTTTAGAAGAGATTGCCCACAGGCCAACAAGTAAAATGCAATTAAAAATTATTAATTAAGATCACATAGTGAACTTTAAATAATTAAAAAGAAAATACCGTGTCTTCAGACATAAAATTTATCCATCGTCTCTTCATCATCTCTCTTAAAGAGTATAAGAAATTTCCATCATGCTTTAAGTTAGGGTGAATAAGCCTGTCATCCCGTCTTCCCATTTTTACCTTTCCACTGAATAAAGGGTTGCAAGAGGCAGTGCCTTTAACAATGACGAAAATTGAAAGCTTATTTTCCACATATTTTTAAAGATACACATTGAGGTCATGGCCCCACTGAAATGTGCAGCTGGAGGAGAGCACAAGTGGGAGGTAGAAACTGCAGCTGGAAGCAATTTCTCCAGTGTCAGGCCCTGGCCTGGCCAAGCCTGCTTTGGACCCGAAGCAAAGTGGTCATGTAAAATTGTATGTAGAAAAGGGTGCTGTTCTGGCCACCCTTTTCCTTGTGAGAAACTCTAGACCTACAACCACTTGCTCTGATGGGATGCCCACTACAGTCGGCGCAGTCCACTAATGATATGATTCTGGAGACATTATTTATCAATGCCACAGTCACATAAAATTCCTAATCTCAGCCTTGTCCTATCAGTGTGCTACCCTTTATGGGTTTCAGTCAGTATTTGATGAGGACTGGAGCAACTCTTTTTTACCTGAACCCTTTCAGAAGGTTAAATGGCACAGGCAGAGTGAGGAAGACAATGGCTGGCACAAACATTTACAGAGCAATAGTAATATTGAGCCTACTACAATTGTTGAAGCACCATTACACCACTGGCAGAGCAACTCACAGTGAGGTCAATATGGGGTTTATCTACCCAAGATAGTTGCAAACAGGTAGCTTTAAAGCTAAACAAAAACAAGGTATGGGTTTTCCACTTTTAAGCACTTCAGAAACATCCCAGGTGGGAGACACACATTCATTCAGCCATTGCCTTGTATTATGATATAAAAAGTTGAAAGTATTTTCTGAATTCTGCGGTGTATTTCCTAATTTCCGGGGGCTGGAAAGCCAAAAGAAAAGTGCTTCTCTGTTAACACCAAGGGTGGGTAAGGACCTGAAGCCTGCATTTCAATATCTCTCCCTGATATGGGAACAAGAAGTCAACACCTTGCCAGAGCTCAGCCACATCATGAAAAGCACCTATGGACAAAGAGTAAACTTCCAAGTAACTTCTATTTTGAAAATATGTGCAATTGTAACGATTTCAGCAAGGAATTACATATTTAAGGAGAGAAAGTACTGTTGAACCACCCCATCCCATCCCATTCCACCCCATCCCCTTGTACTGAGCCAACTACTGCAGAATAGGCTGGTTCAGCTCTAAATTAGACCTTGTTATCAAAGAATGAAAACTGGTTGTATTCACTAGCTATTAATTTCTTGGGTAAAATCCAACATCAGAGTTGCATTTAAAAATAAACAGGAAAAAATTCCTTTTCTGAATTGAAAGCCAGAGGGAACTGGTCAGTAGGTGGCACAAGAAGAGCACAGGACTGAACTGCTTTACAAGAGCTGAGCAGCCGGGGTTGTACCCTGAGCCAGCAATGCTCTTTTTTTCCCCACTACAGTATTTATAAACCCTATTAGCCAGTGATTTAACTAACTGAATCGTTGCACTGAAGTACACCGAGTGAAGGGCTTAAGTGGAAGCTTTCCCTGAAATGCTACTTAGTCCATCCCTGAGTGCATTGTGTACTCTTGACATCTGCTAACATCACTACATCAACTGCTTTCAAGCATTAAATAAGATTGAATGCCAGTGTACATCAAAATAAACATCTGACAAGCCAAAGTACAAAGCTCTGACATTTAGCAAGTTTGGAGTTTGCTAACTTGAAAAATGGTTGATTATATTGCATCTCAAAGGCTTTTAAAGTGGTGGGGGAAAGTAGCCCCATACAGATCCCTTCTGCTGAGGAAAAAGGTTCATTAACTGTGTGTGTTTATCAGCAGCATGTTAAGAAAGCAAAGAGTAGACCCACAGGTCAGGGCTTGAGGCACCAATTTGAGGCCATCATGATCTGCAGGAGGTCTGTCTTCCTAAAGAAATAGCAGCAGCCACTAGAAAACCACATTGCACTGGAGGGTCAATGGTGAGCATCAGATTGAGCAATTATATTTAACCTTAGAAACACTGTGATGACTAAAGGATGCTGCCTTCGTTGGCTGATTCCTTCATTGACTGTTGCCAAGGTTTTTCTTGCTGATTGGAGGTACAGGAGCAGCATGATTGGGTGTGAACTGGCTCAGCAGTTCCTATTTCTTCTGTGCAACTGCACGTGTCTTCCTCTCCACCAAGATTTTAAAGTAAAATGCAGAAAGACACATGTACTGGGTGCCCTGCCTTGTGACTCTGACATGTCATCATTCATTTACAGAAAATGAGCTGCAGCAAAACTGAAAGGGTGGTGATGTCAAAAATGATGTGCATAATTAAGCTTTTCTGAATGTCTCCTTTGCATTTCGGTGCCAGAGGACTGCACACAAATCAGCCAAAATGTTATAAAAATAATAAGAAAATAATAAGAAAAAATAATAAGAAAAATAATAAGAAAATAATATTTAAGTGCAACCAATCAAGCGTAAAAATTATGACTTCTGCCTACTTTAAGGTAAAAATACATCTACAAACAGCTTATTGTAAGCTTAGGCGTGTTTGTGTTTAAAAAAGAAAAAAAAAGGAGGAGGACAAACATCAAATACTGAAGAAAACAAGCTATCATCAGCAGAAATATACTTGTCATTATAATGTATTTTTCTTAAACAAGCAAAATTGAATGCTACATAGCCCATCTCTTACATTATTGTATTTGTCTGTATGATTCTAAAAAGACAATTATAAGCACTATTTAAGCATAAAACCCACCAAAACCGTCATACCTTTCTCACTTCAGATCTAATTTCTATTTCCAGCCCACACATACCTGCTGTTATATCTCATTTATTGCTGTAAATTATGTGCATCAGCATCAGTGCAAATAACTGATGACACTGAGATCACAGCTGTGCCGAATTCTAATCAAAAAGTGATTTTTCACCACTTAAAATTTCTTCAATTCCTATTTCCTTCTTCTTCAAGTAAAAAGAGGACAGGAAGCCTAATTCTTAGACATAATTTATTAAAGACTGGAAATATGCTGGGATCACCAAAGTAGGTGAGAATGGAGATGGTGACCCTGTTATGCCAGCAGTGTTGTCCACCACAGTATATGGCCAATTCACTCTGACCAGTCTCCGAACACACAGTGACACAAGACTCAAAGTGAATTCTTCATATTTTTCTGTTTCTGTACCACCCTTTACTTTCATTTCTGATCAGCTCCAAGTGAATAATTTGACCTGACTGTTGCCTGGCAAAATGTGATGGGTGAATGTGGAATTTCGTATCTGGACTTGACAGTGATTTGCGGTTTTGGTTTTAAATCTCTAGACTGTTTGGGGTTGTCATATAGAATCTAGTGTGAATTCCCAGTGTGGATGAGCTATTCATGTTCAGGGGCAAAGAACACTGAGTTTTTTCCTATTCCCAATAGGGACTCGAAATACTACATTTAGTCCAGATAAGGATGAATCTAAGAGCTTCAAAATAAAGATCAAATACATCTGCTGGGTTTTATCTATCGTTACAACGAGAGCACAAGATTTACCTGCCTACATCAGAAGCAAAAACATCGATGATGGCCCTTTGGATGACCCTACTATGAGATTCAAATGGCAGGGAAACCTGAAACCCTGCCAACCCCTTCTCTCCAATTACACTGGCGCATGTGGCAGGTCTTGCTGTCCTGAGTCCAGCCTTCAGTGCTTTCAGGTGCATGTGGCAAGACTTGCCATAGGAAAAGCTTCAGGAATCCTGCTGGTGAAGACACAGCTTATGTATTTGCAACACAGCTTATGTATTTGTAACACTGCTCATGCATTTGCAACACAGCTCGTGTGCTCCAGATACACTTCTTAGCTTTGCTCTTGCCTGGTAAAGAGTGTGCTCTCTGTGTGTGTGTGTGTGTGTGTGTAGTAACCTCTTTCTTGTGATATAGGGAATATTTAAGGTAAAACCCACAAATGTTTTTGATGAGGTAAAGCTTATAGGTATGAAAGCAGGGGCTCAAATTGTCACATCATTGGAGAAGAGGCCAGTGACAGGGTTGCAAGTGGCACTCCACAGATTACTGTAACAGCAAAAGTGAAATTAGAATGTAATTGAGAAATGCTGGCCACCCCTACCAGTGCAGCACTGACATGGACATGCTAAAGCTGTATTGCCCTCAAACGCTATCGGCACCCCTGTTTCCTCAGAAAACTGCAGCAGGGTTGAGGTTTCAGACCCAGGACATGGTTTTGTGACCAGGGGTCCACACAGCGCAGCACCTGCAGACCTGCAGATGGGTGAACTTCAGCCCATTCTGCAGAGCCTGGAAAAGGCCCCATTCTTCCGACGGGCACCTTTTCCCACCCTAGGAGGGCTGCATGCTCCTTGCCTCCCCCTGAGCTCGCTGTCCCCGGGGACTGATGCCATGGCTCCAACACGTCGCGGGAGCTCACGTACACACCAGGCGCGGAGAATCGGGATGAAATTACGTGCCCTCACCTTCATGCATAAAACATGGCATGGCGACAGAGGGACGGCAGGGCCTCCGTGGCCGCCCGCCGCATCCTGCCGGCGGCCCGGGGCTTGGCCCGGGGCTGCCGCAGGTTTGCCCAGCGGGGAGCGGGCCGTGCCAGGTGGCCCCGGGCACGGGCGGCCCCTCCGGCCATGGACCTGTCCCCGTGCCTGCACTGGATGCGGACGCGGCTCTGGCGATGCAGGGTCAGGCGGCGCAGGTTCTGCAGTAAGTGTCGCGTCCCAGCTCCCCGCGCACCTTCCCCCTTTCCCTCCGCCGTGCCTTTGCCCTCGCTTGCACCCAGCCCGTCCCACCACGCGGGTGGGACAGCATGGAGGGCTGGCCGAGCCCACCTTCCCTCCCCAGGGCCAGGGCTCTGTGCTGGGCTGCCGAGGGCGCAGCGGGAGGGGCTGGCTGTCCCCATCAGCCCGGAGTCGGAGGAGCCCAGCTGTGGCTGGGACACTTGCTTTGAGAGGGTCCCGTCCTAACTAGACTAAGCACTTTTTCACATTTGTAAGAGAGTTTTAAGAGAGGATGGCTTGTGCATTGGAATGGGAATGTGGAAAAATGCACAGTAATGGCCACCCCTCTTTTTCGACCAGCTGAAGGAATCAAAAAAAGTTTGATTGAATGGAACAGAATGGATTGAATGGAACAGTGACTTGTGAAATACCACAGATGATCTTCTGAACCTTCCTGCTTCTTTGGCTGGTAGAAGTCGTGCACATCACTGATGTATATATATGTATATATATAAATACACACACACACACACATATGTGTGTATACATATGTATATATAGCAAGTTGCTGGAGTACATTATTCGCCATTCCACCATGGTTTCATCAGAGGTAGTTTGCCTGCCTTCCCTGACAGACCATATATACAGAGGTCCAGACACTTCTAGCTGATTTATTCAGGATCCCTTTCAGCTGGCACCTTGGAGAGAAATGCTGCCAGTGGTTCTCTAGAGACTCTGGAAGGGTAATGCATCTCTGATAAACTGGGGAAACGGGATTTCTTTGGTTTGGTCAATTGTACTGCCTAATGACTCCTGAGAAGATGCAATGCAATGGCTTGGGAAGATGGGCTGGCTTGGCTGGCCAGATGAAGCACCCTCTCTCCCATCAAGCAGGTGACATATTGTAAAAGGGATCTTGAAATGAGAATACCATTCAGAACACATTGCAGGAGGATGAATATGATAAAATAAGCATGCTGTCTGCCAACATCTCTGCCTTGAATTCATGGCATTTCTCTATCCTAGTTTAGACATGGAGATTACAAGGTCTGTTTGAATTTTTCTAACTCATAACGTTGCAGCATAGACATGAAACTCTTACAACTACCTTCTTATTGTTTTGTCATGTGTTCAACTCCAGTTTGCCTTTCAGTTTTGCAAAATATTACTGGTAGATGTCAGAAAGATTGATTTTCCCAGTTGTCAGTTAACTGTACTAAGAGTTCACTGGTTTTAAATGCTTGTGCCTTTGTGAATATTTTGGTGTGCCACAGCTTTATGGTCAGCTTTCTGGTTGCTAATGAAGTACAAAAATAGAAGCAGTTTTGTTTCCTGTCTTCTTAGAATTATGTTCTCCTTTTCTATATGAAGTTCCCTACTCTTCAAAAATATGTATTTGGCAGATAGCTTGTGAATATATATGGAAACTTCTTACCACAACATCCACTTTAAACATTAATTATCTTCTGAATACATCTGTTCCTTACTTGTGCTGTCCTCTGAGTTAATAAGAACTACTGCCAAATGCATGCAGCAGCACTTAGCTGGAGCTCTAAGAATGGGAAATTTGAGAATGGCAAATGCTCTGAATAATTGAAGGAGGTTTCTTTAGTTGACAATGGTGCTATCTTTGCACATCTTTGAGAGCCCCTCTTTAGCTGGCCTCTGCCTTAGGGAAACATTGCAGCAGTGAAAAAGAGAGCAATACAAATTTTGATTTCTTAATGATTCTGAAAAATGCTAATCACTCAGAAGGGCGTTTGTTGGCTTTGTTACTAGAAATAACTTCTGGCATCTTTCATTAGATTGCCTTAGCCTACACCAGTGAAGAAGCACAGCTTTCTGTGGTCCGTGTCGAGGCCAGTTGTGAGGGCCTGCTCCTTGTGAGTTCCTCATGTCTGGACTCAACTTGCCCTTGTTAGCTGCCTTCTGCTGAGGCACAGCAGCAGAACTGCTGCTATTGCAGGAGACATGCTACTCTTCTGTTTAAAAATGTGCAGTTGAAAATAAAAAAAATATTACTCTAGTGAGGAAACTCCCGCTTGCTGGTTTCCAAAGCCCCTGTGAGCACAGGCTGTCACTGTGCCTTCTTGTTAAGGCAGTCATTCAAACAAACAGCCAGAGGACTTTGCGGTCCTTCTGTGCCTGCCCTTGTGGCCTCATTTTACTGCCGAGTCCCTGAAGGAAGCTCCCTGCAGGCACGTGTGCTCACGGCAAAAACACTGCTTTGAACAAAGGCACATTTTCAAATGGGGAGCAATGCTCTCCTCATTTCCCTTGCTGCCTGGTTGGATGTGGCTCTCCCTCTGACCAAGAGGAAGCAACTGCAGCTGGCACCAGAGAAGCCCTCTGAGAGGCTTCTGACATTCACAAAATTGATTCTTCATTTTCACCTCACAGCAAGGGCTAGTTCCAATGCTGTGTGAGACATTGGTTAGACAATGTTAGGTTCATGATACTGCTTTAAAAAAACCATCCTGGATCTTCTGAAATCTGCTTTACTGCTGGACACTCCTGCATCCATGTAGATGGAAAATGCTGTAAAGCTTTCCTGGAGCAGGGCATCTAGTCTCCCTGAGCCCTCTCAGGTCTTGTACAGGTTGACCTGCTTTTGAGTTTATTTTCCTTGGCCCAGGTGCACATATAGTTCAGGAACTTAGGGTCTCCAAGACTGCTGCCTGGCTGCTAGACTTGATTGAAGCTGGCCAGTGGGTTAAAAAATGTTAAGGATCATGGTGTCATCATATGTACAATGTGTCCTTAGGAAAACAGTCTGAAAGGTCCTGCTCATGCCAAGGTTGGAAGCTGAATTTGGATCATGCTAGTAATAACTGCATGGAGCAAGTCTTAACACTGTGTTGGGAAAGAGTCTGAAAAGCAGCTGTTTGTGGCTACTCCCCAAAATGTACTTGGCTTCTGGCCACCAATGCATGTTAAAGCCCTGGGGATCTGTGAGGAGGATGTTTCTCTGGGTTTTCCTGAAACTTAACAGATGGAGTTTGCACAGAAAACTTTAAGAGTTCACACAGAGAAAAAGGATTGTATGTCCCTGATGCAGGGTAGCAAATAGGGAAATTCAGCTGGCTGTGTGCTGAGAGGTGTTTTGGATAGCTTTTGTTGGCTCACGGTGCCAGCCTGATGCACCCCTGGTCTTGAGTGGTCTCTGCAATTCTGCTGGGTTGGATCCATCATACTACTTCACATGTTGCTGAAAGCATTTGGTAAAAAGGGAAGAGCTGGGGAAACCACAGCAGAAATATTTAGTTACTTGTTTAGAGCCATAATCCCAGCTGGACTGGGGGCCAAGTCACAGGGTGTCTATCCATGCGCTTATCCCCACAGGCACTGGCCACACATGGCACTGTGCTGGGTCTGAGTCTGGGTCAAGCCCTTGCCAGCACTGACTGTCACCTGCAAAAACTCATCCTGGAGCACTGCCAGGTATCAGGGATCCCACCAGAGCATTTACCCTGCAAGGGTGGGCCTAGGAAACTATATCCTCTGGTGCTAATGTAGATTTCACAACCTGCAACATTTAGGGCAGGGAATCGATGGCAAGCTTCAATCCAATCTCATTACGTATTCATCGTTAGGCACATTTTCTCCTCACAAGAAAGGCCAACTAGACTAATATTGTGAGCAACCCCTTATTATTTCTGATCCAAACTGCCTGTGCAATTTAGACAGGAAAAGGTCTGCCGTGTACTTCAATTTGTTTCCAAGTAAAAAAAAATAAAATCAATTGCCACAAGAAATCGGAGCAAAGCAAGAAACCAGGAGCAAAAATGTCATCTGGAAAAGAAAAATGGCAAAAGCACAATTAGTACATGAACTTCATAGCCTCACAATATGAAAACCTACTTTATTTTGTGGTTTGTGTAATTGTTTCACAGGAAAAAAACCCCATGCAAGTCACTAGGGTTAGGGAAAGCAGTCCAGAAATATTGTTTATATTCATAAATGGAAATATTCTCTAAGCTAATAGGTGAGTCTGGATTTAAACTACACTTAAATGGCAATAAAGAAAGAGTGCACTGTTTGTCCTACTCATTCTTGGAAATAATGTAGTTTTAAATTATGTTTTTGTTTTGGATAGAGAGGAAGAGATTGTTTTCCTGCAGAGAAGTAGACTTATGTAATATTGAATACAAGAGCTATACTTTTCTTCTTACCTCAGGGAAATGTTCTTTGGAAAACATATGCTAACGTACCTGAAGGCATGTGCCCCGTGCAGTGCTGTGATACTTGCGTGGGCAAAAAACCTTTCCACTCACAGGGGTCCATTCAGGACTAGTGGAGACTGAAGGATTTCAAAACTGTCCAAGGCACAGCTTTTTGTCTCCTCAGACCTTTGACGCGTGGAAAGAAGAATGTGCAAGTATGACTAATATTCACCCATTGCTGTGCAAAACCTCTTCCCACAGAGCTTTTGTTAGTTCTGTACCCATGTGATGCTTAGACTTGATCTTTCAGTGACTGGAAAATCAA
>JAWWEW010000078.1:90398000-90624539 GCA_035583185.1 Anabacerthia variegaticeps
CCTCTTCCCACAGAGCTTTTGTTAGTTCTGTACCCATGTGATGCTTAGACTTGATCTTTCAGTGACTGGAAAATCAAAATGGATTTCTAGGTATGTTTTGAATAAGAATGAAAGTACTGAGAATTTCACATCAATAAGTCTTTCAAAACAACTTCAAGAACATTTGCATGGTTTGGTTTGTTTTCCTTAATATCATCCCCCGACTACTCATTTTTTGATGCATTTCAGAAAAGCTGGAACTGCTTTGTCATTGTTCATTGCAACCAGGGAACCTGACAGTTTAATGACAAGTCTGCAGCAGACCCCTGGCAAGGGCAGTTGGTGATGAAAATGTAGTAGATAAGTTTGCATAACATGCAATAATTCACAGATACCAATACTAAGAATATCTGAGGAAATGGGTGATAATTGCAATTGCCTGAGGAAGACAGACAAAAACTTTTGTAATTTAAATCAGTAGCAATAGTTACTTTGTTGTGTTTTACCCCTTTCTTTGAAGGGCTATACTCTGCCTTATTATATGCTTAATATATAAACCATTCTCCATTTCATCTTTCTGGATACAACAAAACTTTAGTGCTTCTCAGATGAATTGCCAACAAATCTGGTAATTCTCATGCAGAGCGATAGAGGGCTCGTGCTCAGCATCAGTTAAGAAGTATTGTGCTGATTCAGTTGCTCTTACTGGGACAGCACTACTGCTCCTCACTTTGATAAGACACAAGCTTACAGATTTCCTGTGAAGCCTTGTCAGGGATGCCTTGTCCTTAGGAGACAATTGCTGAAGGAAAGGAAGGTACTGAGTCACTAAACTTCTCCCAGCATTTGTGGGACTTAGGGTAAGTTTCACCTGCGCATAAAACCACACTTGCCAAACACTACGGGCAGCGCAAGGAAATAACTCTGCCCAAGAGCCAAATGTCTCCCTTTTTCTTTGCATTAAAACTGTTATGTTCATAGAGAATGTCACTGTTTTGCTGAACATTTGTAAAACCCACAAGTGCTACATGTGTAGAGCAGTCTGCATTGCCTAATGCTTTGTGCCAAGTAGCTTTGGTAAAATGAAATCCATACATAAATTCAAAGGAATTAAATTCCTGAGTGGGCCTAGGGCCAATGTCACTTAAATGCCACTTAAGCTGTACTTAGAGGTAGTGTGTGAGCCTTGCACTACACGGGGAAGATGGGAACTGCCCCACAGCATCTTCTCCCAAGCAGTGGGCACAGCATGACCTCCAGGTCTGAGTATTAGCACCTTCAGCCCCTGCTCTGAAGACAAAGGGAAGACAGCAATCTGGACATTTTGTATTGCCATATCACTGTCTACTTCTGAACTACCCCACTCTCTCTCCTCCTTGAGAACTGTATGGGCTTAATCTAGTCCCAAAACTTTTAGATTACTAAAATTTTTTAGTCAAGAAAAATCCCTCTTGTGGTGATCTTCTAAAGAGGGTTTCAAACCTAGCTTTTTTATAAAATAGTTAAGGATTTAGCAGTCAGCTTAAAATACTAGTGAGCTGTTCCAAAGCTGGTCATTTAGACAGAGTGCTTACAGTGTCCACAGCATAGGCTCTAGCAACCTTGTGCCAAATAAAATGACTATTTTAGTTAAGCCTTTTAGCTCTGTTAATCCTTTCGATCTGAGTAAGGAGCAGCACATTGGAAAACTAAGCTGGAAAGCAAACAGAAATGATGAAAAGAAACAACAGACTATGCCTGTGCAGAGTGAAGGACATCAGGGCACAAGAAATGCAAAAGACACCTGAGAGCCTTAAAAGCATTAGTACTATCACCAGGTGTGGAGGGATCACCATACTGAGCATCTGGTTTCAGAAGTCCAAATAAAAGCATGTAGCTTATATTTTAAAATATGAGAAAAAAACAAACTTAACACTTGTCACATGAAGAGTTAAACATAAGCAGCATAAATTAATCATTGGGGTAGGTGCTGTGGCATGGTGTTGTTATGATCCAGTTATTAAAATTATTGGAAATGCTTCTGCCCAAACTAAGGTACCAATGAGATCATATGCCAAAGTCAATGGTACAGGTTTTGTTAAATGGTCAATGTGAAGCTGAGAAAGAGAAATAGAAAGAAATAGAAGAGGGGGCGGGGGGAGGAAGAAAGTGACAGAGAGAGGTTAAAACAGAAAATGTATCACCACTTTGTGTAACCTGGAAGCGTCCTGTCAATTCGGTTCTTCTGGTCTTCTTGGTGGTAAGGGTCTCACAAAACATAGAATCTAATAGATTAACACACGTTCAGGAGATGCCAGGCACCTCCCGTGGCAGGGGGGAACCTTTGCTGTCTCTTGTGACAGACTCTGGATTTGTTACCTCACTTGGATCATGTGCAGTCCTCTGGTGGTAGAAGGCCTCAGGAATGAGTCAGGGGGGCACTTTGGGGATCTTTGATGGTTTATGGCACCTTCTCAGCTGCCCCTTACATGATGCCCTGTGTGTATTGATCTTTCTGGAGGGGGGCCACAGGGGCTACTCTTTTGGTTTGGTGTGAAGAGATTTCACCATCGCACACCCAAAACCCTTCTCCTCCACCACCCACTGAGCTCAGCTTGGGCGGATTCTTAACACAGAGACATTCTTCCCTGAGCCTTGCAATGATTAGACAATAGTCCTATCTGAAGTTCGCAGTGGTAGTCCAAATTCTAGTCAGGAAGATTGGGAGGCGGGTGCCTTGGTGGTCACAGACAGGCAGTTGCTTCCTTGCAGTTTGACAAAATGTCTTTCTGATTTTGACAATGTTTAAGGCATTACCAACATTTCAGTCCATCACAGTGTTTATGCTGAAATGGTTTTTGATACCTTGCAGATTATGATCCTGTACTATAGGCAGCAGTTGCATTTTTCAAAGCTTCTGAGTGCTGGTAACAGAAAAAAGCCACCGGATCCTGAAGGCCTCTTTGCAAGTCACCCTCAAAAGCCAGTGTGGGCTGTAGTTGCCCGTGGCTGAGCTCTAGTACCTCTGCAAGAACTGGGTATTTCTCCTGAGGAAAATCTGAATTACAGAAGTATTCTTAAAGCATGTATTAAACAATGGAAAGTAGCTACTTTCTAAGTGATAGACAGCTATAGGGAATATCAATATACATCACACAAATTCTGGGAGGAATACAGACCTCCAGTGGAATATTACCATCACAGTATTAAAATGGTAAAATACTTTTTGTTTTACTTAGACTTGCCAAATTTTTTTAAGTGAGTGCTTCATTTCTAATTTTCATATCAGTTGTTTTCCAACATACCCAACTAAAAGGTGCTCTCATGTTTGTGACAAGCAAAGCTCTCCACTTTCATAAATGTTACACTGGTTGCTCTGATGCAGAAGTCAAATTGCTGGGGTAAAATCTCCAGACGCAAACTATTTAAAAAATAAACAGTAATGAAGCTCTAATTTACAGTTTTGCTTTTAACATACAGATTTTAAAACACCAAGAAAAAATTAAAAAAAAAAAAGATAAACATATTCCAGGTATCAAGGAAACAGTCTGCAATAAAATAATAGGAATAATCTTGTCGCCAAGTTTACTACTGCTTAGTAGGAATTTCCTTTATATGTTTTTGCATAAGATGAACGTCTTGGAATGTTTTCACTCAACTATGCTTCAGTGAAGTTAGGCCTTTTTATTTAATATAAAATCTGGGATAAAACTTGAGCCCTTATATTAAAACAATGCCTATGACATTCACCAAATCTCAACAGAGGAGCAGAGAGATCCTCAGTTTGGAGGAAAGCTCTGCAGTGCAGGAATGTCTCCATTGTCCACTCCTGATCATCCACAGAGTACAAGAAGATTGAAATCTCTCAGAAGAAAACACAGCCAGGGTCCTGAGAGTCTAGCCAGGTCAGAGGAATCATCTTATGGAAAATATGGAAGATAAACTAACTCCCACAACCAGCTTTACCCTACCTACCCTTTCTATTTAAAACCTGTACTCAAGGAAGTTCAGTATCTGAGGGGTCTTAGTCCTGGGGAAGGGCTGGGCTGATGCATAATTGAATTATTTCTGGTTTGGAGTGGCAGTACAAAGCCAGGCTCCTGCACTGAGTTCCTAAAGTCTAACCCAAAAATGTCAGATCACCTTGAAGCAGAAAAAATAAACTTCTAAGAAGAATGTAGACAGAGCAATTCAGTTTGCCTATAATTGCTTGTATTTCCTTTGCTTTTCTAGTGCAAGAATGCTGGCTAAATCCAGTACCATTTAAAACAGAACTAATTAATATTTTACCTACACATGCATATGGAGGCTTTTTAATATACCCAGATGCTCTTGAGAAATACTGAAGCATTGCATCAAGTTTTTCAGCAGGAATTGAGAAACTGCCAAATCTTGTCATAAAATCATAGAATATCCTGAGTTAGAAGAGAATCACAAGGATCACAAAGTCCAACTCCTGGCCCCAACAGGACAGTGCCAAGAATCACACCATATGCCTGAGTATGTTGTCCAAACACTTCATGAACTCTGTCAGGCTTGGTGCTGCAACCACTTCCCTGAGGAGCCTGTTCCACTGCCCAGTCACCCTGTGGTTCAATCACAGAATGGTTTGGGTTGGAAGGGACCTAGTTCCAATCCCTCCCTGCCATCTTCTTGATGCTGCGATGAGTGGTAGCTGGGGATATCTCTGTAATGAAAATTGGCATTGTATTAGTCATTTTTACGCACAAGAGGTAAGCCCACAGCTCAAGTGAACTATTTATTGCTCATTAACACTGTGGTTGTGGTAGTAATCTTGATTAAGCCATTTCCAATTGCCCTTTGTGCAACTAGTAAACTGCTCTGACTGCTAACAGGGACTAACTTGGGAGCTTGACTCAGGCATGTAGTTTCATCATGCTTCCTATGCACCAGTTCTGGGAAAAAGAATTGAATTATTGCAGGCCCAAGAAGACAGAGCTGCTTAATATTGAGAGGTGTGCTGCCATGGCCCTCTCAGGAGAGACCTAGAGGAGGACTGCAGAAAAATGCCGTTTCTGTGCAATACGCAGGTGGGATGCAGAGCTAATCAGAGCAACCCAGCCAGCCTGGGCTGCTTCTGATACACAGCCGAAAAGCTGTAAGCAGTCAACAGGGGGAGGGAGAAAACATCACAGCATTTTGCCAGCTACATCGACCTCCCCTGCACAGTGACCAACAACCACAGAGAAAGGCAGCAGATACATACACAGGGAGGAGCTTTCACAGAGAATGCTTGGTTCAAAGTCCAAAGCGATCCTATGTGAGCCTGCCATTCTGTCCTTCCCTCCTAGCTGATGGACAAGCTGGTGGAAGGGAAGGATGGACTTCTCTAGGAGGTGCCACTCCTCACTCCAAACTGAAATGCTATCTGCTTAGGTAATTTGCTTGGAAACCTTTTTAGGTGCATTTGAGGTGATACTGTCGCCTTCTTCTCTGTGCATTTCTGGGGGGCAGGGGAGGGAGTACCGGGAACGTCTGTGCTGACACTTCCTCAAGCAGCTCTTAGCTTGGGCAGATGTTGCTTGGTTACACTCTGTGAATAATTTTCACAGTTTGTGTTAGAGTCACAAGGGTAAGAGATTTTGAATACATATATAAATTAGAGCTGAGATTGCCGGGAACAAGTTGGTAAATTTTGAAACAAACAAATGCATATAAAACTGAGTCCCAGCCAGCCTGACTAAGCGGCAACCATGATATCTGAAAAAATTACTTTTAACTTCTTTAGTGAAATTTTCCACAGTTGCAGGCCCTGATGGCATAGGTTGGGCCTGACAATACGGCTGATCTGATCAAAGCCAACCACCCCTGGAAGCTTGAGGAGATTTAGAATCTGCATTAGCAGATTTAGACCCTCAAAAGATGTGGAAGTATCAAAATCCCTTTGCAAATACCAGCAGAAGGTACCTAAATACCTTTGATGGGCATGAGTTTGCATGTTTCCCCTTCTTTGAGCACTTGCCAATCTAGGCAGGTCCCACCAAGTGTATCATATGTATTTAACGTCATATTAAGGATGTCAGGAAGGATAAATTTGCCTTCCCTCTCAATCTGGGGACTGGGTTGTGAGCCCTCAACTGCTCAACTGCCCCAGCAGACATCCATGTGTGAAATCCATGCCATCCCCCCAGCCCTGGCTCAGGACAGGGGCCTAGGGAAGCCAAGGACCTTCCAAAAAGCTGTAAATTTATCAAGAAGAGGTTTACTTCAGGACAGGAGGCAGCAGTGACTCACTTCCATGGAGTGAGGGGCTCCTTCACAGCTGCTGCCTGCCTCCTCTGTCATCAGCACATCAATATTTCACATGCATACTCTGGAAGCACAATGAAATGCTTATTTCTAAAACCATGAGCCATACTGAAGCATTGTCCAGCCAAAGGAAGGGTGGTAAAACACCTCCCTTTGCAGCAGGTCTGCATGGCTTCTCAAGGTGGGCTGGAGATGCAGTGGGAGCTTTACCTGAGTCAAGTCTGAGGGATCAAGCACCTACAAATACTCCTCCTTGTTTCTCATTTTAGTATTTCATAATGGTATGTCTTCAGTGCAGGTATCTCCTGCCCCCAAATTCCATATGAGTGATAGAAATATCAGCCCATGCTACTTATATTTTTTACATTGATTGGCAAAGTAAGGGCAGCTGAAGTTTAAGTAAGCATTGGTAATGTACATGCCCTTGATTTGGTTTGCAAACACTGCATCAAATCCAGATAAAACAGGAAGCTAATTTGATGACCTAAAAAATGTCCTATTGTGGTTTTTTCCACCCTTTCTGATAGTCCTTATCACCATGTTTGTTACACCTCATCATTATCTAAGAAGAACACAGTTACATATTATTTGCGAATCAGATCAATCATTTGAGATCAGTCATTACCACTGACATTAAAGTAGCGCTATTTTAATGATACATTTGTTTAAAAATGCTTTGCTCTTTGTCGCATCCTTAACCTGTTGCGCTCAATTTGATACATTAAAATGATGAGAATTTGGTTGCTACTGTTACATTGCCATTTCTATTTAAATTTTTTCAATTCAAGTACCCATCAACAAGAAGCTCTGAAAAGGTCAGAGGGAGGTCTGCTAGACTAAAATCAATCATTTCCATGGTGCTACCCTGCTGAATTAATCAATCAAGGATCTTTTGTGTCACTTCCAACACGTGTATTGCTAGACTATATATTCAAAGAGTCATGCTGCATGAATTAGCTTTTGTAAAAGATACTCCTTTCCTTCCTTCTTTAAAGAAAAAAAAAAAAAAAGAACTATTTAGTCAGTTGCAGGAAATCTGTTTTGTTCAATGAAAGCTTCCCTGAGCAAATGGTCAAAGATGTGTCTATATGAAAACAGTAGGCAAAGAAAATACGTACAACAGAATTGCATCTTATACTAAATATAAATATAAAATAGTGTGTATATTTTAACATACAAAGAAGAATTGAAACACAAAAGACTGAGCAATGTGAGATCACTTGAAGCTGATTCTTTGGCTAATTGTGTTTCAACTCTAGGATGTGGGACTATTGTGATCTCTCCCTCCATCTTTATGTGACATGGTGTCCTACCCATACATCAAAAATTACACAGTTCTTCTCTCTCTCTCTTGTTGTATTAAGCCCTGCAAAAATTATTAGTAAAGTATTATCTCTTCTGGAACTATGGCTGGAGATCATAATCTTGTTTTTCTGGCACAGATAAATATGGGCATTACTTTTGTACTATGACACAGTTATTTTGGTATTGCTTTAATTAGCAACCACAATTGCCAATTAAAATGAAAACAAGGTATTTTGTGTCTCAGGTATTTTCATTAAATGTAATTTACTTTTTAAAAAAACCAAACAAACAGTGGCAAGAACAGATTTCATGTGTCTTCCAAGCTTAACTTTCTTCCAGCATGTGCTCAGTGTGTGCCTGTGACGGTAACATGAGCAAGGTTCTGTGTGAGCACCGAGGGCTGGCAGGGTGCTCTGGTGGGCACACCCGTGGGAGGGGGTGATCTAGGAGGGTGCTCTACCCCCCACAGGAGAGGAATGGAAGACCTGCAGTCGCAAGGAACCCTTCTCTTGAAATTGCTCTCTGCCCCATAAAAGAGCCTATCCTGCAGCATATGCACCTGTAGAAGGCTTGTGCTCTGATTTTTCAACTCTTTTGCAGGTTTTCCACTTGCTGTTGTTGAAAGGTAGAAGCTTAAAACCCTCTTGCTGTGGTGGCAGATGGGATTTAGGGGGCATTTATTCCTTCAAGGCAAAAATGTGTGTTCAGCTTATGATTTCATTTGTGAGGAAACCTTGCAATGTGGCTGGAGCAGAGATGCTGAGTTGTTTATGCCAGACCTCTCTAATCAAGCTCTCCGTAGAAAGTGCCAAAAATAAGAGGCCAATTTTTGTCTCAGTTATTTCTTGAAAATTGTTCAGTAACATAGAAACATAGTATGTCTGAACAGAAATATGCAGGTGGGTATTGCAAATATTCAGTTGGAGGCAGGATAAGGCTCAATAAATTGCATACCTGATAAACGTGTATGTGCTGCTAAATCTACTTGAATTACTAACACAATATAGAGCAAGCCCAATGGTCACAGCTGTTTTTTGATACATTTTTGGCACATTTTTGATACACCTCACAATCAGAGGATTGAGTGGTACCTGTCTCCTGCCCTGTGAGACAAACTTGCCACCTTTTCCTTCCAGTCCCCGTGAGTCTCACCAGAGGCCCTGAGGGCTTGTTTTCCCCAGGATGGGGTGCAAAGTGAATGTCTGCAGCCTGTCCTGCCCACCCTGCAGCCATACAAACCCCTATACTGGGCCTTATCCTCCCCTCCCAGGTGCTGGGAATGAGGACCACTGGTGGACTTGGAATCAATTAATCAAAAATGCAGCATAAAATCTTCAAGTCTCCAAATGGAATGTTTCCCTCTCTGCAGGGGAAGAGAAGGGACTCTGGAGACTCTGGAGGCTGGGACTTTCAGTGTGATACTTCTGGGGCTCAGATACCCCCAGATTATGTAGACTTGGCACCATTTGTCCAGCATTTATGTCCTTGAAAATGAAACAGCACAAAACAAAAAAAAAACACCCTGTGAAGCCAAGGAAGACTGGTGGAATTCTCCCATCCTTGATCCATAAAAGGATTAAGGACTGAAACATCCTGCTCTGTCTGTCAAATGTTAAACTTGCTGTGTCCTCCTTAGTAATAATCACAGTCAACCTCTTTGAGGAAGCCTGTGTATCAAGCCCACTGACAGGAGGAGATCCAGAACTTCCCTCAGATGAAGCCAAACCCTTCTAGTTCTGCTGTAGTCTGTTATTGCTGAGGTTTCTGCACTCTCTTGGGTGTATCTCCTATGCAGCTCCGTGAAATAAGAAATTACAAGGTCACAATCCTTCTCAAAACTTGCATTGACTCTTCTTTCAGAAGTAGATCTCTGAGAGGAATCACCAAAGTTTGGCTACTACAGAGGCCACTTTCATTACAGGCTTACCCCCTGCTGGGCTCAAAACTCATGCCCACCTCCTCACAGATGATGTAAACTCCTGCCCACTAATTCCAAGGGACAAGTTTGTCCCTGTGAGGCTCTTCCCAAGCCATTAGATAGGGTCTAGAGGAACACATTTGGAGAAAACAGGAGCATAAGCCATCAGCAGCCTTACAAAAATGAGGCTCCAAGATACTGAGCTCCCTTTCCTCACTCTGCAAAGAAAAAAGTCCTGCCATATTCCCAATGCCTTTATATTTGCTTGCTATAAGAAAGGCAGCTGACCATCAAACCAATCGCATTTGTTAGTATTTATACATTTCTCTAATACACTTCTTTTTGTCTTTAAGCATTATGCATCTTAAAAATAGATGGAAAAATTAGCACAATTACCAACTGAAGCCAAAAAAAGCCAAGCAGGGATGCTTCAGTACATAAGATTAAAAGGCAAGATAGGATAATTGAATGTATTTTTATTCAGATAATGTGGCAGCCTATAAGCAAGGCATTTCTCATCTCATGTGAGATGTTTTTCCAGGAGTTGTGATTTTTATAAGATAACAGCTCCTTGACAGAGCAGAAGCATGGCTACTGCTGATAGCTGCAGTGTGAATGCTTGTGTGGATGCTCTCTGCTGGCCTTGTACCTGTGTAGACAGCCAAGCAGCTCCCGCCACCCAGGAATGGTTCACATCCCAGAAATGCCCATTTTCAGAAGGCAGAAAAGGATAAAAAGCATAAGGGAAGCAAAGTAAATTGATTGGAGCAGTGAACAACACTGGGTACCAGGGAAAGGTTGCTGATCTCCTGTTAGCACTGGCCTGATCCTGCTCAGGGAAGAGCTTTATGCACACGTGGAAAGTAGATGTCCTGGGGTATGCAGCTGGAGCATTATTCTGCCTAGTGCTCCTCCATGTTTGTTTGATTTGTACCTCCTCATTACTGTGGTCAAGGTTTGGCACGATCTGGTAGAAGCTGGCTTTGGTCTCATTGCCTTCAATTCCTGATTTCATGCTAATTAGCCACAATAGTTTAATGCAAGTCCTGTCTTTTTCTGTTATTAATTTACCACTGATGTTCCCTTGTTAAATAGCTAGAGATGCTATAAATAGAGGTGTTGATAGAAATTAATTCTTTAGCTTGTTTGAGTGAGGCTAAGTACCACTGACACTCATTAACACCCAGCTACATTTCCTCTTACAAGCTGGGGCTTCTGGCACCATCCAGCATTGTCTGTAGGCACCTATAACTGTCATCTAGAAGAACTCAAAGTATTTTGGACATGTTGCTAATTAAAGCCCAGAGCTACAAGAGGATTTAGGTGTGACAGGCAATCCTGACAATTGTAAATGTTGAATAACAAAGTGACACAGTTGCTTTATGCTGTGCCAAAACACATGCTGGTGCATATGTTAGGAGTTCCATGACCCACCCAAAAGACCCAGCTGCTAGGGGGAATTGTTTTGTAGCTTAAGTTTTCCTGCCTGAGCTCCATTAAAGGGCTCGTGGTGGAGTAGATGAGTACTAGTGTCAATAGCAGGGTGGACAGGGCCACCACAAAGCCCATATAAATGGATTTATCCTGTGAAGGAGCCTCTTCCTATTGCCTGGGGACACCAGGCTGCTGCACTTAAAATGATATCACATCTGAGAAGCGCTGAGATAGTCAGTAGCCTCTCTGGGAGTCAGGAGTGAAACTTTGTGGGGCTGTGCTTAGTTGTGAAAATTTTGATGTCTATGACTCCTGAGGAGTTTTGCCTAGCCTGAGTCTCAGTGCTGCCAGTGGACTGAGGAGGTCAGATTCCACCAGAGTTGCACAGTGGGTCAAACAGATTTTGTTCTTTTTTGTTTGCATTTGGTGTTGGGTTTTCTTAGCCTTTCCGTTATGCACAAGGACACAGGACCACACAAGAAATCAGGTGAAATCCTGATTTGACAACACTCCTTGAGATCTTTGTAATAGCTTTCCACTGTGCTTCACTCACTTTCCTTTTATGTTTCTAAATTTATGTTTGTAACAACTCCTGTAATTCTGAAAATAATGCTTCCTCTTTGTTCCCTCTGCCACTTCATTAGCATTGCAGCAATAGTCATGAGGGATTCAGGAATGGTAAAATTAACTTTGGAGCTTCTTTCTCTTTGGAGGATGACAAAAAGACAGCATAACTGGTAATCTCTATATTATCTAGTGACCTACTAAAAGTACATTAGTTACTGCTAAGAGACAGTTTTAAGGTGACAAGAATAAGACCAAAGGTTTGGTTTGGATTGGAAGCCGTCCCGCTGGGAATATAATTTATCTGTGAGTGGTTTTACTTGCTAACTGCTGACATTTAGTATTTAGCAATAAGAATACTCAGGGAGGAGAACCTCAAAAAGCTATGAAGCTATAGTGTGTTACTGAAATCTGTGGGAGGACCAGATGCCAGATACAAAGTACTAAGTTTGTCATTGTGTCTAATTATATAAACTGTATAATGGGGGAAGGGTTTGAGGGAGCAGGGAGAGGGCAGGAATATAACCCAGCTCTTCTTAATTTCAGCATCTTCTGAGTCTGTTCTCTCACCATGAGGTAATTGCTCTGTCTGAAATAAGACTCCTCACAGGAGATAAGGACGTATAGTCACTGCCACATTAAAACTGCTCAGAGCTAACAACAATGCTAGTTAATAAGTTCAAAGTATCAAACGAATAGTTTCAGTGAGACAAGACCAAAGGGGACCTTCTCTTGTCAGCCTACTGATACAACCGGAAATGCAAAAAACACGGCTTTGGGCACAGAAGCTCTTCTTCAGACTGGAAGCAGCAAACTAACATCAAGTCATGTGTACTGGGAGTTGAGTAACAGCTTCAGAATACTGCAGTTTATCCTAGCAATGCTAATCATTTAGAGATCTCAAGAGAAGAGCACAGTCTTGTAACTATGGAGTAATGGGGAATGCTAGGCAGAAAAAGGGTGGTTAAGTCATTAGCCCCATTACACAGACAACAAGAAATAGGTAGCTATCACATTAAGGGATTAACTGGGTTAAGATGTGGGACGATTATTTTTGCTATGAAATCAATTTCTCAGTTGCATGTATTATTTTCTTAATAATAGTAGATTTATGAATTTTACTTCCCAGCCTAGTATTTGGAAATATTTTGTGGACCTACATTAGGTTTTTTTATGTTTAAGGTATGTCACAACATGCATCAAGAAAGTGCCTGCAGAATGAAAACAGAACCCAGGTGCAGAGAGTGCTTGCTATTGCAGTGTTGTAAAGAATACCACACCACCTTCCTGCTGTGCTCTGGGCAGACACATGGTCTTTGGGACATTTTTCTATTTTAGGTGATTGTGGTGAGAGAGGAACTGATAGTGCTATTTAACACCTAGCAACCTGGTTTCAAGAACAACTCAGCCCACAAAGCAAGAAAAGGTTCCTGTTACAGCTGCATCTTAAACCTCAACCTCAAATGTCCTCAATCCCAAAACTATCACAAACGGATCATTATAACTAAGCTGCCTTCTCCACATGTCACTGTGTGAGAGCCTGGAGCCAGTGAACGGTGTGTGCTAAATTAATGAGATTGATCAGAAATGAAGAATACTGAGAGTTTACAAGAAAAAGGAGGAAAGACTGTTAGCCTAGTTAGATCCCAAAGAAACCAGCCCTGGAAGCAGCAGACTGGAAGATGAGTTTTTCTGCTTGGCTACAATTAGGTTTTTGTAAACATGGATTGCTGTTTGATAGGTTCAAGGAGGAAAATGGTGGTAAGGGAAGGAAGGAGTGAGTTCTCCAAGCATTGACTTCTACCCCTATGTATCTTTAAGCAGTGGGATGATTTCTTTTTTCCCCACCTTCTTTCCCCCCCTTTTTTTTTTTTTGTTGTTGTTTCTTTAAAGAGGGTGTTGCCAAGGGGTGTGCTATGACAGCAGGATCCTGCAGTATGTTATTTGCTTCCTTCCTAATCAAAATATTATGGAGTTGTTATTGCATATCCCTGCTGTAATTTTGGAAATGTAATCCCCAGCATTTGGGGGATCACACTCCTCCCTGCCATGTAAACTTCCTAAGCAAATTCTCTGCCAAGTTTTCAAGTGTTCCAATTTCAAGTTATTTTGATCTTATCTCTGTTGTGTTTCCTGAGTATATTTTGCCGTTAAAGATTCTTTATCACAGTCAAAAATTACATATAATTATGCTCAGGATCTGTGGACACAGGCCGTGAAGTCTAGAGCTCTCTTGCTTAGTGAAGACTGAGCAAAAAGTTACCTGGGCTGCTCCAGGAACTGACTTTGAGGAAAGGCATAGACTTTGCAGCTTCAGTTTGAACTGCTGGAATTTGGCTCATCTAAATTTAATATTCCACGTGTTACAAATAAAGGTGACTCCTCTGACTTCAGCTAGTTTGGAGTTTAAATCTTACCAAAGATTGCTAGAATTTTCTAGTCTAAAAGCTGCAAAGTTCTTCCAATACAGCCAAGCTGACACAGGTATAAAATGAAGAAATTTTGAGTTATGACTAGTGTCTCTAAATGACACAATAACACAAATAGATAATAAACGTCCCTTCCCAACTCCTAAAAGCTTTCTATAGAGGTAGAGTGTCCTGAGGGAGTTCCCCTAGCAGCTGCACTTCAGTGGTTGTTGAAATGCCTGCCACTTGTAGCAAGGGCGTTGATGGTTTGAGATCCCTTCACACTGACTCGCCTGTAAATCGTCAGCTGTGCTGCTAAAGATGGCTCTTCTTAGTGCCACAAGGCTTGGAAATACCAGCAGCAGCTCTGGCACAGCTGTGCTGCCTTTGCTCCCAGCACAGATTAATTCAAAGATGGAGAGCATCATGAAACAGCCCAAATCTTTATGCTGATCCTGGGGATCTTTCTTAATTGGGAAGAACTTTGTGTACTTTAGGATGATTACATATTTGATGATTTTTTAACGATTTAAACATCTTTTCTTAACTGTTTGCTGTTCTGCCCTCTCTCTTGGACATGCACGCTCTTGCAGTCTGGTGCTCCTTCAGCTGCACAGAGTATTGGGTGGCAATGGAAGACACATTTGTCCTGGTGAGACTCAGGCCAGATGAGACCTGAGCATTCATTTGCACTCACTCAGAGACTTATTTCCACAGCCTGAGTTAAATTCAGGGAGGGGCATACAAGACAGGAAGCACACCTTCTAGTGTGGCTATTTGGAAACATCCATAAGCATATCTTGGCTTAATGAAACACTTCAAACACTAAAATTATGCACTGTGCACAAAGTGCACTTGCTTGGGTATGTTGAGGTAGATGGGGGCAGAGACTATAACTGATAAACCAATGAAAAACTGGCTTTAGGAGAAGAGCTTTGGCAACTCTGACCATCCCATGGAGCAGGCAGGAATGAGAGGTGCTGAGGTCACAGACAAAAACACACAGCAAAACCAGAGGGCTTAACTTGCGTACCTTGGAAGCAGCTGAGCTTGCTGCTCCAGAGTGCTTGATGGCACTTTGCCCCATAACAAGGTGAGCACTGCATGACCCACAAGTCACTGAGTAAGAGGCTAAAGAAGATACTCATACTCAGTAGACCATCAGTAATTCCACCATACCACATGCTAGTGAAGAATAGTTACTCACATCCCTCACAAAGACTGAGCTTTACACTTGGGAAGTGAGCCAGCAGCAGTGAGGTCCACAGTGAGGACACATTCTGAGTCCTACCCCTTACTGCCATGCAGGAATGGCTTTTAAAAAGTTTTAACAAACATTTTACATCAGCCACAGTCTTGATAATGCACAGAAAGCCTTTGTTTGTGTCAAAAGCTCCCTGTGATACTGTTGAGGCAAGTAAAACTTTCATTTATGAGAGTTTTTCTCCCCTGGGGCTGCCAGGGTTGCCGGGCCATACTTTGCAATCTTGAGTAGGCATTCCTTGGTTTATACCATGTCCTTCCATGGATTTCAAACCTGATGCAAACCAGCATTCTCCTGCTGGGGCAGTTATATAAATAAAAAACTCACTGTTATTTTATGGCTTCACTTGATTTTCTCAATGAGACATTTCTAAGCAGCAGTTAATGAAAGAGATACCAAATAGCATGATCTCTCTGCATTTAGCTGGAGTGCTCTAGTACTTGCAGCTGGGCACTGCACATCCCTGAATGTTGGGCTGGCTAAGATGTGAACCACCCTGCCTTCCATTTTCTTTATTATTAGTTTTTATAAGCCTTTACTTACATAAAGTACTTCCTTTGCTTATGAAAACTACCAGCAACAGCTGATACAGGATGTTATTCAGCTGAATCAACTTACTCATTCCCCACCACAAATAGTGTATGTTTTGCCCCTCCGTGTCATGTATAAAAAGAGTTTTCCCACCAAGACCAATTCAAAGCTACTTCATTTGGACATGGTTGCTCTCCACCTTGCCTAGTACCTCTCAGCAGCTTCTGCGCTTGTTACATCTCATGGACAGTGGGATACCAGATGCTTGCTAGCAGGAGTGGCCAGCAGCAAGCAGAGCTGAAACAGTGCCAAGCATGAGGACTGAGGCAACACTTAAGCATCCAGAACTTCCCCTGCTGGCAGCAACAAGTATCAGGTGTGGTTTGATTTTTCTGTGCAGACCCAGCTGTGGGGTCAGGGCAGGACAACGGGTCAGGGCACTGGGGACAGGGAGAGAGGTGCTTGTGGTGTGCCAGGCAGCACTGGGCTGGGCGGCTGGGAGCAGCTATGCCTTGGTTTCATCAAGGGGGCTCCTCACCCATGGCAGTCATCCTGCTACCCACCTGGTTGGCATCCCAGAGCCCACAGCAAATCTGTCCAGCCAACTCATAGCATCCACAACTTGGCACAAACCCAGCAGTTTCTGCTCTGCAGTCCATTACTATTGTAAAGTTGAGGGTATGATATGAAACCACAGCATTCATTTCACTTTAGAAAGTGAATGTTAGACTCAAAACCATAACTCTTTTGGACAAGCATGTATTTTTGTTGCCTGAATCCATCAATCTTTGCTCTTGTGTTATCCCTTTGACAAGTGACTCAATAAAATTTAGGGGAAAGGTTTGACATTATTGCCAGTGAAGGCTTCCTAAATATCTTGCTCAAGAAAATCAAGGGAAAAAAAATCCCTAATCAATATATTTCCTTTAAAATGTAGATAAATTCACTGTATTTGCTAAAGGTAAATGTCACATTGATGTTTAGTATTAAACTGCAGCAGAGCAGAATTGGGTTAGACTTTAGACAATGGTTTTTAAGGTTTAGACCACAGAGCAATGAGACAGGCTCCCAGGAAAGGCAAAGATCCCCCAACCTTTTAGGGAACAATTTAGTCACTGTCTGTCAAGAGTGGCCTTGCCCTGGGGCAGAAGAATTAATTTCTGCTGAACTGGATTTCTAGATTTTTCCTCTGTGCCTCAGCCCTTAGCTTATGTCCCTGGTTAGCAGCAGGTGGCAGACACTAACAGCTCCCAACATGGTGCCAAGATGGGAAGAGGATGACCTGTGGGATACAAGAGGAGCTGGGAGGGGAGCTTCCAGGTGCTCACCTCCTCCCCAAGCTGCAGGAGTGGTGCTGGGGCAAGAAACACCATCTCCTGCTCAGGAGATATGGCTGTTCCATATCACAGGCTGGGACCCCATCCCAGTCAGGACCAAACAACATCTTCACTGCCTGGCTGTGCTGCTTCTATAATCAAGCATTTGTTGTGCTAAAAAAATGAAAACACCAAAGTGTTCTCCTTTTAAATTATTCTGTGAATGAGATGCTCAGCTTTTAGTACACTTTATTTTCCTGGATTGCCAAAAATCTGCTGATGAGGAAGATTGCTAAAGGTTTATTTTGTGACAGGAGGGGCACATGATGTACAACACACCCTAGGATTTGCATAAGGTCACTGAGCACCAGCTGCAGTAATTTGAAATTATTTTATTGTGTCATCTTTAAATGTTTTTCCTGCTCTTTAAAGACTGACTTACTGTCAGTAACTGTGAGTAAAGTGTTTTCCACGTGGCATAGAACTTGCTGTCAGCCAATGACTCCTGGCAATTGTACCACTATGCTCAGTTTCTGCCCTGAAAGGACATTTTGCCAAGTAGTAGTTTGTTTCAACAAGAAATCGTTCTCTTCCATTCACTGCCACGGATTTGTGGGTAAATGTTTTCCTGATCTGTGCCTGAGTTTTCTCAGTTCTCAAATGTTATGTGGGTACTGAGTGTTGGCTGGGGAAATGAGCCTTGCCAACTCCCCATAATTTTCAGGTCAACTGAAAATTATGACTGATGACCATTTCTGGCCTTACCAGAAAGTTGCTTAACTTCACTGAGATGGTTTTGTAAGGTACAAAATGTCTTGTCAGAAGGTTACTGGAGGTCTTCTCTGAGAAAGGGATTTTCAACTTCAGGTTGACTTTGACTTTCATTCAGGGTTTCAGCATCTCTTTCTGTCAGGAAGTGTCTCTCTGAGGTCTCCTACACAGCTGCTGAGGCATATCTGGGCCAGGGACTTTATTTAGCTGATGGTACATGACTAGTTCTCCAAACTCCTTCCTTCCTTGTTCCTTTTCTCTCGCTCCTCTCCTTCAGTGGAAAAAGTTGGCACAGATGTACCCAGGTTTAGCTGGGGTACCCATAAGTCTTTTCTGCTCTGCTTCTCTCATTCTGTAGCCCCACCACTTACCTACAAATGACATATTGTCTGCTTGAGAGCCATGTTTCAGCCCATAACCAGATTAAGTGATTGCATAGCCAATACTAGCTGGTGTTTGGATAACAGTGATTTCATGGGATTTGCATTTGATCTGTTACTTGACCTTTTGGAAAGAAAAATTACGTGGTCTATGCCTAGACAAGAAAATTAACTGTATACCAAAAAGTTGTACAGCTCTGTATTTCCACCATGGGCATTTTGGGCATTCTTTTTTGTGTTCTTCCTTGTTGAATTTTTTTGTTAACATCCTTTCAAAGTGTGGCAATTGAAAATTTGTCTTTGGAACTCAATTCCTGCAATCAAAAAAAAACTCCTAGTACTTGATAGCAGGGGAGGGAATTTGCACCAGCAGAGATGTGCCCAGGAAGCAGTAGTGATACATTTTTCTCTCACATAGTTTGTGACTTCCCTCCTTTTAATAGGGCTGATCCTGAGGCATCAGTTCCCAATTACTCTAGGGTGATTAAAGATACACATATCCCAACTGTTTCTGCTCTCCCTCCCCACCATAACAAAAACCATAAGAGGAAAAGCTGTTTCTCCACCCACCTTCAGTTTGTTGCTGACCACAAAGCTGTTTTGTACCCAGTGGTTGTGGATGCTGCAGTCGAGGGCGTGATGCTGTAGCCTTCCACAAACTACTCCGAAAGCACCTGAGATGGATGAAGCCATCATCCTTCTGTGACCCTTGGTGATCTCACCTGCTTTTCATTGCCATGGCTTCTGAGGCTTCTCACAGAGGCTATCTCAGCTGCTGCCACTGCTGGACTGCCCTGAGGAATGTCACTGGGACCTTGTTAAAAGCCTCTGAATAAGTGATTTGTTGTTACATTGCATGTGTCTGCAAGTTCCAGGATGGGCTTGGGACAAAAGCAAAGGGTGGGAGATCAGAACTGCTTCCTCACCCTGAAAAAAGCCAGGAGGGTAGCCCAAAACCAAAATGCTAACAACTGTGTGTATGGTGCATTACTCTTGGTGAGATTTGTGTTTGCTCAAGTCCCAGTTTAGATCTATAGTGTTTTGTGCCTGATGGTTCTTTGGCCTGTGCATGACTTGGGAGCAGAGGAGAGCCCCTAATTCCAGCAGCCAGCATTGGCTTTTGGTGCATCAGGCCATTAAAAGCAGGCCTTTTTGTGTGGCTTGGGATGCCAAGCTTGGATCCTTCTTAGCCTCCAGGGACAACTGAATAAAGATGATGTTATACACCTGGATCTTCAGTACCAGCCCTTTCCCCAGGACTAAGACACTCCACAAGAGAGCTGTGCAATTAATATTTTGAGAAGCAAAGTGCAACAATTAATTAAAGGGAGCATTGTGAACACAATCAGAAGTGAAACCATGCAAGCTAAACACAGGAAAGATCTAGGCAAAAACAACTAATGCTGAGTTCTTGGGCATGGAGCATGGTTCTGCCTGGGGCAGGTACGGCAGGGCTGTGGGGCCCAGACTGAGAGGCGTGTGGAGCAGAGGGAGAGCCCAGGGCTGAGCACAAAAGGGCTGAGCAAGCAGTGAAGGCACCCAGGGCATTTTCTAGCTTTGCTTCCAGCAGTACATTCACACAGCCTTGTGCCCCAAGACACCTCCAGTGCCTCCAAGGGCCACTCTGTCCAACTATTAAATCACCCTGAGTGCATTGGCTATCTGAAAAAAGACTGTCTTCTGCCTAAGACTGTTGTCATCTCTTGGCTAATTTGGGTCTTGCCCATCTGACTTTTCCTCCCATCTCTGTGGTTTTGAGCAACTGTGCAGGTGCTGGCAGCGCTCCAAGCAACACCATCTTTTTTGTTCTGTATTCCATGGCCAGGCAAAAGTCTTGGTACTGTCTATAGGTGCCTATGTCCTGCTTGCTGAAGAATAACAGTCCTATTATTGCATATCTGTCACCCTGCATTTCCTGAATGCCATCCTCATGCTCACCTTCAGTAAGGGCTGGGGTTTTTCTCCAAGTGGCTGGAGTTTGTGGGTTTTTTGCGTGGGGTCTTTTGTAGGAAGGGTAAGGTGAAAATGAAGGACTGTAAAGAAACAAAAAAGATGTGTCTTCATTTATCCCCTTTTAAAACTGTGTGAAACCTCTGACCATTTCTCCTGGTTGTTAAGGCCTGTACTTCTGTCACAAGCAGAAAAAAAACCCCTGTGTGACAACATTCCTGAACCAGGAAACTTTGAACTTTGCATTGCCTGTACCCAAATGTAACATCTTCTAACATTTCATTTGAATTGGGCAGCTGATAGTAGACAGGAAAACAAACCCAGCTCTTTAAGGTAAGGCTCAGATTAAATCTTTCATTTTACACTCTGTGCAGATTTTATCTCCTAAATATTTGATGTTATCCTTTAAATGCCTACTTCCTGGCTCTTCATTTTGCAGGTGATGAGAACAGATCTGGTCTAGCAACTCCGTATCTTCTGAACAGACCACAGTGTATACTTGTGCTGGTAGTGACAGCTTCCTTGATGGAGGAAATGAAAGGAATCAAGTTTTTCACCATCTTGGTGATAAGAGAAATTCAATGCCTTCATTGCCTACACAAGCAGAGAGTCTCTTTTTAATCTCATAGTACTAAAAGCAAATGAGTTTACCTCCAGATCTCCTACCATGGATTCATAACACATCCTACATTCATCACATAGAAGACTGAATAAATAATGTATGAAAAATGCCTCCTAGCTATGAGTGGCATCGTTATTACAAGAACACATAGCATTTCAGACTTGAGAAACTCACTGAAATGAGTTCTAAAATAGCTGCCATAAAAATTCACAGAAGGATGGTATGAAATAGAGATGGCTTCTTTCCACCAGAAACATCAACAAGCTATTAGAAACTGAAAAAACCCCACCCTATTATAACTATCACAGAAACAGCAGGAGTAAGAGCCAGCCACTGCTGTAAGAGCACCTCACACCCGGTGCTACCAGTGGGTTTGCTGGGCGATGGGTACGAGTTCACCCAGTTCTCGCAGACACTTCAGTCTTTATTGTGAGGCAGCAGCCCAGCTGCTGGATGACAGTCACACAGTAGTTAGGCCTTTATTACTACATTTTAATTACAGCATTCTCAGAAAAGGAGAACCTCCCCATCTCTAATTTCCACACCTGCTGGATAAATTGGTGAGGGAATGCCAACCTGACGAGAAATGTCCCTGGCTTTAACCTCAACAGTAGCACCAGGAGCTGGTGCACCTGGCTCTTATTGGTATTTTAAGGTTGTGATTTGGGGCCTATACAGCCATTTCAGCTTTTCTGTGTGTCTCTGAGCCCTTTAGATGACAAGTGGGTTTGTCCCTTGAACATACTGCTGGCAGCTGGTCTGGTGGGGCAGAGCTGAGGGAGGGTGGTGCAAGGAGCTGCTGCCTGTGCAAGGAAGGGCTGCTGTGTGGGCTGCCCCAGTCAGCCTGCTGCTGAGCTAATGCCTCGGCAGGGTTTGCAAGGGATGACAGACAAAGTAACAGAGTGCAAGTACTAAAAAGCCAGTCACAAAAGAAACTACATTAATGCACTGCACAGAGCTAGACATATATCTGTTCCTGGGTTTGAGCAGTGAAATGAAAAAAGACAATAAATGAGGAGTGAAATTTACTATAAGTGTTTTGTAAGTCATTCAGTCAGAATCCTGTACACCTTTGTATGCAGGAAAGTACTCAGAGTAAATAGCTTTGTAGCACTTCCCTTGCTCATGAGGGTTTTGTGTGTCTTCAGCAAATTTCATGTCTCTTGTTGGTTCTCTTAAACTAGCTGTGACATGTAGGCATCTTCCTGACACGAGCAGAGCTGCCTCACTGCCATCTGCCCCCTAAAGCACTGATGAAAAAGAGTTATTTGTAACCAGTTAGAGTTATTTGAGTCAGTTGTCCCAAGGCACTGAATCCTTCATGAGCTTCTATTTGTATTTGAGCAATTAATCAAAGGAATTATTTAGCTGTTCCCAACATATGTGAAGTATGAACAATATTGTATATCAACAATTCCTGCCTTAATACACTTAAATACTCAATTTCCCAGTTACCAGTTGATTATATGAAAAGGGAGCAACACCACATATGAGCAGAGTGCTCACTGCTAGGGGAAATGAGGGGGATGATCCTTTGGGATGCTGCAATTCTGGCACTTGGAAAGACCTGGAAGACCATTCCTAGGTGCAAAATAAGAGGAAAAGTCTGAAAAGGGATCTGATGCTCGGTGTATTCTGTACTTCTCTTGCTGACAGAAAATTGCATTTGCTGCCAAACGGAGTCAGGATGTCAGTGCATGGTGATTGGGTCATGTTGTCTGAGCCTTTTTCACAACAGGTTTTAGATTGAATCATCTCAGCTTTTCACTTGCAGACTGTGAGAATCCAAAAGGCTTTTTATGTCTTTCTAGTTGAAATAAAATCTTGTCCTTGCTGAAAATTAATTATTGAGCATTCTGCCACCTTATAATATATTTATATGCTCTTGGGAACCTCTCTCTGGTAGAGCACAGAAAGCATTATCTTAAACACAGCTCAAGCAAGAGAAGTGCCCAGCTCTGCTTTGTGATGTCTTTCCTGCAAGTAGATCAGGAGGTGATGCTATCCACAGACAGTGGGTAGTGCCCACAGTGGGTATGCCTGTTACTGAATCTTCTGAGCACTGGCTGTGAAATGGAAGATAAAGAGAACCCTCACGTTCAGGATGGGGTGCTACTCTTACACAAAGTGCTTTACTCAATGGGCTTTCCTCAAATTCAGGTTAAATGAGCACTGCGTAAGCCTGCAAGGAGCTGTGTTCCATTTTCCACCGAGGTTCACAGCTGGATTCATCCCAAACAAGCGTAGCTTCCAGGGGCATGCCAGGGACCATGACTGGCATCTGCCATAGAACCCTTGTTCTCTCTTCTTGTCCCCACAGAGACAAACGTGTGCAGTGGAGTGTTTTGGTGACCTGTTTACTTCTGGCTAGTGTGATGTTTTTTTAACAAATCTAATGCGTGTGTTGGAAAAGGGCATCTAATGAAGAGCAATCTGGGCTGGGGTCTAGATCATGGAAGCTCACCAGCTCTTGCAGTAATCCTCTCCAACAGCATGAGCCAGCCACTGAGGAACATGCATACCTATCCCAGGTGTCTTTGCTACGCTCATTGGGCAGTGGAGCAAGCAACTGAGGGGTGAGAGCTCACCCATCATCAGGTCTGACAAATGGAGGCTGTCCTGGGCAGCACAGCTTTGCTCCGCCTTCCCTGTTCTCAGAAAAGAGCGCTTGGGCAAACAAGGGTTCCTCACCCCTGCTTGCTCAAGTTCACTAGTGCCAGGCAGGGTCACTTGGCTATGGCTGAAGGTGAAAGATGAAGAAACAGGAAAGTATGGGCTGAAAGCTCAGTGTGTTGCTTCTGAGGTAGCTCTCTTTCTTTCACTCTTGAAAAGCCATTAAGAAAGTAAAACCCACAAACTCATAGGGCTGGGTCAGTCCTTCTGTTGCTGCTACGCTGTTAACATATTTTGTGATCCTCCTACGCTGAGTTTTTTTCTTCTTATACTTGACCTTGACCACTTGGGGAAAAAAAATATCTGGCAACTTCAAATTCAGTGATTCATTCCATAAGTTATTGTATCTTCTAAAGTGCAACCTATTCCAAAGTCCTAATTGTAGGCTTATTGCCTACCTCAAAAGTTTTCTTTTGGCCTTGAAAATGGAAACATCCGTATTCAGGCACACTTACAGAGCTGGGCCTGCAAACACAGTGGTGATGGATTGCTTACCTAGCTGCTAAAGTAAGTGGGGACCAGAGGGGATTTCATTAAAGCCTTAAAGACAAGACCATTTTCCTTGCTTTAATCAATCATGAGTCCCCAGACACAGTGCAGGGACAAGTGGGAAGAGGTTTGGGAAGAGGTATTTAGTTGAGTTTGCGCTAGGCAATGTCCCAGCCTTGTGGAGCAAGGAGAGAAGAAAAAGAGCCAGGCTGTCAGTCAGACAAGGCACTCAAAGAGAAAATCTCGATAAATGTGAAAAAATGAAGAATTAAAATTTTATGGAAATCTCCATTCCTAAGCCCCTGGATGATGAGGCTCACAGGCGTTTCCTTCCCTCCTCCAGCTTCCCTGCTGCCTGCAGCAACATCCTCCCTGCACAGCAATGTCCCAGTTTGTCTTCTCCGTTCATCAGCTGCAGGTTGGAACAGCAAACTTTTTGTGTGGAAATAACATTGCTTGAATGCTAAGAGGAAAAAACCATCATCATTTGCTTTTAGGAAGGAAAACAGCAAAACCAAAGGGCTTGGATTAACTCAATTGTTTATTCAAGATGCAAGCCCTGAATATCAACTCATGAGCGTAACCATGTTTGGTTCATGGCCAGCTGTGTAGGCCTGGCTGTGTTTCAGCTGGGGAGGGGGCTTTCCTGCTCACCCTGCATACAGGAGGTGTGTGATGCTGGAGGAGATCCCCCCACATTTCCCACAACAGCCTCCATTTTCACAAACAGCTTTCCAGGCTCTGCTGGCCACACCTGGAAACCCTAACATAAACTTGTCTGCCTAGCATCTTTCTTTAGTCTCTTCTAAGTCTTAAATTTACCAGAAAACTTGCCAGCAAGATTCAGAGACCAGATTGAGATTAATTTAAAATCTGGCTGATGAAAGAAGGCTCAGAGGGAGCCAACACTGCACTGAATATGTCACCAGCTGCCTTTCTTCTGTGCTCTGCTCCAAAAGACAGCCTATCTACTTCAAACAGGCAGCCTTCCTTTTCCACCTTTCTCAGATGTTTTTAAGCAACCTAGTTTCACTGGAGAGCAGTCCATGGGGGCTGGGGTTTCTTACTTTGAAAATGTGAGATCTTCTGGGCTTCAGCTACCACGAGAGTGCCAGTCACCAAAAGCAGGCAGTTTTGGATGGTTACCAAATCTGCTGCAGAGGCAATTCTCCACGGGGAGAAAGGTTCAGAAATTGTCCTCAGCTAGCTTGGTCCACACTGTGAAATGCTTGCAAAAAGGAAATGGTCCTCCTGTGTGTTGGTTTTGACATCGTCATCCTGTTTCCTGCTTGTATTTCAGCATGCTAATTGCTTGGAAAGGTGGGGGGTAAAAGATCTTATACTTAGAGCTTTGTGTAGGTGCTGTTGCTAAGACACATGATGGAAAAAAAAATCCGTTTTTTTGTGTTTTTTTTTTTTCCCACTTCGTATTTTAGCCCCATGCTGTCCAGACTATGTAGAGGAGCAGGGAGGAGGAGTACCATCCCCGTTACCCACCAGCCTGGGGTCTGGCAGGAGGGAAGGGTGCTGTGGCAGGAGGCAAACACCCACTGAGAGGTGGGGAGAGTCTCTTCCCAAGTCTCTGCCTTGCACCATGGTGATGGCAAAGATGAGCTGCTGCATCCTGGGCAGGGCCCACTGCTATCCACTAAGCCAGCACTTGCTCAGGCTCCTCCATCCCTGCCACCCTCCCTGAGTGGTATCATCTCTTTACACAACTCCAGGACTGGGTGGACAATGTGAAGTCAAACTGAGATAAAATACACTCTCTCCCCCACTCCCACCCCCAAAATTTTTTCAGGTTTTTTGATAGCACTCTGTACAGAGAGCATGAAGTAGGGCATGTCTGTGTGTCTTTCACAATAGCTGCTTAGTCACTCATTGTAGGTCACTATTTTGCTATCACCAATTTCTTGTCTCTTCTGCAATTTTGAAGCCTGTGTTGAGGTCATTAGATCAATCACAACACTGCTCTGCCCTATAAGAAAGAGTCTGCCCTATTCTGCTAGGGATATGCTAGTTTGCTTCTGGTTTTCATTTTGGCCAGCTTGTGTTATTTTCTATCAACCATGAGTATTATTTCTGAATTATCTGTTGTGTAAAATACTAAAATTCATTAACACCATACTGAGCCATTTTTTGTTTTCTTTGAGAAACTAACTCCATTGTCCACTGCTGCTTAGGAGAGCCTCACATTAGTTTCAGCATCTCTGTGTGTGTATACGGTCTCTACACAGGGGTTAAACTTGCTAGAAAAAGAAAATTCAGGAGATGCAAACAGGAAGAAAAATAATTGCATGAAGTGCCACATTTTGCAGAAACTCTTGTTGCTATTTTTACTTTTTCTGTGTTGTACCACTCTTTCTCTGAAGTTGCTCTCTCAGCAAACAAGGCCAGGATGAAAGACAGGCTGATTAACAAAATCAAGGCTGCTGAAGAATCACTGATGCAGTGGGTGGTGATCTTTTCCTGAGCCAGCTAAGTATTAGTGCAGCAATGCAGCAGGAGGGACCCAAAATCCTCACCGTTTACAGTCAGTGGAAGGCTTTAGATACATTCTACAAGTAAAATTTGTTCAGGATACCATGGTCAGCAGCAGTCATCATTTAAAGGTGGGAAAGTTGCTCTTTCCATCTCAAACTAGTTTATCTTTTGGGAGTAGAGAATTGCAGAGGTATCCAAATGTTTGCAGGTATTTCCTCATTCTGATACTCTACAAATGCTATCATTGTTTGTCCATCCAGTTGACAGAACTTCTTCCTTAAAGATGGAAAGATGGATGTGGTTTTCACTACTTTCTTCTGAGGGGCCCCAAATCCACATCCCTTCTATTGACCCTCTGTGCTTTGCAGGGGGGGGGAGAAGTGTTATTCTTCAGGTAAAAGCAAACAAAATGACAAAAGGCAAACAGGTCTGCTATGGTCATTACACTGTTTCTGAGCTGCTAATTACTCCAACAAATTGCAAAAAGTGAGACACTGCTAAAAAAAAAATCTAAAAATCCTCTTTTCTGTCCTGTTTCATAGGAGTAAAAAATTAAGAAATCCCTCCAGGAGAGCTATTAACAGCCCTGTGCCCATCCAGCCCCCATGCATGCCCTGTACCACTTGCTCAAGGAGGAAGGCAGGCAGGGTGGGGATGCCTTGCGGTGAGATTTCCTTTACCACAGGTTCCGTTCTCAGCTGTGCTTTTATTCTAGGGCTTCAGAAAAAGGAGAAGTAAATCCTACTGTTGCAATTATTCAGAGAAATAGATCCCAGAGTGGTACCAATGTACCAAGAGGTTGCAAATACAAAGCGGGGACATTTTTCAGAACAAGTTCTCAAAAAGCTACCTGAAATAGAAAACAGAACAGGCTGCTCTCATTTAAGTTTTTCTTGTCCTTAACAAAAGTGTTCTCCTCTACTTCCTTTGGAACCAATTGTTTGTTTTTCTAAACCCAAGATGCTCCAGTTTTAATACAACCCCATTACTAACTGTGCCATGGTCACCTGCAGTGCATGGTTTGTAACAAATAACTGGGGAAGGATCAAAAGCTTGAGTGCTGGCATTGCCACTAAGTTTAGGCTTAAATACTCAGATTCCCTGGGACCTTGGTACCAGGTGTCAGGAACACATGGCCTGGGAGAGAGCAGCTAAGTCAGGATGAATATCAGCAAAAGTTTCATAGAAAAGACTGGTCTAGAAACCAAACTACCTTTCTTGTGTCTCCAGCCTAGAGGGAAGCTGATGCCAACACTGTCTTTGCTGTTATCTGTGTGAGCTAGACTGAAGTGATGCCTTTCTACAAAACAGAGGAGGTTCAAGGTTCAGGGCTGTTCCAGCTCTTGAAGCTATGTCTGTGTCAATGAAACTTTCCCATCTGACCGTTCAGATGGGAGGGATAATCTCTCTGGCAGTCACACTACCATCACCTGAGACTTTAACAGCTGGCACTGAAGCCCCTTTGCCAGAAGAAACTCCAGCAAACCAGTGGATCCTCCATTTGATTCCATACAGACACCACACTCAAACAGAAAAATTTCCCTTATCCCTCAGTCCTAGGTTTCCCATCGCAGTCTCTCAGATGTCTGGCTCCTTTAAGTAGTTTAATCATGGTGAAGTGACACAGTAACAGCTCGAAATCGGATGGGAACGATCCCGAACAAAGGAATCCCTGGGCTTTTACACCCTTGCAGTCTATGCACCTGCTCTTCATGCACGTTTTGGTCCTGTGGTGATTTGTGGTCTGGGGTCTTCTTGCTTGGTTCTGCAGAGTCTCTGTGTGACTGGCCGTGCCCCAGCCAGCCAGTGCCGCAGGTCTGGCTTGCCTTTTCTTAGAATAAAGGTCAGTGCCTCTGACATTTCCCACCACCCAGGGGCATAATGTGCAGCTTGCAGATCAAGCTATCTGCACTAAGTGTATTTCTCAACATTTGGCAAAAATCCTACTAGAGAGGACCTGTGGTGTTGGAAACCTTTCTGTAACACCATTTGGAAGCAAAGGCACTGCCTGAATTTCATAGTCCTGCCTGAAATATTATTTGCAGCAGCAATTCCTCCAGCCCCTGCTAAGTGGTGCTCGGCAAGAAAGCCCCAGAATCTTGTTAAGCAATAATTTATAGCATTCTAGGGACTGATGAAAAGCATGCATTGTAGGCAAGGGGGAAATGCTGAGACTTGGCAGTGTCCTGGGGATGGAAGCAGCTAAATCTAAGTCAAACTGCTCCTTTGGGAGCTGCCCCAGGCAGGGTCCAAGCCATCTCACAACTAAAGCTGCCCGTCTCACCCAAAGTTTGCAGGAATATGGGAGAATGTCTTAAAAAAATGCCTTTGGCAGAGGAAAAAGCCCCCATGCTGTCTTTCAAAATATTCAGGATCAGTACTGTCAAGAACCATCTCAGAGCAGGAGAAAGAACACTGCTGATTTGAGCTGGAAGAAGCAGAGAAGAGTAGGGGGAAAGGCCAACTCCTGAACTCCTTCTGGCAGCAGGAGAAACTGGAAACGTGGTGTGCACAATGAAGATCAGTAAAGGCCCCCAAACTGAATAGTCTACAAGCAGAATTATTAATGTGAAGGAAGGCATTCATCTACAGACATCATTTGTTTGACAGTGTGACCTGGGAGCCTCAAATAAATGACCCAGGGCTTTCACTCCATTTCTAATAGTCTACCTAAAGGGGAAAAAAGGGAATTCATATCTTTATGGAATATTACTAAAATATTGCTGTGAATCATCTTGTGATATCCTTTGCCAGGGATGGAAGATATACAGCTGAACAATGAGATTAATTTCTTCCCTGTGTTTCCTCCAACACTATAGGGGAAAAAATGCTTGATTAACAAGTGCTGTGGTAGAGAAAATTGGAAAGCTCTTGTGACTTTGGCACAGGCATTAGAATATTGTATAGAACCCTTTGGTCAATCTTAGAATTTGTTCACATTGATAAAATATTATATAATTGATGTGTAGCCCTTAGTAAGACATAAGGTTTCGATGCTTAGCAGGATTGAGCATATTTGTTGGTTGTTCTGGGGATAACATCAGCTTCCATGTTATTATGGTATGCAGATTGCTTCTCTTTAACAATTTTTGGAACCAATCTGAAGTACTTCTGAGAGAAACCCATGGGATTTAATAATCAAAGGATGAAAAATCCATCATCTGTTCTTTGCTGATGACAATGACCTCACTGGATCACAGAGGAATAGGTGTGAAAATAACTAGGAAGAAAGAATGAAGGCAAAAGCAACCAGACATGAAGATGTCTTATAGAAGCAGAAAGATAGTAGGGATACTGAAATCAGTTGAAACAGCAAAAATATTCCCATCTCAATCAAGAGCCATTGGAATGTGCTGGACCCCTCAAGCAGTGGGAAAATTTAACACTCAGCTATGTGTCACTGAGAAATAAATCTAGCAAGTAGAAATCCTGCATTACTCAACAGCTGCTGTAGCAAAATAGCATTGGAGTCTAACCTCAAGAGATCCCCTACTCCCACTGCCCTCCCCTCAGGCAGAATCAACTATTCTTATATTATTCCCAATAGCTACTTGTCTACTCTGTTCTTCAAAAGATTTACATATGCTTTGTAAGTTAAAGCAGCACTCTGATTTACTCAGTGCTGACTCACCCAAGCACTCTCTTTTGCTGCTTCACTGTCTTGACTGTAGTAAAGTGGTTTTTTTCCCTAACTTGCTTCTTCCTAATTTCTTCTAGTTTGCTACTTAATCCATCTCCTAATTTGCTTCCTTCATTCTGTTGTCTAAGTTCATGACACCTTTTGCACCACAAAGATGGAGAAGAGGGCTTGACTACTGCTCTTATCTCCTGTATTCATCCTCTTTCCAGTTTCTCCAATCTTTTCCTTATTTTCTTGTTTCTTAGCCCTCAGAGCAGTCTGGTCACTCCCCTCAGGACTGTCACCAAACAGTCTTTATCGTCCTTGAACTGAGATGCCTGAAAGCCAGGTCCTGCCTTGGCAGAGGCCTTATTAACCTCAAACACAATGCCTGAATTACTTTATGTCCCTGCCTTTGATCACACCTGATGGCAAGCTGCCATCCAGCTGCCTCCAGTCTCCTTTCTGAAAATGTGATACTTAAGCAGCCATTCCTCAGCCTGTGTTTGTGAGGATTATTCTCGCTAGAACATAGAATTTCACAGCTCACTCTCTTGCATTTAATTGTTTCCAGACCACTTCTCCACTTTGTCACTATTAGCTTGAATTTTGATTCTGTCTTTCAGTGTATGTACACTCCTGGGAAGCCTGGCATCTGCAATTGTAATGAGAGTGATCATATCCATTGTAGGATATTAAATACCATCTAGGATAATAAAGTGTATGTTGAATAATACCAGATCCAAGGCTAAGCCGTGCAAAATCATGCTTGACAATTTTCTTATCTTTTGATAACGAACCACTTGATAACTATGCAACTGAGCACAGTTTTCAAGATTATACTCATTCTGTAGAGGTTTTGTCCAGGGTGGCTTGCTTCCTCCCTTTGAATTTAAACAATATTTTGCTATGAGAAGGTAATGATTTATTTTCATAGGCCAAGTATTAGTGGAATGAAAAAAGGCTGTCTTAGGAGAAGCTGAAGTCACCTTTGATGGGCTGGTCGGATGTGCTAAGTATTGTAGATTCTAGTGACACATCTGAATAAACACAAATACAACTCACTGCCAGGGCATACAATGGTTTCACTGCTCACAGCTGTGGTGGGGAACATGAAGGGAGACCAGTAGGACACCAACAACACATGCTGTGGTTCCTGCTCACTTCAATGTGTGTGTCTGCTGGGGAGCTGAGTAAAATGCTGTGTGCAGACCTCTCCCCAAGCTCCCAAACCAAGGTGTCCAAGATGGATGTGGCCAACAGCTGGGCTGGAGGAGCACCCTGTGGTTCTTCAGCTGTCATGCCTTTTGCATGGTTCAAGTGCATTGAGCTACATCCCAAAGTGGCAGCATAACCTGCCTGGTACAAGAGTGCAGTTTTCCCAAAGGTCAGCTCCTACACTCACCTTGTTTCCACTGTGTAATGTAGTACAGGGATCCTCAGGAGCCACTGTCCTCTCTGATGGGTGAACAGTTCCTGGATCCCAGTCTTGTTTTAGCTCTCCAAAACACATGATGTGTATTTTATAGCCTTGTGAAGATTTGTGCACAGGGCTCCTAATGTTTGTGAAGTTGTGTGGAGTGAGTCATGTCTTCTACTGGTCTGGCCTGCTGACTCTCCTTCTGGACAGTAAAAGGGAGACTTTCTCCCAAGTTTTCTCTGGAACTGAATATCCCTATTTAAAATAATAAAAAAAAAAGTGCTTAGATTTTTGGCAAAAATAGTGCAAAAAGTTTCAAGAAAAACTTGACAAGAAAAATTTATACTAAGCTCAGTCAGATACTGACACAGACTGTCTAAACATAATCTAAGTCTCTGGAGTCCCTGTAACTTGCAAATGAGTTAACAACTAGAAAAGTTATTGTAGCTCCATTCTTCAGGCTTCTGAGGAACATATTTTGTGGGAGGACTGAAACTGCAGAATTCTCCAGAGCAAAACTTTTACCAGTACTCCAAATCCATGTGAACACTCACTTTCCCAAACTGACCAGTATCAACCACCTTTTCCTAGGTTCTCTTTCACACAGTCTCTCCCTCAGGGTTGTCTGCCCTTCCTTTACCTCTCTTTTTCCTTCCTTGTTTTACACATAGATTATCCCCCCAAAATGGAATCTTCACCCCCAAAATAGCCCCAGAAAAAGGCAGGAGACTAACTACCCCTCTGACATGCAACTTTCTGTTTCTTCAGAACCCTTCTTGTACTGGAACAGGAGGAGGCATAAATAGGGCAAAGCTGTTTCAGACACCTCTCCTCTGCACCAGCATAGCAGGGCAGAAAATGGTCACTACTTTTTCATTAGAAATGTGTTAGCCTTTAGTCTTGTACCTGTACTGTCAGAACACTTGACTTCTCTACTGGGTCAGAAATTCTAATAAAGTAAGTTGCAGGGGAAGAAGAGTAAGATTGGAGTAATTTAAAGAAGCTGCTCTAAAAGTTATCTCCTCTTGCTTGATCCACCCTTGTTTTTGACATTTCTCCGGGCTCCCCTGCTTTTTGTTGACAGGTTCTGAGAGGATGGGTGGTGGCTTTTTCTGAGAGCAGCATCAGATGTGGTTAAATGAAAAATATGCACGTGAGAGCTCTGAAGTCGATACAAAATTGATTAGGGGCTTTTTTTTTGGTCTGGGGTGGGGCTTCATTAGCCAACAGACAAAAACTTACTGTGTTTTAGAACACGAAGCTCACGGAGACAAAAAGTACTCTTTGGTGCAATATGGCTTTGTTTGTTTCACAGAATATTCTGAGTTCCAAGGAACACACAAGGATCACTGAATCCAACTCTTAAGTGAATGGCCTGTACAGGTGTTATCAGCACCACACTCTGACCAACTGAGCTAATGTCAGGGCCTTCTTGTGGGGATAGAGGGGGGGAAAAAGCCCTCAGAGAAGCTACAAAACAAAGCAGGGAGGAAGACTTTTTGTTAGGCTGGATGGTTGAGATCAGTAAGGAGCAAAGACACAGGCACGCAAACTGCCAGGGCAAAATTATGCTGCCCCAAGGGCAAAGATGGAGCAAGGAGAAGGGGAGCCTGGGCATCTGTGCGAGGTGAAGTGGTTTTGTCTGTATTAACTTATCCTGTCTTGAGGGAACGAGCACTGTGCTCCCCCAGGGGACAGCTTTCTGGAGGAACATCACATGCTGCGAGCAATGTAGGTGAGGCTGCCGTCAAGGGACGAACGAATCAAAGCAAGTTCTCTTTGTGCATCTGCAATGGAGGCTGAGTCATTACCATTCATCACCAGCCCGACTGGCGTGTTCATTCTGGTGACAGTTGTTTTCGGGAGAGAGGACAGCTTTTGATGCCTTTTAATTCCTGAAAATAAAAGAAGAAAGGGCTGTCAAGGTAACAGGCATCCGGAGAGACTGACTGAAAACAGTGGGTAAGGAAATAACTTTAAGTCCCAGAGAAATGCAGCACAAAAGGGAGTTGCCACAATAACCAGGACAGTGTGGCTTGCTCCTTCTGTTTCTGAAGGAAGCAGTAAATGGCTAAAACTTCCCACACTCAATTTACAAATGAGCTGCAATTGCAAGACAACACAGGAAAGTTAGCATTACTGTTGCAGGGTATTTTCTCTCTTATTCTTCCTGCTAGACTGTCTGGTTTGAGTATTCACATTGATATTTGTAGCATCATTCATTTTGCAACTTATTAAAATCAAGCCCCAAATTCTTCCTCAGCAGACCAGGAGCCTCTTCGGGCCCACCCCGGTCCCCAGAGACTGATGTGCTCCACAGCAGCCCAGGGCAGTTTAGCCATTGACTTTACAGGGGCTCAAGATTCCTGCCAACCACCTCCTGCTGTTTCATGGAAACCATCCGTCAGCCGCTGCCCATTGCTGGAAGTGGCTTTTGCTGGGAAGCTTTAAGGCAAGATACATCCTCAGGCTATCTTTCCTCACCCTCAGCAACCATTTCACTTGCTGGCCCCACCAGGCTCTGCAAGATGAGCAGTTCCCAGCTCTGCGCCTGGGAGGCAGCATCTGGAGAGGTGCTGACATCCCCTTCCTCCAGATTAATGCTTTTCCTCTGCAGCTTTCACGTCTCCATCTTGTTATTCCTCTTCTCACACCACTCTCCTTTTTCTTACTGATCCCCTCTTTTGCTCTCGTTCCCCTCATAACACTGTAATGGTGTTTCTCTCATTTTATGACCCTCTCCATCTACTCAGCACTATGGCAGGAGGGACTTACTGAGAGAGAGAGGGATGCTCCCATGAGCACAATAGGTAGGGAGCAGATACCATCTAATCAAACATGGTCCTTGCCTGAAGAAATCACTTCAAATAAGCAGAGCAGGAAAAAGAGTAAGGGGGGAAGTCTAGAAAGAAGTGATTTCCCCAAGTCTGTCCAGTGGGGCCAGAAACAAGTCTTCTCTCTTATCCATTGGGCCAAACTGTCATATTTACTCTGTGGGGACTTAGCCAAGGGTAATTTTAAAGCAAAGCAAAGATCAAGGGGATCCTCATTGGAACAGAGCTCCTCAAGGAGTCTTGCTTCTGTGGCAGAGAAAAAATTGGGCCATCAAGCCATACTGCCCCATGGAAAATGAGTTCTAGGATGCTCTTGGCTTCTACCACATCCACATAGGAAAACACAGCTTCCCATGCCTGGCAAAGCAGCAGTTCTGAGGTTGAGCAGCCAAGATACCTGATGTGACAGTGAGGGGAAGCCACAAGCTCCACGAGATGCAGCACCACTTTCCAGGGACCCTGCATCAAGAGAAAGGCTGTGCTTGAGCTGGGAAGGGGATTTTCACTTTCCTATGATGATTTGCTAATGAACGTGGCCTGGGTCAGGATTAGGTCAGGTGCTCCAAATGGACCTGTCCCATCTTTTGTCTTGCCTTCTCCATCTGGAGCAGTTCAAGCTGTGCACTGCCTTGCAGAAACCCACTGCTAGAGCTTTAAAACCCCTCAATATAATAACTAGAGATGAGCTCATTATATCTGCTTGTGACTCATCAGCCGGAAGCTGCAGTGAACACGGCTGCTGCGCTGGGAGTCTCACTTCCAAGGGTGTGGCGACACATGCAATTACTAGACTGAGTAATCACAGCTAGGTACAGGTTTACTGTCATTACATTCTAACTTTTGGTAGCAGAGGTATGAGGGACTACCTGTGCTAGACTGCACAGCTGTATGTGGACAGACATACACATGAAATATCCTTGAGCAGACCAATGAAGATAGCAGGGCTTTGTGAGGCTCAGACACTATACCTGAAGGCTAAATCTATTTGTGTGCAAGTTTAGAGTGAGTTAGTAGAAAAGGTCATCTCATAAACTAAGAGACCTGACATGAAGGAGTCAATTTGCTTTATAAAGTTCAGAAAACACAGTGACTGAATGGACCAAAGTGATGCTGAATTAGCAGTAACAGAGATGCTCAAATAATATGCCTATTATTGGCAGACAGTGAGTTTTACTTTCATGTTGTTCTGTTGTACACCTGATCAGGAAGGTCCCTAGGTTTGATAATGCACCACAGACAGCAACCTGGACAAATCTGTGAGAATCATGTCCTTGCTAAGGCATCTGCCCAAGGGACAACTGCCATCATCTGGGGCTTTCCAGTTTGTCCAAATGTCTATTGCCATGGCTCACCCCAGTGTGGGTGAAAACATGCTGTCACTGCTGCTGTGCTAAATAAAAAATTAGTCCCATGACCACATGGCACTGAGAGAGCCTGGGGGTTTCCTGTTGTCACGCTGTCCCTGGGGTGACAGCAAGTTGCTCTTCAGACACAGCACAGTGAGTTGTTCCCTGGCTCTACCTCTGCCACCAGAAAACATTCACATTCATATGCAAAACCCTTACACTCCGGGCTGCGCAGCTACAGCTTTCAGCGACAGGGCAGGGCGCATTTTGAGCCTGTCCTGCCTGCCTCTCCTCTCAAAATCAACTTCTCTCTCAACTGTGAGGACACCCCACCTCAAAACTCATCTCACAGGCGGGCTGTAAACACAAGAGGCGTTGTTTGTATCAATGAGATTGTTTTCATGAGTGCAGATGCGGAAGCTGTTGCCACCAAAATGTTTAGGAAACTGGTGAAAGGAAATAGTCTAGCTGTAGCGTAGGAACCATTTCAAGCACTCGGCTCTGGCTGCTCCCTGAGCTGCGTCCTTGCCACGATGCAGCACGCCCAAGAAGATTTGACTGCACCCGGAGAAGAAGATGATGCCTTTGGGGAAGGTAAAATCATCTTTTATTAAACTAATCCTTCTACTCAGACTAGAGGCCAGTTTCTAGCCTGGGTGGTATTTCCTGAGTAAATCTAAAGTTGTCTATGGGCTCCAAGGTCACAGGGTGACCAGACTTTCTTTTTCTTCTAAAAGAACGGAGAACAAAAGCACCACAGATACAATAAAAATACTTTCACGCTGGTTCAGCAGCTTGCTTCCTCAGCAAGGAAGTTACTGCAGAAGAAAGCTGGGGGGACACCAAGTGTGTTTTTCTACAGTGGCTGCACTTTGCAAAGTAGCAGGTTGTGCATTCAACACCACAGGTGCAGCTGTCCTTAAAGTAGTAAGGGCTCTTCACAGGATTAAAGGTGACTTGCTACTTAAATGATCTGAGCAAAATTAGCATCCTACTCTCTGACTGCCACAACCCAGGGTACAAAGCCAGTGTCGTAGTTTCTTATCCCTAAAACTGCTTCTGCTGGTGCTTGATTCCTCACTGCTTGCATCCTGTGCCACCTTTTACATGTGTACTGCGTGCTACCAGGTAAAAATAGCAGAGAGGACTCGGAGGAGGAGGAATAATCTGGTCCATGGTGTCTAATTTCTGCTACTGTTCACTGCTCCCCTTTGCGCTCGAGCAGGGGCCAGGGGGAGAACTTGCTCATGCAAATCTTCTCCCGGCCCCCAGCCCTCCACGGTTTCCAAGGGAGTTGAAGGCACAAAGAGCTGCCTGGATCCACTCCAGAGACTGTGAACCTTTAAACTCACTTTCAGCACAGCTTCAGCAAGCCTCATTTAAACAAAGCTCAGCTGCGGTTGGTATGGAAAACTTAGCAGTGAATAGTGCCAAATCAAGTTATCTGAGCCCAAGTGAAAGGCACCAGCTCAGAAAAGAAAGCAGTTTCAATGATGTACTGTCTGTACTCAAATACATTTCTCACGTCTATATGCCCCCACTGCTCACTCTGTGTCCCAGTCTGGGCTCAGAAGGGCAATGGATTTGCAGAAAGGAGAGGGCAGAGCATTTGCATTACGGAAAAAGTGCTGATAGTCCAGGGAACACCTGATGCCATTGGGCAAATCAACCGGCATTGAAAGTACCCTGTTGCATTCCCTACAACACAGGTGGATACTGCTCCCCAGGATAATCATCCACATGCTCTGACTTGATATGGACATTCTCAAGTGCTCTGAAGAGTTAGTGGGATTTAAGCTTCATTGCTGTTTCTGAAACCTTTAGCCTATGTTCTTAATCAGAAATATAGGAGGGAAGGAGATAAATGCGTGCAGGTTATTTGACATATATATTGTGTTATCTGAAGGGAATGATACACCATAAAAAAATCCTTTTCAGCCTCTCAGCTAAGTTGTTTCTGGCAGGGCTGATCCTGCAATAGCTAGAGAAGGCTCTGCTTTTCAAAAGCAGGAAAGTTTTAAAAACCTCTCTGTGACCCTGCTTGAAGCAGAAGGTTGGAACAGATGAGACTCTGCGGTCCCTTCCCACCTGAGTTATCCTACAAGTCTGTGAGCTGGTGACAGCCTCTTCAACTCACCTACATGTATCTGGGAACAAATGCACCCCAGCTGCGCTCTCAGGCAGAGGGTCTGCTGGCTCCCAAACCTGCCAGCTGGAGAGCCCAAACAAGACAGGCACAATGCTGGCCTTCCCCTTCAGCCCCCCTCTCCTCCTTCTTGAACGGGTTAGCAGGGAAACATTAAATTTTTGGCTGCTATTTCGGGAATGCTGTTGATCCTGGACAACCCAGTGTGCTCCCCCAGGCTGGGTGGGATCTGAGTGGGGAGGAGCAGTGCCTGTTTTGGTCACAGGGCAGCCCCCGCCTGCTCATGCTGCCCAAACCAAGGCGCCAGCCAAAACTTAGTCAGGGATTTTAGGCCAGATGGAGGCGTTTGTCAGGTGCTGAACTCCCAGCTCAGCGCAGACCACAGTTCTTAGAGCATGGGCTATTTTTTATTATGTTCCACATCTGGATTGATTTGGAAAGCAGTTATGGCAGATCTCTGTCCACCTTTTCAACTCATCCCAATGCTTAGAGACTGTCACAGTTAAAGACAGCTACATCTTATTTCTTCTAGAGCTGATTGGTCTGTTTTTTTGGAGTTAGTTTTCCTTCTTGTCCAGGGAGAGCTAAGATCTCACTATTGCTTGTGCATATTAGTATCTCATGTAACTGTCTACAGAACGTATTCAGACCACTGTTATCCTTTGCCAAGCAGACTGTTATCAATGACTGTCCTTAGAAAGTTTCAATCTTTTAAGCATTTTCATGGTTCTTGAGACCATGGTGGATGCCAGCATGGAGACCAGTGCTCCAAAACTGTTAGACCAGGGACAAATACAGAAGTTACATGATCTGTTCACTCATACTTTATAAATACATATACATACATAGATATATATACATATATCAGGATTAGTTCAAGGATCTGCATAATTCCTTTCAGGTCCCAGCATCATGTGAGGGTCTGCTCTTCACCAGATTTTTCTCTATAATCCTCAGGTCTTTCAGAGTCAAATCTCTCAGGATATAGTCAACACTGTCCCATAACTGTGGCTTACCTCCTTTGCTCTCAGATATGCCCATCCTAAAGCCAGATGAATTCTCTCACTTTTTCAAGCAGCCTGCTCTTGGAGTGATTTACCACTTCCCCAGACATTGTGCCATCTACATATTCAGTCAATCACTGTTTAAAGTTCCCTTTCAGGTCACTGACATGAAAAGAGTTCAATTCCACAGGGAAGAACCAATCTTTGTATGTCCTCATGAGAAACTGGCATCCCTGATGATTTCTTAGTTGTGTTATATCTGTCAAGATCTCATGGAGTACCAAGTCTTATTTCCTACAAAAGCCCAAGTACACTATCGATACAATTATTTATCTTAAATCCTAATGAGTGTCACTGATTGTATTCCATCTGCTTTAATTTTGCTTATATGACTCTTACATCAGCTATTCCATAACAAGGCCAGGACCCCTACCAGGCTATTGCATCATTAGTGACACAACATTAACTCATAGCTCTCTGGAATTCCTCTGGCATTTCAAGTTTTTTGAAATATCAACAAGAAGCTCCTTGAATAATTCTTCTAAAACTACAGTTTAAAATTCTCCATTGGGAAAGATAAATGGGGAAGTATTTTCCCATTGATATAGACTGTAAGCTGGCACTGATATTTTCCCACATGCAAACCAAAACATTTCCTGAAAACTTCTGTATTTTCTTCAGCATAATTGATAATTCCACCATTTTCATCTAATTACACTCCAATAGGCATCATTTTTCCTTATACATTGAAATCACAAGTCACAGAGCTGGGTGTGACAAAGTAGGCTAGAACTATCTTCTCAAAAAATCAGGCGGACTCTTGCAATAGGGATTCGAGGCTTTGAAATGTTCATCCTCAAAGAAACTTTGTTTGCTAACTCCCTTGTTTTTCAAAAGCAGCCTTGCACTCACATGGTGCTCCCTCCCTTCAAAGGGTCTGCAGAGGCTTTGCAAGTGACCATGCATAGGTTCGGTGAAGTGCAACTCTCTCTCCGCTGCAATGTGGCCAATGTTTACCAGGGCACAGCTGTAGTATGCAAAAGTTTCAAGAAGAAACTCTTTCAGCTTGTTGAAAGCACAGGCAGCAAAAGGTTTCATTTATTTTATGGCCTGATTCACCTACATTAATTCAAGACAAGTATCTTCAGTTAGTTTTATATCTTTCTTTGGTCAAAACACCTACTTTGGGGAAAACACTGTTTAATTTTTAGTGACTAAGTGCCTGAGATTCTGAAATTACATTTCATTAAAAAGAAATCCCTTCCTCTAGCAGGAGGCTTCTCCTCATCACTCAGCCAAACAGGCATGGATTTTCCCTGGCTCTGTCTAAGATGAGGAGCCAGGAAGGCTCCTGTGGCTCCCAGACCCAGAGAGGGAGGGAGGTTTTGGCACGGTTTAGCTCTCTTGGCAGACTCTGGTTTCCCTGGGAGTAGAGCTGAGGGCTGACATGGAGGCAAGATGCCATCCATCCAGCACAGCCTCTACTGGGACCAGAGCTTGGCATAGCAGGAGCCCCCATGTCAAGGAGACACATCCATGCACAGAATTTGCAAGCACTTAGCAAACACGGCAAGCTTATGGGTCCAAGTATCTTGTTAGCAGTGATCAACATATCCAAACTGACAATGCACAGGAAATAGTAGAAATGAGGCTGTGATTTATTGCAGATCTTTTCATGCACCTGCTCTACACTGATCTCTCATCTCCACTTCCCACCTCTTTTATGTGCCCTCTGCTTGTACCTGGGGTAACCATGACCTGACCCTCAGACCAAAGCTGACAAAAAATCCCATCTGTGCTTCCAAAGCATGGGGGGGAAATTCAAAGCTATCACTTTCATTGTGTTCAGTAAGTAAGCACGTGCTCTAGTTCAGTAGACCAGAGCCCCACTTTAGATGGTGCATGGCACAGTCTCAGAGGCATGGGGCCCCTTCCATGTGCAAGACTGACATGCTGTTATGGCACACAGATACACTCCAGCACTGCTGTCCATCAAGGCTCCCAGCAGAACAGTAACTGCATCAAACTTTGAAGGTATGCTTCAAAAATATACCAGATACCTTCACGTCCTTGTAAAGCCTGCCTGCTCTTTATGGGAGAGAAAAGAGTTTTAGCTCTGGGGTTTGGGATCAGCTTTGAGGCTTAGCTGAAACGAAAGGTAGCTGCTGTACATGGTTATGTGCATGGCCTGCACATAATGAGGTTAGAGATGTTAGAGAAAAATCAGGATAAAGCCTTGATGTTGGCTTAAAATTGAGACATACCCTGTTCAGCAACAATTCAGGTTAAGCCATTTTTCTCTTCCCCTAAAGCAATACAAGACACTATGCTTTCCTTGAGCATACAACTGCAGTGACTTGCCAAAACATCACACAGGGACATCCATGTCACAGCTTCTCTGTGACCCATGGGACCAGGTTTCTTTCCATGCTGTATCTAGCCCTGCTTTGGTGAGACCCCTCAGGTATGACCCCTCCCCACAGAGCACATCAAACTAATGCAACTTTAAAAGAATTATGACTAAAGAATATTCATGTGTCCATATCATTACAGTATTCCAGCAGATGCCTACCTCAGAGATATACAGGGATTCTGTTTTTCCTATGTTTTCACCCCAAAGAGTTTGACATGGCTACTTTTTATCCTGCATACAAGTGCCTAATATCTCAGAAGAGTGTTGTAAGGATGAGCAGCCTTGCAATGTATCAGTCATGGGAGCTTCTTTTTCCTGACTGCTGGGACACTGTGGATCGGTGTCCTGGAAATGTTTAGAGGTCCCACCAGCCCTACTTGTCCTTTCAGCTTATCTCATGTTCCCAAAGATGGAGAACGCATGTGCTGTACTCACTGCAGCCCAGAGGATGAGAAGTTCCATCACCAAGGCAACAGTGTCTGCTTCATCCAGATAGATTGGAGTGAGATATTTGGCCTATAAATTCAGATGGAAGCACCTTTCTCCAAGAGCATGATCAGACCTATTTAGCACGCCGGACAAGGATGTCAAGGAAAAGAGGCTGCTCTCTTATGGAGCATTTTTTCTTATTCCTGTTTACACTTAATGCTCTGCTCACCTGCTTCTCGCAGCTGCTTCTCTCTGGTTGTGATCCATGTGCAGACACTGAGTTATGCAGACCGGGAGAGCTTTTTGTGGTCAGAGGAGTTAGTGAAAGACCACTCTAGGCGCCCCCACACTGACCCACCCTGCAGTGCTCAGACCCATCGGCACTTCCAGCTGTCTGGGGCAGCTGGAGGGCTATTTTTAACAGAGCATCATGTTCTGTATATGAAGCAGGAAAGTTTGAGTTCATGTGGCCCAAAATGAAAAAAAAAAAAAAAAAAGAGTGAAATGAGAGACACTTTCTGGTTTGGTCTCTCCCTATTTTTAAATTAAAGATCTTTGATCTTTTTGGTGTTTCCTTCTCTGTTTTCAGAAGGCAACATTTTTGATTCATATCTGTTGACAATATTTCTACATCACTAATAATAACAACGAGAGGAAAAAACAGATCAAATAAACAAGTGGCATTTAACCAGCCCTCAGAGAAAAGAGGAAGGTACGTACAAGCAAGAGAAAAACCACTGATCAGGTGTGCTTGAGGTGTCTTCTAAGCTTGCAAAACAAGTATCTCACCAAAGGCTGAAGCAAAATTGCCTTCCTTTTCACACATTTTCCCCCTCCTGTTTTTACATAGTGTCCTTACAAAGCTGTGTGAAACACAAGCTTTTTGTCGTTCAGTCCCATCATTAAATTCACTAAATAAATGTGGCTTGGGCAACGTGAGTGGGTGGTGTAAACAACTTCACCCCTTTAATAATTCGAGGCACAGCTCAGCTGCCTGTGAAATGAGCTTCCGCCTGCCTGGATGCTAAAACCAAAGCCTTGTGGTTGGTGTACCAAGGGTGTGACAGGCACAAAACAACCGGGTCAGGAAGTGCAGAGTTAAAAGGCGAGGAGTGAAAACAGTCTGAGAGCATATGTCAGAGAGAGAGAGAGAAAGAAAGAGAGAAGAGTAGTAAAGCACTTAACAATGTCACAGAGGCACTAAAATGTTGGCAGTGAAAAGATTTCCCAGTAGTAGGATTTCTCCTATATCTCAGTATTGTTTGTGGGGGTGAGGGATGTTGTCACAGAATTTTAAGCAGTATGTTCTTGATCTGGCATGTAAGAGCAGGGAAATATTTTGAAACGGGGGCTTATGATGTGAAGAGTCACTTGTATTTCTGTGTCTTTGGCAACTGGAAAACAGGTGAAGCAAAACCGCTATGGATATCCTGAACATAATAGGCTTAACTCTGCATAACTTCCAAGGGCTGACATTGGCTTACTCTGGTTTAATTGCAGATAGTCTAGGAATTGGAAAGTTCAGAGACCCAGAGCTTGGAAATGATGCCTAGAGTTCAAATGGTTGGTAAAAAGATGGAAAGACAAAAAGTGAGGTAGAAAGGAAGCTACAGAGAGTGAGAAGATAAAGTGGTATTTTGGAGAAACCCCTGGCCTTTACTGCCCATGTCACAGCATTGCATGAGCCTGCCTATAATTAGTCACAACCCATCCCACAGAGAGGAAAAGACACTCAAATTAGCCCAGCCCAATAAATGCTCAATCCCATAATCCCAGATGAAATGACCACCCTGGGAAGCAAAACCCAAAACTGCACCGAAAACTCAGAGCTTTCTGAAGGGTCTATAGCACAAGGGCTTGCAACAGCTCTCCTTTCATCACACCAGGCTGCTTCCCGGGCCAGCCCTGCCTTCCTGCCCACCCCCCTGCCCAGCCCTAGGGGAAGTCATGCTCAGTGATGAGGTTTTGTGCAAGTGGTCTTCTCTTGGTGCTGTGCAATACCAGAGTGAAAAACCCTCTGGCATTCCCTGAGGAGTGTGCCTATGGTTCAGGTACAGCAGCAGCCAAGCTGTGACACAGGATCTTTCTTGGAGGGGTGTCACAACCACAGCAGAAGGGAGATGGGACAGCCTCTCTGGGGGACTTGGGATGGCTAAAAGCTTTGTGAATATATTGTCATTGACACAGGCATTAAGTTTTCAGGGACTCCTGCAGGACCTCAGGGAAAATCTCACATATTAGCCCTATGGCTCTCTGAAGCTTGTGATTAAGATGCCAGTGGCTAACAAGGCTAGCCAGTGTTCAGGCTCTATGGCATAAATGGAGCTTTGCTCACATCCTTCTTGCTTCATGGTAGCTCAGGGCAGTAGAAAGGCTCTTTTGTAAACATGTATGTGACTTAGGAGGTACTGTGTTGATTTTGACAGGGTGGTTGTGCCTGTGTAGAAGTGCAGTTTGCCAGCTGAGAGCTCCTGAAAGTTTTGGAGTCCCACTCACTGTGTTTTCTCACTCACAGAGGAAGAAGAAAAAGTAAGGCATGAAACTAACAGAGGTGGCAGCAAGCAAATAAGATCTTTTTTCTGTTTCAAACATCACCATCAGATCAGAGGTCACTGCAGTTTCTTAATGGTGGTAATATAAAGAGCAGCGTGAGCATAGCCTGCTTCTTCTAGGGAATCACTGAATTCTGGGCTGGCATGTGGAGAATCCAATTTATAAATTGAATGATCAGAGGACTTTGGATTACATCAGGAATGAAAGATTTGGTCTTCATACTGAACTAACAGATTTTCCTTTTTTCAATGTCTTAGAGGAAAGAGAGACTTTATAGATGTAGAGAGATTTGAAAGTAGCTAGCATTTCTGAGATCCTCCTACAAACACATGCAAGGAGTGCCACACTAGCAATCCCAGCATATATTTAACAAGTGAGGCACTTCTTTTTTCTTTTTGAGAAGGGTGGGTATGTTTAAAAGAATTCATAAAAAAATATTCTCAAAGAAAAATGAAGCCACAGGAGGAGCAGAGCACTACAGCACTGCTGAGCTCAGCTCTGGAGTTGGTTGGATGTCTGTAGCTTTTTTTTTTTAAATATTCCCATTGAAAAGCAAGCAGCTCGGGAGGTCCTGATGTGCTCTGCCTCTTCTGGCACTCTGGGGAGTTTCCTGCCCACTCTATTCCTGATGCCTGTTGTGAGCCAAGGAAGAGTTATAGCTTAATCAGCAACACCAGCCCCTGATTAGTGCCAAGTTGTTGTCATTAATCACTTCAAAAATCACTGCACTGAAAATAGTACCCAGGGTCAGATGTTCAAAAACTGGCGTGGTTTCTCTGGTGTCATTTAACCTCAGCCACAAAGCCAGACCACACCCCTAAAGAAACACTATTTATTTGCTTTACATTACATATTGTTTGTGATTTTTTTAAATTCAAATAAACTCACAGCCCCAGTGACATGGTATGAAAAGCTGCTCTTCACCATTCCTAGAGGAAAGGATTGCTATGAGTAGTTAAACACCTCTAGGTTAAGGCAGGCTAGACCAACATGCAACCTGTACCCCTCCAAGACATGCATGGGGCTACTGGTCTCAGGGCTTCTCATGAGCTTCTTCATGCTGTGGACCACCCCCTCTCCTTTGGAATCTCAGTCCAAATAGTTGGCAGATGCACTTGGGGCTCATTACATTACAGAGGCAGCATGTTCATTGCGCTCCCCCGAATGGCATTTCATGTGTGCTGCACTTGTTTTATATTTGCTATATTTAAGCCACAGAAATATGCACTGATGAGGAAAAGAGGGAAGTGGTGGTACCCTGGAGGCAGGAAGGGAATGAAAGTAATTTCTCAAAGCTGCAATCCTCTATGCAGAACTGTGGACCAGGAGAAGGAAAGAGGAGCATGGTCTCTGACTGCACCAAGGACCTCACTGGGTCACCCATACTGCTGCCTATCTGGTAATGATTTCAGGGCGGGTCTGGTGTTACACTAGTGTAACTGAGGATGGGAATTGCCTGGAGCCTTTGCCCCAGAGATCCCTTCTGGGTTTCTATTATGAAACCACCATGTTAGGGACACACAGGAACACAGGTGCACAGCATTGCAGGATTATTATATGGGACTTGACTTTTAAACTTGTCTGGCATTATTTGCTCCTTTTCCTCCACCCCAGCCTTTGTAGCCGTTTCCTACCTGACCATCATTTTCCCCAGACCATGCTCATCATCCCTGCAACTTCTCCCTTCTTGCCATGACCTGTGGGACAACACTGAGCAGGAGGAAGGCAGGCCCTGTCTCTACGCTGCTGCTAGAGGTCACAGCAAGGCAGGCCAAAGTCCTGGGTGCTCCTGCCCTGCTCTTTCAGTCATGGACTTAGGATACCTTTGGTGATTGCTAACATGTCCCATAGTGTCTTGTCCCATATAATACAATCCTTCATGATCCTTGGTCCTTCCCGGCCTGTTGCCTGTTCATAACATGGGTTGGACAAGGATGGGGCTGGTGCAGCCATGTCTGAGACTGCTAACCAAAGTGTGCTTGGATATGTACAAAGAAAGGTTTTCTCCTCCTCTGCGCTTCAGAGCTTGCCCAAAATTTGCCTCTCAAGTGCAGGTGAGGGTGCAAGGGAAGTCTGGAAGTGAATGAGGGCTGGGGTCACATTTTAACTGCAGTCCTGATGTAACCAGCAGGTTTCAGCAGCAGGCATTACTGCCTGGTAACGTGGGCAGAGATGGCCTCAATCCCTAAGAATCCCAAATACACTGGGAATCTCAGCCTGCTATCATGTTGGAAGGTAAAGGTTATGGCAGGAAACCAAGTGTGGGCACTTGAGAGCCAAGAAACATGAAAGAGATTACTGAATGACTCAAGAAGATCCCAGTGAGAAAGCTAGGAACATAGTGATTTTTTGTCTACAAAGACAAATCCATTCCTGGAGATAATCTAACAGGGCCTTCTTGGTCTTCTACATGTTGGTTGTACTGGGACAGGCATCCCTGAGCAGGTATCTCACATGCTGCTGACCCATGGAAAGCACTGCATTCCACTCTTGCTCTCCTCTGGGGAAGGTAGTTTTGTGGCTGTCCAGCCGCAAGACTTCAAGCCAGCCCATCCCCATAGCATGGAAGACATTATCTGACAGTCCTGCTTCCAGAAAGTAGGCTGAGAGTGTCATACTGTCTCTTCAGAACTCTGATCTCTCATGTAGCTTTGATCATCACATAGCGTAGGTGATTTCCAGCTGTCCAGGAAAGCAAAAATTAGTTGCCAGCAGTTTTTCATGTGCCTCAACTAGAAAACAAGGAATGCTCTTCAAAAATAAGAGAGAGGAAAAAAATAAGGCTAGAGCTGCAGTACTAGACATGCCATCCACACACTTGGTGTGCACTTAAGAGCGCTCAGCCAGCCCTGGTTGCTAAGCAGCCTGCGAAACTGGAATGTGCTTCTCCCTCCAACCCTGCATGAACATTGCCACCCAAAACCTGCCCAGAAGAGGCATTGGGGATGATTTTGAAAAGGTTCTGGGGGGAAAAGATGCAATTGGTGGCTCCTTTGTCCTGCTCCTTTAAGTTATATACATGAGGGCAGGTAGGGTGTATGCTTGTGCCTACTCCTTCCTGAACTTCAAATGCTGCCGGAGTCACAGGCCATCGGTGGGAAGTGTGCTTGATCAGAAGGCAGCTATCTCAGATCACCACAAATGCAGCAAGGTCAGACAAAGAAGAGATAAAATAAGGATTACCTATGTAAACTGCTATCTTTTGCAGTACAGCAAAAGATAAAGATGACTCCCATTTCTGTTCGTAGCCCTCTCCCTCTGCATCCATAGCTGTTCCTTAGTATACCAAGTGTGTCCTGACTACCATGCTTCAGGACACAACCACTCCATTAGATTTTAGTCATTCCCAAAGATCCAGCTGTGCTGAGCATCTGGCCAGAAGTCGCAGAAGGCTGAATTTGTTCCTGAATCACTGCAGAAGACCAGCACTAGTAACTTTTTCCCACAAAGTGCCCTGGAGCAGCAGGTGGAAAACCTTGCAAAAGCAACATCATGAGAAATGAGGAACTTGAGGGTGGTGGAGTAACAGAGTGCTGGGAAGTAGAAAGGGGGAAATAGTTGCACAGTGGTTAGAGGATGTCAGCAGTGAAAAACAAGTGGGTGGCAAACTCTTTTAGTAGGAGAGCAAGTGTTACAGGATGGCAAGGAATGCAAGCTAAATGTACTGGGCAATCTTGGCTGACAGAAAAGATATGAAAACCAGAACAAAGAGCAGCACGGCAGGGTTTAGTAGGAGAACTGTGGCAACACTTTAATATGTTTAGTAAGAAAGAGTAATGGCGAACTTGCATATGATCAGCAAGTTAAAGCTCACATCTTGCCCCGATTGCTCATAGCAGGTGTCAGGCTCTTGTCTCCTACCTCTCCCCTAAAAGCTTTTCCAAGTGATATATCCAGCACCTGCCACTCTCAAACATGATCATTCCATTTTTGCACCTGGGTGCCCAGGTAAGAGCAGTCAGGTTTGCACCCCGTGTTCCCACAGAAGGCTTGCCTGGGAGATGTCCTGTGGGAGGTCCATCAGCAACATGAAGATGCCTTGTACATCCCTTCTGAGCATGGGAGATAAACACAGCATAGACAAGTTGCAACAGAAAAATACATGAATTGTCTTCCTTAAAGACTTAGTCAGGCCTGATCTACCTCAGACAGCCAAAGGTCAAAGCTGTGGTTTGTCCAACCATCCCCCCACCTCCTTTGGCCTCTTGCTGGTCCAAACATGCTAGTGAGAGATCTCCATGTGAATTCCTGTCTGAATGGTCTGCTGAGCATTGCCACCCACCATCAGCCCTTGCTTTAAGGTGAATGAAGTCAGCCAGGACTGAGCTACATCTTTGTCTCTGCGTAACAGACAGACATCCCCACAGCAAGCAGGGAAATTGCAACAATATTCCACATTTTCAAGTGGGTCCACACAGAGTCCTTCTGCAGAGTATTTTATGGGTGAAAGACGGTTTCCCTCAGACCTCTGTCCAGCCTACTGGGTCCTGCTCCCCTTTCCAGCTTTCTCTAGACAGGTCTGCAACAGATCTGAAAGCTCCTGCTCTGTTGATTCAGAGGATTCAGTGGGCTGGAACCTGCGTGTCCATGGGAAAAGTGAAGGACTTCTTGTTATATCCACCCCCCAGAGCAACGTGTAACTGATGCATATCAGCCAGAAAATCCTGCTCAGCCCTTTCAAGAAGCCTTTTGGGTGCCTGGGAGGAGCAGACCATTCAGATATTCTCAGACTATAATCTCTTCTCTGATAATCCTGATTTACTTTTTGGCCTGAAAGCAAAGGCTAATAGAAAGTAAAGTGCTATGGCAAAGCTCAGCAGGTAATTTTGTAGCTCTGGCTTAGTTGTCTCAAGTATAATATGGGGTTACCATTGCTGGGAATTAGTGTTTGTGAAGGTGCACTGGAGCTGGCAGGGAGATGGAAGTGCAGCATAATTGGCAATTACTGCTTTGAAAAGGTCACTGTTTTCTGGAGACAAAGCTAGAATCAGCTGTTGTCACTTAGAAATTTCACTGGGGACAGTCATGATGACCTATTTTTAACATAACAGAAGATTATGCTGCAATACTGTGAATAATTTATAGGAGTAGTAGCATGATCACAGGCACAATACAATGGCAGCTTCAGTTCCTGCTTGATGATGGAGGGAGACAGAGCTCTCTGGCAATTTCCACTGAATTAGCAAAACAAGACACACGTGGAATGACTGACCCGAGCTTTTCAAAAGCATGTGTGTCAGGATGAATACATGTCCAGAAGGTCTAAGTGGGGCAAAGATTTTATCTAGAGCATCTGTAAACCTACTCAGTCTCCCAGCTGTTTCAACAAGCTATAGCACTGGGAGCAGGCAGTGGGAATGCATGTAGCGTTTGGGATGACAGAGAAGAGATTAGCTTTCCATGTCTGCTATGCAAAACTGTATTGAGAAACCAAGAGAAACAGCTCATACATCACTAGCACACGTATTTGCATAGGTAGAGGATATTTCCTTGAAAGAGGGGGTTGCAAAATGAATGAGGTATTTGCATCTGCAACTGAAAGTTCAAAGAATCTTCTACAAGATAAGACCAAAAGGGCCAGAGGGAATTTGTAACAATTGCCCTGAACTGTAGAAGCCTCAAGGTTAAAGTAAGATGCTGCAATTAGTCTATGGCACTGAAAACCTTTAACAAATCAACCAGGCTTCCACAGTGAGAGCTGCCATCCCCTAAAAGGCTGAAATGGACTCAAATGCATATTAAGTATGCATGATGAGACATTTATAGCTTTCAGCATTGCCACAAATATTTCCTCTCCTCTTCCCCTGGCATTCCATAGTCCAAAATGCACAGCTGCTTTTTCCAGAAAGCAACTTCTCTGCCTTGGCCTCAGAGTTCACATCCTATGTGACATACATGAAATGGGGGAAGAGTCAGTTCAGTAAGAGACATAGAAAGGTCACGCTTAAAATTTTGCCTTGGAGCTACAGCAGTGGCACTGCATTGGCAGTGGCAGCAGCCCCTACACTTTTTCTAGTGGAGAAGTGGATGCCTCTGGAAATGCCACAGCCATGACTGCTGTAGAGCCCATCTGAACTCAGAAACCTTGGAAACTGCCTGTAGGCCCCAGAGGTCTACACGCCAGTGTGAAGAGCATCCTTTTCTGCTTTTACTGAGTCTGGAGTCATTTTCTCTCATTTATACTTTTTAAGGCTACAGGGTGCTGTTTATTCTCATCATACAATATAAATAACACGTTAATTATTACTGCAGAAAATCATTGAAGATGATAGGTCAGCTGGAATTGGCAGCTTAAATTTTTTTATTCAGGGATAGTTTTGGGTTTATTTTGTGGTGGGTTTTTTTCCCATGCACAATAATCTGTGAGACCCTAACTCTGTCTTTCTTGTAATTTCCTTAACTTCTTCATATAGTGTCATCCTCTGTATGACAGGCCTGTGTATTCCATGGAAAACATTTGCGTTTGAAAGGGCGAGTCTACCTATCCTGACCCAAATGGGGAAAGATACAGGCGTATAACAAAGGCACTTCCAGCTGTCTAAGAGGCACTAGGGAGAGCTTGTGGAAGGACAACAGCTTTAAATGTTGGCAGGGAAACAGCAAATAGTATAGAAAATACAACATGGGTGTTTGGTACTTCTGCTGGTTGATGCAAAGTCCAGTGTGGAAAAAAAGTCACGAAAGAGAAATTAAGAAGTCCTAAGGGTAGCAATAAATACATACATAATTCTTACCTCTGTGGAGAGATGTATTTATAATAAATAGGTCTATACATTTTGGAAGGAAGACTGAATTTGAAGAAACTACCCCCCAGTCTCTGGAAAAACGTGGTATTCCTGCCTTTTCTCTGGGTAACAGAGGAAAGATCCTCAAAGGAAGAAACGTAAGGTCCATTCATTGCAATGTTCTTTCATTTATATTCGCCTTTAACCGCTGTCTTCAGCCCGCCCAATATCCAAATTTAGAGCTTTTACACACACACTGCTGAAGGCAACGGAGGTACAGCGAGTGGCCGACGGGGCAGGGCAGCGGCGCCAGCCCGTTCCCTGCACCATTCCACGGCGGGGAAGGATCAGAGGCATTTTGCGGCTGTCCCACCTTTGGGACAAACCTCCCACGAGGCCAGGCGCATCGAATGGAAAAACGGAAGAGCCCTATCACCATCGCCGCTCCCAACAAGGTGCGGTCCCGCCGGGGCGACCCCACGGGGGGCTCCGCGCCCCTCCGCCCTGCCCCGCACCTCCGCACCGCCCGGGGGGGCGGGCCGCGGCCGCGCAGCGCCGCCTCCTCCGCCGCCTCCTCCTCCTCCTCCTCCTCCTTCGGGCAGCTCCGCAAGGAAAAGCCGGCAGCGCCTGCACTCGCTGCCAGAGCGGCGGTGTGCTGCCGCGGCGGGAGGGCTGTCAGCCCTCCTCCTCGTTTTTTGTTATTTTAAAACTTTAAGTTTGTTTTTTTTTTTTTAATTTAAGAAGACGTTATTATTTGCTGTTATCAGCTTTCCGGCTGCGGACGCTGCCGCCCGGGATGGGGCACCGCGGTGCCCGAGGAGCGCTGGGCGGTGGGCGAGCGGCGTCCCGGAGCGGGCTGTGAGCACCGCCGGCAGCAACAGGTACCCGGCAGGGCTCCGACACGGGTGGGGGACCAGGACCCCGCGTGGGAAGGAGGGGACACCGCCCGTGCCGAGCGGGGACGTGGCCGAGCGGAGCCCGAGGGCTGCGGGGCTGAAGGAAGAGCCGCTGTCGCAGGAGCGGCTCCCGACCCTGCTCATCTGGCGGTGGCAGGGTTTTCAGGAGGGCAGGGGGACTTCTGTGGGGCTGCTTGTGCGTGGCTTTAGGCTGTGAATGTGGAGAAAATCTTGGTTGTGAGTGCTCGCTGAGGGACGTGAAACTGGTTTCGTGTTTTCTCACAGCGCGTGGAAGTGCTTAGCCTTGTTTCCATAAAAAAGTCTCAGCGTTTCCTTAGGTCTTTTCTATTTCCAGTGAGCTTTTATGGTATTACCGGTTGGAGGAGAGCTTAGACCCTCTTAAGGTCCCCTTTCTGTCTCTGGCTCATTCCCAAGGACTGATGCAAACACATTACACACTGGCATTGCTCTTCAGTTTACCTTTGAATGCCCTGGTTACAAAAGGTCATCCTAATCCTGTGACTGGTCTTTCTATTGCTGTGTTAACCGAGCATTTTGCTGTCTCTCATTCACAGTTTCAAAAAGCTTTCTGGAAACTTTGTGCTTGTGGCCATTCTGCCTTTGCACCCTTTCAACCATCTGCCCCCGAAGAGCTGAATGTTTTGCTAGTGTAGTTTCAGCATTCATTAATCTGGCCGTGCATTCAGCCACGCTCATCTTAATTACCGTGTTTGAGTTTGAGTTGCTGTCACGCAGCTGGAGCCCGGGGCAGGGAACGCACTCCCAAACAGAAACATTATCTTCATCTTCTCCAGTGGCTAATTAGGTTTCACAAGCATCCCTCTCCTGCATAAACAAAAGCAGGAGCATACCCAAACAGGGAGCTTGAGGAAGGAGACAAGCGGAAGGGTGTCTTTGCTGGAAAATTTCTGTTCTGGCTGTCCAGTTGTCTTTGAGGTCTTCACGCGCTGGGAAGGGATATACAATGTGATCCGGTTCATTGTGGCTAGACTCAGGAAGGTGGCCACTGGAATGGGTTAGGAGCCCTGCTTTATAACCATAATGGGCAAATGTGACAGATTGTTCCACATTTAAGTAAGTGTGGGTGGGTATATATGTTCTACAGTGGGAGGCTAATGGCAAAGTTTATCTTTTTAACCATAAATTCAGCATTTTCTCAGCTAGTAACTAAAACACTAGGACAGTCACATAAGATGGTGTCTGTGCTGCTTGCAAGTGCAGATAAGCACTTGTGCAGTGTGGACTTTTAAAATCACAGCATCCATAGCCTCATGCTGGTTTAACTTTTGGCATTCAAGCAACACTTCCTTGACAAGGTGTGGGCTCTGGGGGTTTTGTTTGTTTTTGTTTTTAAGAAACAGCATGTTCAATTTCTTTCCAGGATCCTGCGTAAGAAGCAGAGCACTTAGCTTTTTCATGTCTCTACTCTCCAAAATGACAGTGCAGTTGCATCTTAGAGGTTTTTCTCTAATCTATTCCATTAATTCAGCAGAATTAAAATTTCTTAAATGCTTGGAAATGTGTAAGGGGAGAAGTGTGTGGCTTGTGAAGAAGTATCTGTAAGTGAGAAAGGTGCTTTGCTTCTCTTATGCTCTCAAGGCACATGACCATTTTATTCACCTGTATCACAGAACAAATACTTATGGTAAGAGTGGTATGCAGGATGGCCTCAAAACTCACAGCACCATGCTTACAGGCCACACAGGGTTACTTTTTGCTCTTTTGTATTTTTAAGTCTGAACAGGCAGAAAGGTAAATTCCAGGCAAAGCACATTGCTGGAAAAGGTCTGATTCTGGGCGAAGCTGCCTTGCTTCCCCACTGGGAAGAAGTGGGAGTGAGAACTAAAGGCAGCACTGGCTTTTTCCAAAAAAGGGATGGCTCGTCTGACTTTTTTTTTCTCCTCATGCTATACGTGTGGTACTGACAAGCTGCTCCCAGACAACCCACTTAACTGGGGTAGTTTTCATCAGGCAAGCTAAGCTGCAAACAGCAAAGAGATAGGCAGCTTGTGTCTGTGGCCATTCAGCCAGCACAGAGTGTCAGCTGAAAGCAGACGGGCAAGGAAGTGGGGAGAGCGATGCCTGAATGCATGCTCCTGGCACGGGCTTGTTAGAGAGGACCAGGATGTGAATTAGTATCAGATAGGGACCTGTCACATCACCTTCAAGCTTGTGTGGTTCCTGTGTTACAAAATGGGGGAAAAAATGGTTATTTTCTCACCTAGCAGGAGCTTGGAGGTCATTGTTCTGTTCACTCAGCTTTCAGTGCTTGTTGCTTTTCTGGCAGAGAGGTTGTTAACGATGTTTCTTAGTAAGAGATTTTCAAAATTAACCATCAAGAACACACATTGACAATTTTTTCCCCCTGCCACTTTTGCACAAATTGTGCCACTGACTCCAAGATGTGCTTGCCCTTTTGGAAGGCAGAGAGAAAGAACTGGGCTCACTGAATGTAAAGTAAAATGTGAAGTCTTTTGACAGCAGAAGTGATTTTAGTCTGGGGGACTTTACAAACCGTGGTGGCTCCACTTTGGAAGCGTAACAGTGTCAATAAGAACTTAAGTTGCAAACATCTTTGTTTCCCATGCTGTCCTTCAGACAATATAGTTATACCAGAGCAAAGGCAAGAGGGCTGTCTGTGAGCAGAGGAGCCAGGCAGCTGGAGGAGGAATGGCAAGATGGGCTTTGCCAACTCCCTGTGAGAGAGCTGGAAGGAGAGTGGCAGCGGAAGCCAACCCTGGATGAAATAAACTGGATCACATTTTATCTTTCTGCTTAATGTCAGGAATGGCTTAGCTAAGGCTGGGCAGCCAACTCACTTTGAGTTCCACAACATCTTTCCCTACATACCTCAAATCAAAGCAGAAACTGCATTTGCCTGGTCACAGCTGTTCCACTGCTCTATTTCTGCTCCTCGGTGCAAATGGTGCTCATGGCCTTGCTTATCTGCCCCCCAAGTGAGCTGTGTGGCTGACCAAGGGCTGGCTTAATCCTGTCCTGTCCCATCTTGCAAAGCTGGTGCTCTGGCTCCTGCTCCAGCAGGCATTTCAAGGGGAAAGAAAGTAGTGGGTACCAGGTAATCCTCTCTGGGAGTGTGCTTTCTCCCTGTTTGGCAACCTAGGGACAGCTGCCATGCTAAAGCCTGGTCTGCTTTCTGGGACACCTTGAGTTCTTGTTTTACAGCAAGTGGGCAACAATTTTATCTCACCTTCATAGAATCATAGAATGGTTTAGGTTGGAAGGGACCTTTGAAGGCCATCTAGTCCAACACCCCTGCAATGAGCAGGAACATCTTCAACCAGATGAGGTTGCTCAGAGACCTGTCCAACCTGATGTTTTAATATTTGCAGGCATGGGGCATCTACCACCTCTCTGGGCAACATGTGCCAGTGTTTCGCTGCCCTCATGGTAAAAAAAGGTTCTTATATCTAGCCCAAATCTGCCCTTTGATGGTTTAAAACCATTGTCACTTCCCCTATCACTACAGGTCTGCATCCAGGGGATTTGGATTCAATCCCCTGAGTTTTTGCTCTTCAGCTCTAGCTTTGAAGTACCTTTGCTGCTGGGTCTGGTGCTGTTGGGAAGAAAGAGGATTCCCCCCCTCCCCAGTCATATCCAGGTTAATTAGAGAGCTGCAGTGAGGTTCCAGGAACTGGGCGTATCCTGGCTGTGATCAAAAAGCTGGTCCCAGTACACACTGCCCTGCAGGATCTGGAAGGTGTGGAGAGGGGCAGGTTCCTTGGTGCTCTTGAATTGCTTTTTGGCAACCACCAGTACAGACCTTCCTTGGTCTTTGCATCCAGACTCTGCACCTGGTGGCCTCAGGAAGAAGTGAGTCCTCTAAGCATGATGCAAGAAGTAACTGGCTTTTTTCCTAAAGTTATCTTTTTCTTATGTCTTCTTATGTTAAAAGGGTATTCTGTAATTTTTACTTCCCAACCAGCACAAAAGAAATGACGGATTAGAACAGAAGTATGTGAGCATCTTTCTTCTTTTCAATGGGAGGAACAAATTGAAGCTGACAGTTCCCTGGAACCAGTGCAACACATGAAGTAGTCACAATAATACATTTTATCTTCCAGCCCTTTTAAATCATCAGAAGCTCTCTGGTCTCTGATGCCTCCAGTAAGCTGACCTTGGCTGGCAGAGCCAGCCACCTCATTACTGCTGTCCCAGTGCTCACAGCCTGCCCTCTTTCCTGGCCCTCAAACAGCCTGATTAGCTGCAGCAGCTATTGCTTCCTATGTTGTGTGGCCTGCTGGTAACCCTTCAGTGACACCAGAACTGTTTTGAATAATCCCTTCTGCAAGAAACTTCTGGTTTATTTAATCAAAAGTCCCCAGTGTTTAACTGCAACACCCAGCGATTTGTCAGAGATGATTTTGTCCTGAAAAGCTCACCATCAGGAAAACTTTGAGCCACCCATCAACTCCAAAAAGCAGTTGCAGGAAAGAAAATCTATCTAGCCTTCACTGAGGTTCTGTTTTTAGTTTGTGCCTTCACCTCTACAAACCACCAGGCTAGACTGACCCTATCTTTTACTATTTAGACCTTTCTATTTGAACTGACAGAAGGAAGAAACTAATTTACAGTGAAATCTGTTGGAGACAGGCAAATAAGCACCTGTAAATAGCTGCAGGAGGTTCATGTTTCTACAGACATCATTGAACACGAGGCAAGGCTGAACACTGCAACTTCCTTTTTCTTTCCCCAAATTAATATCTTGCTGTCCAAGCAGACAAAACAGCTTGATATTTTTTCTCAGTGATGTGTCTTTCTTCTCTGTCAAACTTACCTTGCATCTGCTAAAAGACTGAAGTTAAACAGAGGTAAAAAATTTTGCTTGTAGTGAACACACTCCTTGAAGATGCCTCAGGAGTGGGGCTTGTGCTGGCGTTGAGGTGGTGGCACTGGTCTGTGGTGCTGCTGCAAGCAGGCAGAGTGTGTAGCTCTACATTCAAAACTTGATGAGTATTTTCCAGTTGTATAACATTAGGAAAAAGGCCCTTTCCATAACTGAGCAACTTGACATCCTCTGTTGGTGCTTAATTTTAAAATGTTTGGTTTTAAAACTTTAATTGTGATACAGAAGTAGGGTCATATGTTACAGCTTTGTGCAGTAATATCCCTGCAAGTAGCCTTTGGGCAGGGAGTCTCCCTGGGTATGGACACACCTTTTCTCCACTCATCCCTGCAAGCATTGCTGGATCATGGTAGCAGCAGCTCTCCCTGTGTGCTTTCCCAACCATACAGGCGTGTCAGTGAGTGATGATGCCTTTGAAAAGCTGCCAATGCTCAATTAAGTGTATAATGTGTTGTCCTGCATGACTGACTGCCCTTTCCTTGTCTCATTCAGTACATCCACAAAATACTGTTCTGTTAATTCAAAGAATGACTTGGGTTTTCACACAGATTTAATTGTGGGATAGGAAGCAATTGGCTCTGAGGTGCTCTTTGATCCGTGAAGCTTTTTCCTGAATTCAGTGTGACACTTGCAGGCCACATCTACTTAGATATACACAAAATCCTATGAATAAGAATAGATGTCTGCTAAAGTAAACAGAGATGAATGTTTAGGTTATTAGATGTTCAGAGTAATAAAGCCAAGAGCTGGAAATGCTCACTAAGTCATCTATGCTTCACAAAACCAAACTAAAGCTATATTAAAAATGCTAAGACTCAGCTGAGGTCAGAGAATAATCAGCTTAAAATTCTGCCTGCATATACTAAGATTCTGCTTTCTTTGAAATCAGAGGGAGATGTTGTCATCATTTCCCCAGATGGCAGCTGGACCACAAAGCCTTGTTTCCATCATGCAGGTGCTGAACTGGAAGTGCTTGCAATACACTTGATTTCCATGCCCTACACTGAAAACATAAGCTCCCTGAAGATTAGATGGCTTTTTTCATCTGCAGTTATCCAGCAAGAGGTTGCTTTTCCCCCTTTCTTTCCTAGTTCTACCCTTAAAAAGGAAATCTTCCTTCCTCGTAGAGAAGGTGGCAGCAGTGGATTCAGCATAACAGCTTCAATGTTAAACTGAATGCTGTATGCAGTATTTCTCCAGCCTCTGTATTTCTTGCAGACATGTCATGCTGCCACTAGGTGAGGAAGGTAATTGCGTCCATTGCCAAAAAGACAAAATAATATTCCATCCTTATGAAAAACCACGATGTTCTCCTTTTCCTATACCCTGAATAATGGTCCATTAGTGAATTGAACAATACAGAAATCTCAACAGGGAAGGAAAGGAGAAAGGAAGGGCAGCTATGGGGTCTTTCCTATAGGCTTGTCATTAGCCTGTGATGGTCCTGGTAGGTCTTTCTTTTAAATGGCAGACTGTGGAATAGGAGGGATGTGCCAAGATGTGCTGCCTTAATTTGTGCAGTGAAAAGTTACCCAAGATAATTACCTTGTATTTCAGTGACAATAAATGCTGTCAGATCTGTTCAATTCATGCTTGGTTTATCAGTAATGTCTCTGTGTCTAGAAGACTCAAATGGTAACTAATCCTGTAGCGTGGCTGGAGCATATGACATTCTAAACTCAAAATTTCTTTTTTATAATGTCCACTACAGATTAAATTTACCAATTTAACCTGATGAAATTTGCTTGCCATAGATTTAAGGGTTTCATCAGATTTTCATCAGCTTTGTCTGTGACAGTAAACTACAGGCATCTGGGAATGTTCTTGGGCAGCAATGGCAACAAGCAAAGACCAGCCTGTATCTGTGGCATCAAACTCCCCTGTCCTTCAAAGAGGAAAGCACACCAGGAGTGCTTTGGGAATGGTCCTTGGTCCATGCTGCTTCTCAAAACATGCACAGTAGTTGTATGAGAGAGCACTAACTGGTCCAAGCCCAAATCACTGTGCCAGTGACTGCTCAGTGTAACCTTCTTTGTCTCAATAAGCAGAAAGCCCATGAAGAGGCCAGAGACAATAGCTTTTCTGTATTGAGAAACTTAGTCATGGAATGGTTTGAGTCAGAAGGGACCTTTAAAGGCCATCTAGTTCCAACCTTACCCCTGTCATGGGCAGGGACACCTTCTAATAGACCAGGTTGCTTGAAGCCAAATCCAAGTCAGCCTTGAATGTTTTCAGGAACGGGGCATTTACTGTCTCTCTGTTGTAGATATTCCAGTGTTTCAACACCATTGTAAAAAATTTCTTTCTTATATCTAGTCTAAATCTACTCTCTTTTAGTTTAAAAACATTGCCTCTTGTCCCATCTCTACAGGCCCTGCTAAGAAGTTTGACCCCATCTTTCTTATAAGCCTCCTGCAAGTACTGAAAGGCTACAGTCAAATATCCCTGTAGCCTTCTCTTCTCCAGCTGAACCACCCTGAGCCTGTCCTCGTAGGAGAGGTGCTCCATCCCTCTGATCATCTTTGTGGCCCTCCTCAGGACTTGTTCCAACAGGTCCATGTCTTTCCTGTGCTGAGGGCCCTGGGCATGGGCACAGTACTTGAGGTGGGGTAGAGGGTCAAAACCATGTCTTCAATCTGGTGGCCACGCTGCTTTTGACACAGTCCAGGATACGATTTGCTTTTTGGGCCACAAGTGTGCGTTGTCAAGTCACCTGGATACTGAAATAAAATGTGGTTTAAGAAAGCAGTGGCAATGAGAGCAGTATTCTGTAAAATTCTAGATATTTTTCCAAGTGATTCCTGTAAACATTTGTGTGTCTACAAAGCTGTCCTACTTTTTCCAAGAGGGACTCTTTCCCTGGTATAGACTTTCTTTATCCCTTTATCCTCTTTCAGATTCTTCTTACAGGTCCTTTAATGATTCTGGCCTGAGAAGATGGTGGTGTTTTGGGGGAAATTTAGGCTGTTTGGTGGTATTAGATACATACTCCTGTCTCCTGTACCTTCAAGAGTTTTTGAAACTTAAAATACTGTAGCCAAAAGAATAATAACCTCTGCCATAACTTAGAATAAATTTTCTAAAAGTCATATATATCAGATTTAAGTTTTGAATTTAAATGAACTGAAGCCAAGAGAGTTGCATCAGTGCACACAGCCCTCTCTGGGTTGTGCATGGACAATGTTCAACTAGCAACTTGATCTACCAGAAGAGAGCTTCAGACATATGCTATAGCCAAATATAAATGAAGTAACACAGGACTTTCATGGCAATGCTCTTGAAAGGGCCACACTTGTAAGGTGTCAAAAAGATTAAATATATCTATTTCTGCAATGCTTGTCCAGCTTTAAAGATCTTTTGTCCTAAGACATGTAACAGTATATCTTCAACAATATTTTAGTGAGCAGTGTGCCATTAAGGCACACCTTGAAATAGAATGATCATATAAACATCCAAAGAGTTTTAAATCAGCCTAATCCCATGTATTTAAAGAGGAGCAGCAAAGCATTTTTATCTCATTAGTGACTGAAAGGATTTGACAACAATGATGTTTTACTTTCCTTTCAGGGATGAAAAGCCTGTCTTACTTGTTTAATTTAGCTCGCTCATGCTTATATTAGAGTGTACCTGGAGTGGATACCAAGTACAGCTACAGTTTGTCTTGACTGAAGCAAAACAAATAATCTCTAGAGCAGCCCACTGATTACCCAAATCATCCTGGATGTGTTTGCTCGATGCATTTACTTTCCTGCAGATGCAAAGAGATGCTATCCTCATCTTGCTGTCCTTGTGAGTGCTGCTACAATCTGCATTAAATGAGGGTTCTAAGCAGCAAAAATAATGGTGCAAAGTAATTAAAGAGAGAAGCACTCTTAAGGTCGATTTTCTGTTAAACACTGCTGGGTCATTTCTTTCCTGTCACTGAGAAGATCTTTACGTTCGTTCCTTACACAGTCTGAGAAAGTGAAGCCACGCTGCTGCTTACACTTGCCATGCAAATTTAGGTCACTGCTCAGAGTCATCGTGGATTTTGCCAAAGGACTCCCACTGGAGTTGCATCCATTGACACCAGGGCTGACTTACCCAGCCTGTGCTCAGATGTTACTCAGGGACTTGCCCATGTATTATTGTTGGTCAGTAAGGTACAAGAGAGACTACCAGCAGGACTCATGGGTTCCTAGTCTTCCCCTAATGCTTGCAAAAATGGGCAGTAGGTTAGTTCCTTTTTGTAACCTGAGATGAGAAATTCCACCCAATGTGTGTGGTCAGCCAGGCAGTGTTTAGTGGCATATCCTGAAAGAGGTAGAGAAGTAGCCAGGCTACTGCTAGATTTGGGCATTCCTACAGCCTTTTTTGCATCTTGCTGGTCTTACTACTGCTCACAAGATTGCTCCTTGTAGGTTATCCCCTAATATAGGGGTAGATAACAGAGCAGCACAAAGCCTTCCAGCTTTACTACTGCGTAGCAGTGCTGAAATGAGTGTGATTAATTGTGTGCACAGGTCGCTCATGCTGAACTGCTTGTTAGAGATTTTGTGCAAGGTGGATTTAAAGCATGAGAAGATCATTGTCAGTTAGGTTTCAGAAGTGCTTTTTCCTTAGATTATTTGCCAGCACTTGGATGGCAATGGAACTTTGTTTCTAATTAAATCTTACATTGACATAAAGAAGTATCAGTGGTGAGTAGAATTAGAGTTGACTTCTAATCAAGGATAATTCTGCGTACTGGGGTGGGTTTGAAATGAATGAATGTCAAATCTAATTAGATGGTCAGATTCTGATCCCTCAGCCACGCTCATACATACTATTATAGACCAAATTTTGCTTATTTACACTAATTCCAGCTGAATATGATTGCTCCGTGCTCCAGTCAGTATGGGAGCAACATTGGGGAGGGCTCCACGTGGGCTGCTGTGCGTGCTTGCCCCAGCCATCCGCATGAAACAAATGTTGGAACAGAAAAAAAAAAGGAGGTCAGCTGCCATGAACCCATCTGTTGTGTGCAGGAGCCATTTAAAATCAGATTTATTTTACTTGAGTTTATTACAGTGAAATAACTCATTTGCATTTCCTTAGGTTTTCAGCACATGCTCTGCTAAGGCGAAGGAGCAGTGTAGGGCTTTCTCTGAGGGGAGCTTATGCAGAGGAAGAGGCAGTTTGTAGATCCCTGACAACAGTAAAGGGGAAACAGGGCATGTACTGAGAGCCCTGGTAAAGGAGTAGCTACAAAAAGGGAAGGAAGAAAGCTAACCATGCTATGTGACAAAAAGGGTGCTGCTTTCACCTCAGCCACTGTGAATTCTTATTTCCGTATTCTAGTGAGGTGATGAGGATTAGAGCCAAAGGCATGTTTTGCAATAAAAATAAAAGAGGAATTTAAAACTCCCCACACTGACTTTGGCACCTAGACTAGTGTGAAAGATGACTTCCTGAATTTGTGGAGCTATGTTGTGGTGGGAGCATCACATATCAGGTCCTATACATTTACAGCCACTTATACTTTACCATTTTGCTCTTGACCTGGATTGTTAGATATATTTCTTACTGTTACTATTGCTTTTTGGTTTATGTACATCATTTGGTTTGGGTAGGAGGAGCAGAACAAACAACACGAGCTATTCCAGATGGTAGATAATTTGTGTTTCTGCTCAGGATGTCTAGTGATGAGCTAGCAAATACTGTAGCATTTGAGTTGAAAATGTCCTTCTATGCAACATTTAAAATATTCTTACAGAAATAAGACCATAAAGTACAAGTCTTGCTATTAGTATCAAGTTTGGGGAAAAATATTATTTGAAACAAAAGCTAAAATTTTAAATACTAGCATTTTCTAGCTCACATTTTCATTTATTAGAAGCAGGTAGTGGCAGAGATTTCCGCATGACAAACTAAAGCTCACAGCTATGGGCTTAAGATGAGCATTAAAAGATGCATGAGTTGCATAAACATTTCTTTGTTCATTGTCAAAACTGAATCCACCCAAAATGGAGGTATTAAAATACAGCTAATAAAAGAATCACTGCAGGTGTCACTGATGGAGATAAAGTCATCAGTGAAAAGTGCACACAGTCCTTCAGAGAGATCCCATTGGATAATCAGGGCCAAGTCTTGGATGTGCATGGTGGGCTAAGAGACCTGCACAGCAAAGACTGGATGAGCTGGAGTGGGCTGAACTAAGATTCTTGTGGCTACAAGAGATGGGGCAGAAGTTTGCCTCCTTGTGATGGGGCAGGACTATGTGGGCTGCCAATGGCTTTGATGCTCACCCAAATGTGTCCCAGGTGCTCCCACATCTCCCATTTGAAGAAAAGGTATCAGCTGTAGCTCCTTCTCTGTGCAATACTGCTCTCCACAGCCATGCTGGTAAGCCCATGTGGCTTTTTCTGTACAGTAAAATTAACATCCAAAGCTCACAGATCTGCTGGCCTTTCACTGGCTGATGTAGGCTTGGGAAGTGTTTTGTCAGTGTAGCCATATGCTACTATTTAGGAATATCTCTTAGCCTTGGACTTTGATGGAACAAATGCACATGATTTTGTTCTGGCAACCAAGAATAATTCTTCAGATGGAGCTCACGTGTTTACAACTCTGGCAAATGCTACCCTGCACAAGGAAGAAGCAGCCCAATCACTTGGAGCATAAAATGTGCCATGAAAGTTGTAATTTGTGTAATTGAATGACCATCAGAAGACACTTTTCTACAGGTGCTTCCAGGGGATCCCATCCCACAGAAATGTTCCTGACATGTACAGAAATTATGAACCTGTTCACTGATGTCTGAAAGCTTTTGTCCTGAAAGTGTAAAAACTCTTATGCAAGGATTAAATTTCTTCTGAAAGTATTTATAATGCTCCCAAGTGCTCTTACCCACATATTGTCAAATTTTTATATTAAAACCCCCACAAGAATGTCTATATTCTCATGCAAGATGCATACCCCTGTACCTTCCAGGAGCCTAGGGAACATGGAAACCGTAAGTTCCAGGTGGTTACTTGGGCTACTGGCCATGCTGGCCTTACATGGCCAAAGGGATTCAGCTGAATCAGAAGGAAGAAGTTGGGGAATAAATATTAATAATTACTGGACTTTAGGCTACAAAAGCAAGCAACACCAGCTGAAGGTGCACTGAATAAACTTAATGTTGAACTAAGCCTGTACAAGTTTAGAATTGAATTACGCTCTTTGGGTTTATGAGTGCAAAGCAGAAAGGATTGGCTGTCTGGGAGGAGGACATGACTTCTAGGGTATAATCAGTTTCTTCCCTCATTTAGGTTATTCTTTAGAAAATGCGTGCTCCTAAATGTCGTCTTACGCTATTTAAAAGTATTTACCTTTGTTGGCCAGCCAGCCAACCTGATAAGCAGAACATAGACCTTGACATAGATGACAGAGGAACATACCCTTTTGCTAGTCAAGAAGATATCAGCTCATTTGTCAGACATACCCCAGGTTTGCAGGTAAGAAATGTTCCTAGCATGCAAAACACAATCAGCTGACTTCTGCAGCCATTCACTCACATTAGTTAGTGGACCCCCTCAGTTTACCTTTACCTAAATAATTACCACCAATTTTTAACAGACAAGCTGCAGACCACAGATGAGCAGAAGAATCAACATCTCACTGTAGGGATCCTTGGATCCAGAATGGATCTTGAATGATGAAAATAGGAAAAAATTATTACCAAGGATCCTTTCAGTCATTGACACCTTCCCCACATTCTCATTTAACGAGAGGTTATATACCATCCCCAAGTGTCCTTGAAGGCTCTATTCCATGAACCCTCAGCTTCGGACAGCTCCCTAACACCCTATAGAAAACCTGTAACTGTAGCTGGGTGGGGAGGGAGGGAGCAGGAGGAATCAAGAGCTCTATCACCACTGGTGTATTGCAGCTTTACATGGTGGATAGCACCTTGCCTCTCATCACGTGGTGAACAGAAAATACCTTCTCCAGATTGGTCATGGGGAAGAAGCAAACAAGAAGGGACTGGACAAAAGTCAGTCAAGGTTTAGCAAATATGTTTCTGACTGAATTTCCCCCTCTCTTAGCTTGAATCGAAGACCACACTGTTTATCAAATATTTCAGCATTGTGGGAGGTAGAGGTCTGTGCTGAGGGTGATGAAGAGAGGGCAACTTTGTGGAAGTGATGGGCTTGATGGTCTCTTCTCCTCTAATTAGCACAGGCTCAGCTGTTTCCCCGCTTCCAGAGTGAAAGGATAGCTGAGAGAGGGGACTTTTATTTCCTCAGGGACAGAGACATCATCAATTATCTGCTGTTCCCTGCTGCAAGCTGTCAGTGAATAGGACAGAGGAGAACTGATAGGATTTCACCTTATCCCTTGACTCACTGATGGCCTCATCATTCAACTGCCATGCACTTAGCACAGGCAGTGCTAATTACATTAATTATACTTCTACACAGGGCATGCTTACATTAGCAGTAAGGAGGCTGATGTCTTTTTAAAATGAAGCATCTGTGGTTCATTAACTATATAGATTTAAAAGTGTAAGCATACTCCTTGCATCTGCTGAAGTGGATCTTGAATCTCAAAAGCATTAATACCATTTTAGATGTGCAACATGCTTTATATGGAGAGAAAAACTTGTCCTGTAGAAAACAGTAGCATTATATCTCATATCTGCTAAAAGTAGACTTAGAAACTTGATCACTACATTGGCATAGCACCAAAATCCCTTAGTACTGTTCAGCCGTGGGGATACCAGTCAGGTCAATAAGAGATCTGGATAAGTCCTTGGGGGTTGAGCCTTATTGAAATTATACTAAAAACTATATCCATGCATATAATCAGGATACAACTGTATTATTAAATTCAGAGGTAGGTTTATTTAGTTGATAGCGCAGAGGCCTGTGAATGGTTTAAGAGGCAGAAAAATAAATCCTCCTCAACAAAGTATATCACAACAATGTGACAGACACTCATCACTCAAAGTGTATTTGCTAGATGTAGGTATCATAAATAATCCATCAATGGTGTGCCCACATGCAGCCATTGTCTGTGTGAATCTGGGCTAGGGGCCTGCTGCTGCTGCATGGCAGAGTCAGTGCAATTTTGTGAGGTTGATTGGAAGTATCTGAGATATCAGCAATATAAGTTTAAATCTTAAGAACAGATTGGTTTTGTACAATAGAGTCAATCTCTAACCTGACTAATGGAAAATAACAGAACAGAACTGGGTGATTTCATCAGTTCTGACTCTGTTGCCTCCTTTTATCTCAGTTTTGTTCTGTACAGAAATTAAACATTCATTATTCATCAAGATTATATATACTATATAGGGAGAGGCAACAAGCCTATCTGAGCTCTTAGTTCTGACCATTTTATGCAAAAGCAAAGCAAAAGTAGCTCCAGGCAGGTCTTTAATTTGCATTTCAATTGCATTTCTTGCACGCTTCTTTCTGGTATCTTGAGGAAAGTCTTAGCTACTGAGTCTTTCAAAGCCATCTGAGTGCTTGAGCAAAATAAAGAAAATAAATAACTGCATTCCTTTTCCAAAATTATTTATTTTTTAAGTTTCCCCAAAGGAAAAGAAAATTGAAACAGGTCAGTTGTGTATGCACACAGTCACACATGGACTAAGATTTTGTTCAGGGTGAAATGCTTTCACCTCCTGCTCACAATAATACAGAAGAGACTCATTGTGCAGAAGATATTAGAATTTTGACAACAGTTTTGAATCTAAAATAATTGTGTCTTTATAGCCAATGTGGTCATGATTAGTACCCAACTTCAAGTTGTTTCATTCCTCTTATTTTTTGAGGAATAGCTGATGTTTATGTGGTTAAATCTCCTCTGACTGTCAGTGTTGTTTAGTTTCTACCCTCATAGGTTTCCAGATGCTGGCAGGGTGTGTGTGTTAATCATCCTGTCAAGCTATGCAAGTGCTGAACACTTGCAAGGGATTTTCTACTCCTCGGCTCCCTAGACCCGACTTTTAATGCAAATCCTTGTATGTACGTGGGAACATACAGATTGCAGCCTAACTATCTTATTTGCAAAACCAAAGGGAACTTGCTGCACAGACTTGCAGAGTACTGTGATCAGGTGGCTTCTGCTGTGTCTCTCAGGAGCAGGTTCTTGGTGGAGTTTGAGCTATTAAGCACGAGCTGTCACGGGGAGACACTGTGTGCCATCTACAGGGATATGAAATTTGACCCTGAAAGCTGCAAAATGCCTTCTGGCAAGTGCTGTGCCAGATATCAGCAAGACTGAGCAGAGCTCAGCCCTGCAGAGATGTGCTGAGAGCCTTACAGAGCTAGGGCTGAGTGCAGGGCCATTGACCAAAGACTCAAGTATCTCCAGCTGTGCCTGCAGCATGTTTATCCCTCTGTGAGTTAGCCAAAGTGCATCCTCACTGCGGTTTCTTCTGAGCTTCTGAGGAGCAGCTACTCCTGAGCCTCTCTGGCTCCCACCCTCTCCCCTGTCTCTCCTACTCGTGGGTTTCTGTCTGGCAGAGGTTCTTATGGTCTTGGTCTGCCTGAGAGGGACTTCTCTGTCCCAAGGGTTTATCCTTGCTGTGGTTAAACTGAGCCCTGCGCTGGATGGGCTGTGTCCAGGCTGTGCCGGGGACATGCAGACTGTTACCTGCTGACCACAGTGGAGGAGAAAACTGTCCTTGACTGCACCCCAAGTGATATCTCTGAGGCTCACCAGTCGGCAGGCAGCCCTCGCTTCTGAAACAGAAAGATGTATGCTTGCGGCAGCTGAAGGGGATCCTCTCCACGCCTTATCCCTCTCTCACGTGGCCCTCGGGTCCCGAGATGTAGCAAGAAGGACCACACACGCTGAGTGGGCAGGAAGCAAAGAGGATTTTATTCACAGGGACCTGGGTTTTATAGGGGTCTGTGGAGGGGGAAATGATGTCACATCCGGGACAAGGGACTGGGGGGCAGGGAAAAGGTTAACAATGGAACAGGCAGGGGACAGAGGACAGGGGAGGGGTTTACAATGATCAGGTTACAGGCAGGCAGACTGCATCCCACAAGGCATGATTCCAAAACACTATGGTGAGCCTTATCATCTTCTAAGGCTGATTGCCACATATGCTGGTTTGGTTGTGCAGTAGAGAAAACATCTCATTAGCAGTAGCACTGGCAATGCAGAAACTGGAAGGAGTGTTTCTGGCAGAGCTCTTGCAGAAATATTCCTGACAAAGCAGCTCCTCAGGCAATGCAGTCCCCTCCACAGAGAAGCAGCAGCTCACCGTAGCACCTACTGCCACCTCAAAGAGTATTTGCCCAGCTTAATGCTACATATTAAATATAACTGGGCAGTGCACAGTGTTTCCCCATGTATTTGCTTTCTGCAGTGAGTGCCTGCCATGCAAGCACTATGTAGCTCTGCCACTTATCTTTAATAAATATGTTCAGTTGTGAAGGCTTACGTTGCAAATTTGTGGCCTTCACAAGTGGCTGCTTTTTTGGGCACTCATCTGTGGGGATGAGGGGGTGGTTTAGAGTCGCTGTCACCTCCTCAGCCACACAGGACACAGAACATCAGCTCTGTCTAGCCCCTGCCACACTATCCTGCTTTGGCTCCAAGCTCATCCCTTGAGTCAGCTATTGGATTGAAATGAACTGGGGCCATGGGGCAGGCTGGGTCCAGCTTTTAAAATAGATGGAGAAAAAACTATAAAAAAAACCCCTCTTTTTCATTTTCTGTCAGGTTATTTTTAAGCTGGCCTAGTTTCTCAGTCCACTTCACAGCACAATGGCATCAGCAGCCATGCTGACATCCCAGGAAGGATGGAGACAGTGAGAGGATGGGTCGTGTGGGATAGGATAGTCATTGTCTGGCAGTACCCACTGATCAGTGTCCTCCTCCACCATCCCTGTTCCCTGCCCTGTTGCCTGGCCTCTGCTGGCCATGGTACTCCTCATACAGATCAGTGAGGCTATTCCTCTTGCCAGAGCAGCACAAAAGCACATCAGCAGAAAAATCAACTTAATTGTCTGCTGAGGGCAGAAGACAAGGAAAACAGTGGATTAAGGAGGAAAGGAAGAGGGAGGCATCCCCCTTTCCCCTCATGGTAGCTGATGGAGCTGCCGTGAACGATAGCACTTTGCTATTTATTTATTTGCAGATGGATTGAAATCACCTTGCTTTGGTGCAGATGCCAAGCTGGGCATTGGGAATGAGCACACACACAGGGCAAGGGCCTCCTTCCTGCTGAGCCCCACCCTGGACACATGAAATGCAGAGCATACAGTGCCTGGAGCTTGTTTACTCATCTCTCTTCCTGGTGGAGAGCATCCCTCTCTCATCATGGCATATCATGGCTGTGCATACACCCACTGCATCTTCCTTCTCAGCAGCCACGTGGGAACAGTCACAGGGAAAGTGAGCAAGGATCAAAGGGTAGCTGCAGGACTTGATTCATGATGAATGAACCCTCTTTTTTTATTATTATATGTAATCACACTTGGCAGTGATGGTGAATGCCCCCTAAGAGCACTGCATGTTCCCAAAACAGTGTCCAGGACACCCCGAGGTAGCAAATGGAGATGGTGGGGCTGGGGGTGAAGCATGTCAGGCATGGCAGAAATCAGGGATTGCGTTGGGGTTATAACACTGAAGCATGTTGTTTTTAGTGCCACATCCAGACTCTTTTTGTGTCTCTGGCAGGTTTTTAGTAGACCCTGGGCTGTAAGTCAAAAGTTGAAATAAAACTATTTTGGTTTTGAGCAGGGATGGTTTGACAATGCAAACAGATTCATGTCCTGGCTTGCAGGCCCTCATGGAGTTCAGTTACCCCTTACCATCACTGATGGAAACCAAACTGTCCCAGGCTCACCGCCTGCCTCCTACCCTCCATCATCACTGACTTGCTTTCTGTTGTTTTTCAGGAATATCTTCCAGGCTCCCTGAAATCATGTCAATAGGATCACAGTCATTCTCCCCGGGAGGTCCTAATGGGATTATTAGAAGCCAGTCCTTTGCTGGCTTCAGCGGGCTTCAGGAAAGACGGTCCAGGCAAGTGTCCTTGTTCTCTAAGGGGAATTTAGAAATCAGGCCCTAAGGGAGCCTTGAGGTTTAGGGGCTGAAGGCAGAAAGGAGGTGAGAGGACTTCTTTCTCTCTGCCTTGCCAAATAGTGTCCTAGGCTAAAACATCTCTCTATATTGTTTGTATAACTAAGCTGTTACCCTCTGTCTGAACTACCAACCACCTGTTTACGTCTCCCCCATTAATACAGGGTTTCCTCACATGCCTCAGAGCCGAGAGAGAATTTTGGAGAATCATTTTAACTTACTAACTTATGCAGGGATCTCTTCAACATGTGAAATGAGCAGTAGCATGAAACATTTCCCACTGCCCCCAGTTAAAGACCACTGCTACCTATAAGACAGTTTTCTCATTGTTGCGGTGCTCTGAATTCAAAACGCTGGCTGTGGAGCCTTTACATGCATCACCCTTTATCTAGACGGAACTTACAGCTTTGAGACAAGCACTTACCAAGTCATTCAGTCAGTCCCTGGTGCCCTCAGAGGCTACTTTACAATTAATTTTAACTTTTGTAGTCTCCCAGTGCCAGACCACCTCCTCTCAATTGAGGAGGAATGGCAGGAAAAGGGTCATCTCCTATTGTCAGCTCAACTCAGTGATGGTTGTTAGGTGCTGACCTACCCCCTAGTAAAGTCACCAAAGAGGCACGTGTATGCAGCTAAACTGTCCCCCTTTGCCATACACAGCTACCTATGGTCCATACTCAAGACCAGTCGTCCAATACTGTCCTCCAGAAGTGCCCTTAACCAAGTCCCAGTCTTCTTTAGGAGTCCTCAGGCTTAACAGCTGGGATTATCTGTGCTCCTTTTTCTTTATAGCAGCTGGATGTAGCTCAGCCCTCTCACGGCTATGGGTAAGCAATGTGAGTTAGGACAGACATGGTATGAGGCAGAGAAATGTCTGATGAGCCCCAGACCAGTATTTGTGTCTTGGGAAGGCAACGGGCACATTAAAAGCAGGCAGAGCATGTCCTGGGCTACTTAGACTCTTAACCTATAAACAAATGCAGTCCTTTAACTGGCAGGCGCAGAAGCAGATTCCTTTCTGCTGGCAGAGATAATATCAGAAGATTTTTCCAAGCTACACTTATTTGAGATTTCTGTGATTTATGGGGATTTCTTCCTCTTTGATGTTCATTTTGCAGGTGTAACTCCTTTATTGAAAATTCCTCTGCGCTCAAGAAGCCCCAAGCAAAGGTGAAGAAAATGCATAATTTGGGCCATAAGAACAGCACCACACCCAAAGAGCCCCAGCCTAAAAGGATGGAAGAGGTCTACCGGGCCCTGAAGAGTGGTCTGGAGTAAGAGCCTTTATCCTTCTTGTTAATTGAAGCTTTCTGTGATGCTTCAGAGACTAGAGAAGCATATCACAAGAAAAGGGATCCTTCCTCATAGGAGAGGAACATACACCTCTTGAAGCCTGGATTGTAACATTTAGGATCTGAAATATTTGTATGGGAAACAGGGCAGAATCCGTTTCCATTCACATTTCAAGTAAAGGTCCCAAAGTCTGTGATTTCAACATTAGATTTTTTTTTTTTTTTTGCCCCCTGCATTTCCAAGAGTCCTATCAAAGACTTGTATCACCTTTCAGATAACATCCCAGATGATAACAGGCCTTTATTAGCCAGATACAAGGTCAGCGACTGGAAGGCACCAGCCCATAAACTAAGCGGCAGATTAGCTTACTTGAAACTGGTTCCTTAGTGTAAAAAGAACACCAAGCTCTTTTACTCAGTTAAGTAAGTGGCTCCTGTTTATTCCCAAAAAGGCAGCAGGGAGCTGCTTTTAAGACAGATCAATGTAAATGAGTTTTTGTCTGTAAACACATCCAGTGAGGAAAACCATTTCTTGGGAAGATTTTCTTTTAGGATGGTCATCAGCCAGCTCGGTATGTGCTGCAGAACTCATGCATCCTTCTCTGGTTTGTGTTTGCAGTGAGTATCTGGAGGTTCACCAGACAGAGCTGGATAAGTTGACTACTCAGTTAAAAGACATGAAAAGAAACTCACGCCTGGTATGTGTCAAGCTTTGCCGTTGTGTAGGTGCACAGTGACCTTCTTGAGGTGGTGGAGCAGCCAGGGGATGGGAGTGGGATACAGGGAATTTGCACTGATGCTCTTCTTCCCTTCTAGCCATGATCTTGTTTGTGATTTCTGTTGACTAACAAACATTACTTTCTGGTGGTGCTGTTGTGTTGTAAAATTAATCACAGTTTCTTGTTTTCTGTTGCAGGGTGTCCTGTATGATTTAGATAAGGTATGTTACTCCCTTTGACACTCATTTTCCAAGGGAGCATTAGTATCCATACCATGTACATAGCTGGTGTGGGAAACTTCTCTCAGACAGATCTCCAAGCTGTCCCATCACTGCTGAGGGAGAAGTTAACCTGAGAATTTGCACTTTCAAAGAAAGGAGTCCCACTCCCCTTCTCTTCCCAGGGGCTCTGATATTGCCAAGCACTTCCCGCAGTCAGCTGTGCTCACTAACCCGGCATCAAATGTACCCCATTAACCTTTTCCCTGAGGTCTCCTGGGTCAGACTGGCTCTGGGATGGGCACAGGAAAAGAGGCAGACCCTAGCCAGGGAAGGAAGGTAGTGGAGGAGCAAGACCTCCTATTTCTGTCAGCTGACAGCCATTAAATCCAGTACCTTGTGCAACTTTGCCCAGCCAGCTCCAGGCAAATGGAGGCTGGCAAGGGCACACCAGGGTGCCTGGGTACTGGATCAAGCTCTAGTTCATTCCTGCTTCTGCCATTTCTGAGATAGGAAAAACTGAAAGTATGTTTCCCTGCAGGAGAATTTCGGTGAAAGAAAAAGAAAGCTTTCAAAAATAGCTCCTGAACAAGTCTGACTTTTTCAGTCAAAATGCCAAGCTTGGGTTTACTTTGCTAAGGATGAAAATGGATTTTGAAATGCAGAACATGATAAATTTTAATACAGGATTTCAAAGTACTGAAGATATTATTTTTTAGAGTAAAAAAAGCTTTTTTTTCTTTTTTCTTTTTTTTTTAAATAATTGGAAAAATATAGAGAAATCCCACCAACTAAAAACTCTTTTCTGTTTAAAAATATATATTAGATACAGAAGTCAGGGAGCTGCATTGTCACCAGCAGCTTAACAGCAGTAGGGCGGGACAACTGATTCCAAATTCATAGTCCAGTGTGTTTTAAGGAGGAGTATCTCAGATCCATGGGGACTAGCAGAGCTAGCCTGTCAGTGTCTTACTGATTTATTTAAATGTGCATCACCCTCAGCCTTTTCCTTTCTTTCAGCAAATCAAAGCAGTTGAAAGATACATGAGAAGGCTGGAGTTCCACATTAGCAAGGTAATGAGCTCTCCTATCATCTTTCTTGTGCATCTGTTCCTATGTTATTAGGAAAACAAACCCTTGGCCTCCTGCTACCCCTCTGCGATGGGGAGGCCGCCTTGACAAAGCCTCTCCCAGATTTGGTATTTTTTCCATGATAGGCTGGTGGTCAGAGCCAAAGAAAGGGTTTCCACATGATTTGTAGGCCCCGGGGTTCAGCCATGCCCTGAGACACTCCTACGTGCTTTTAGGTACAGATAGAACGTAGGTCAGAGACTTGCTGGGAAAAATCTATCTCACTGCATACTTTTTGTTAACCTGTAGGTAGAAAGAGAGTTGCATCTGAAAGTAATTTAATTCAACAGTTATCTCTAGCATACACAGCGGCTAGTTTGGATTTATTCCTGGATTTCACTGCTAATGTTTTTGCTGCATGGTTTGGGGCCCACATCCACTTGAATACGTCGGTGAGAATATTCGGTAGAGGTACTTGTGATTTACACTTACATGTTTTAGAGCTGGACAAAATCCACGGCATGTATTCTCTTACTTATAAACATATCTGCTAGCAATTAGTTACTTTTCTGAGCTTGACAAAGGAATAAATTATTTTTGACAGATGAAATATCTTTTAAGAGTCATTTGAAAAGTGTTTGCACAGCTTGAAATGCTCCAGTTATGACAACCTATCCAAACCTTTTAATTTTGGTCTTCTCTTACTGTTGGAGACAAAAATAAAAATATAAATCATAAGGTGATAGACTAAGATTTTGTTCCTCAAGCCACCTACTCTCTTGCTGGCAACATGAATGGCAAAAATTAGTACTTGAAGAACATTTCCATTCAAGTCCTTCCCACTCCAGCCTGCTCAGAGCTAATGGGTTCTTGGCTCATAACAAGACTGAAAAGCACCAAAACCCAAGAGGTAATGCTGGTCAGTATTACTCAAGCTTGCCGAGTACATTAGTTCACTTTCCGTAACCCACAGCAACAGAGACAAAAGGAACCAAGCTGTGCAGCACTAGAGCTTATGGGCTTGGGCAGGTAAGGAAACATCTTTATTTCTAATGATAGAGAAGGTCTTTTTCAGCAGTACATAATCAGGGCCATAGAGATGCTTTCTGTCCTCTACCTGTCGCTGCTCTGTAGAGGAAGGAAACTGAGGGAAATGGAATGCACAGCAGCAGATCTCACATATTTGGGGAGCAGATGAGCACGTCCTAACCATGCTCACATGGGTGGGAGCAGAGTATCAATCCTAGGCTAACACTCCACCCTGATGGCAGAAGTAAATACCAAGTGACAGCTATTTATAGTAGGTGTTTTCAGCTTGCTGACTTGCAAGAGAAATAGAAGTGGGTATGACTGCAGAAATCTTTTTTTATAGCTTCAAAATGGTGAAATGCTACGTGTGCCTCCATTACTGTTTGCTGAACTTTATCGCTTTGCAAAGCATTCTCTGTTTTGGTTAGGGTGCTCTCAAGTCAGGGGCTTCAGCCGCCAGGTATCCAAGATAGTCTTGTAAAAGTTGACAAAGGGCTTTGAAGTCATCAGGAAGACAAGTCCTGTTCCAAACAAATTAGCAACAGCTCTTTTTGTTAGAGCTTAAGCAGGCTTGGAAAATGGGATTTGGAACATGTCTGGATTGTCACAGTAGGCTCATCTCTAAAGCAGCAACACAGAGTCGTAGACTGATGAAGCCAAGGCACTGGATGCTTTCATAGAGAGAAATTCTGCTGTGAAAATCCACTACTGATCAGAAGCATCATGGGGCACACGTGATCTCTTGCTGTCAGAGATAACAAAGAAGAAAGTTATTCTAGGTTAAAAAAATCATATCATCCTGTTTTAGCAGAGATATTAGATGCAAAAAATAGAGACAGCTTCTTCTGTTCCTGTCCTTCTCCCCACCCTGATAAAGTCAGATTAGAAACCCACATTTTCTGTATCTGAAAAATTAAGTTTATAAAAATGTATATTACTGTATATAGCTGGTAAATATGTATGCACACACATATATATATAGACCAGCTATACCACTGCAGAATCTTAATAAACAACTCAGATGGAGTAAATGTATACATTCAGTACAGGGATTAGAGGAAGAAGGGAAACCAAAGCATGAGATGTGTGAATCCAATGCCCTCTGAAGACAGATCCAGGTGAAATGTTAAAAAGTGTGTGACTATGTTTTGCAGAACTTCCAGAGTGCTTATGAAATGTTGGGTGCCTAAGTATGTCAAAGGCGTGTAAGATGACTAGGGAATTATGCAAATGCCTGGGGGGTTGAAGTTCTAAATACTTTCTTAATTTGACATCAGCTGTTTGTAAGCCCTTTAATGTGCTGATTCTGAGTATGGCTCCCAGTTCCTGAAGGATGGGTGCAGAGGATTTGAAAAAATCACTCCCAGCTTCCAGTACTGTTTATTAGTCAAATATTTTAACAGCCTCAATCCTGGCATTAGGGAAACTTGAAACACTGCTGACCCTGTTAAATGTGTCATTTACCTCTTGCCATCCCATTTGACAGTGTGGATGTTGCAGTTGCCTTTGAAAGCGCTCTTCCACACCGATATATTTGATAAGCTTGCTGCGTGCCTACCTCACCATTACGATTCTACAGAGAGCACAATTGTGCTCTACCAGGCAGGGAGAAAGGGAGTAGTAATGCTTAAAGGCATGCAGGGCAAGCAGGTGTATTTCTGGCAGCATCTACTGTTCCTGTATTGAGATTTTGATGGTGGAAGTTACTTTTGTCTTGTGTTTCTTTCACATAGGCTGCAACAGTATTACAGCTTCATGTCCTCAGCCCCTGCATTGGTTTGGCTGAGTTGCCTTTTAATGCAAACTACTTCATTGCATTGGTTTTATTTTACTGGGTTTTATGGTTTTTGGTTTTTTTTTTAATACACTTTCCGTGTTCCCACTAGGTGGATGAGCTTTATGAAGCTTATTGTATCCAAAAACGTCTCTGTGATGGTGCCAGCAAAATGAAGCAGGCCTTTGCAATGTCTCCTGCCAGCAAAGCAGCTCGAGAGAGTTTAACAGAAATCAACAGGAGCTACAAGGAGTACACAGAGGTACATCCTCATCAGTTTATTCTTTTCACTCACACTATTTGAAAGCCATGGGAACCTTGTCACTGATTTCAGGGAGAGTTTCCTCCAGATAGAAGAGTTAAAAGAAGAATTACTATTCATCTTCAGATGAATACCTGGTGACTTACAAAGACAGGTTACACGGGCCCAAAAAGTTACTTGAAATAACAGTTTATGCTCTATGAGAGCTGGGTTATACCCAGGAACTGCTGCACAAGAACAAAAGAGTAAATCTGCCCCAAACCCACTTCTGCTCTTACTACCTCCTTCCTGCATGCAGATTTAGGGATAGACTGGAATCCATGTGTAGTCAGACATGTGTTGCATCCTATCTTGTTTTACTTGCTGTGATCAAGATCTATTTTATTAAACAGGCTGGAGATGAACAACAGGACTACAATCTAATAGTGTTGCAAACATCCCAGCACACACGCTGTGACAGCCTCTCAAATCTGAAGGAAGAACTGGAAAGGGTCTGATACCCAACTTCTGTAGTCTTTTCTCTTAATGTAGTCATGTTTCTTGAGAGATTAAATTATGCTGGGAGCCACTTTGGCATGGAGCTGCTGCTGGCACATGTCCTGGCTGGAGAGGACCAGGACAGTGACCACATTATGCTCCAAGAGCCACAGCTCCCCTCTGCCAACAGGAAGATTAGTGTGCAGCAGCAGAAGACCATAAGGTTGTGTTCAGTGTCAGTGCAAGCAAGTATAGCTCACCTGCCATTTTTAGGGTCAGACCTAGCTAAACAATAAACATGGCTCTGGGATGGACTTGATGGCAAAATATGTTTCATTTGCATAACAGAATCTATCCTTCCAAATAGAGCTTAAAAACTGAAAAAGGGGGGGGAAAAAAAAAAGCCCAAAGAGGGTTTGTCTGACCTCATTGTTCTCCTATCCAACACAGAACATGTGTACCATAGAAGCAGAGCTGGAAAACCTATTGGGCGAGTTTTGCATCAAGATGAAAGGTAATTGCCTTTTCACCTTCACTCTTTTTTCTCCTGAACAATAGCAGTTGCTGCACACATTGGTGAGGGTATCAAGACATGCTGTGTGACGTGTATTTATGACAGGTGTGGTTCCCCCACACACATCCATTGCTGAGACTTCAAACCCCCAAGTTACACCCCTGTCCACTGGAAAGGTTCACAGAAACAGGAACATCAAAGCTTACAGAGAGACTTTCTGATATGCTGCTTGTTTTCTGGGCTAATTACCTCCCACAAACACTCCTTCCAACAGCCAAAGCAATTCAGTTTTGAGGGCTGATGTACTTTTTGCCTCTATTTCAGTAATCCTTTAAGAAGATGACTGGGAAATTATGTGAAATTCTATGGAGCTGAAGTTCAAAATACTTTCTTAATTTGACATCAGCTGTTTCTAAGTCCTTTACTTTTGCTAATTGCTACTGCTCTTATATTTGACCAAATGTAAAAAAAATCAAAAAGCTGGGGGTAATTTACCTCGATAAGTCAGTGGTGTTATTCACCTTTCCATTTTATTCCTTGTCTTTATGACAGGGGACTTTATGGGTTTGAATACAATGGAATCAGTTTTACCTGAAGCCTCAGTGGATCATCGGGTATTGCTAATGCTGTTATCCCTTTAAGACTCAATGTCTTAAAGAAGGGATTGTGGGGAGATATCTTTTTTTGGATCTTCAATCACTGGCATGAAAATAGTTCTATAAAACAAAACCAGCATCTAAATATTCATGAACTCTTAATTCTTCAGTTGAAATCCTGCCATTTAAAACATCCACAGGACTGCTGGTGGAGCTTTTGGAGCTCACAAATCTCATACAGGGTTTTGATTCTGCCTGCCTTGGTACAGTTGTGTCCCATGGTTGCACTGCATAAGATTAAGATTAATCTTAGATTAAGTTAAAATAGCTACCCTGTGCTCTCATATTAGAAAAGACAAATGCAGCAGCTGTTGGTTTCTCCTAGCTCTATCCCTCAGGTTTTAAAGCCCCTGCTCTTCAGTGCTGGAAAGGCAGTCAAAGATGCATAGATGTATAGTCACAAGATGGACACATGGAGATTGAGCCATGTGTTTCTCTACAGAAACACACAGCAGAACCGCAGCATGAATGTGCTGAAGGAAACACAGTGTCACAGAGAGTATAAAGGGAATTGCGTCAGGTCAGATCCCTCAGAGCATTTGTTTACTTGCTGTAAATACAGTGCACTGTTCCTAACAGCAGGACGTGTTGCAGAAGGCACCACAGTGTTGCAAATGGCTGGGCTGAAGAGGTCTTGCCCTTTCTCTTTTGTATGCCCAAATCCTGCAGCAAAACTCAAGGGTTCTTGAGGAGGCAGGTAGTGCACACTCTTGAGGGAGCAGAGCACAAACAGCAGCTACTTCTGAACAGTTTCCATAACATAAAGAAGCCTAAATTAGAAAACAGCAAAGAGAAATGCCATATCATTGAGTATTCTCTAATTAGGGCATCTAAGATTTCTATCTAGATAGTTTTCCCTAGAAATAGGAATCCAATAGGACAATCCAGCTATTGCTATTGCTAAGGCTCACAACAGCTCTAGCACAAAAGCCTGCAGATCATTCAGCGTTTCCCCCTTAAGTTGTACTGCAGCATATCCAGCTAACTTTAGGATCTAATTTAAAATCAAAGCATTCCTCTCCCCAAAGCTTATCTGTTCCTAGCCATTCCAGTGAAAGTTATTTTTGTTTTGTGCCCTCTGTCACTTACACTGAAAGCAAGCCAACCTACACAGTGCTGTCAGGAAGCAGAGGAGCTACACTGTGGTTTTTTATGACTGATATTTAAAGAAAAAAAAAAAAGCCTAATCATTTTTTAAAATTAAGATAATAAACTTGCCAGCAGGCTTAGATTACTGCTCAGGATTAATCAGCTATTGTAATTAAACAGGGAAACCCAATGTGGAAATTCCTGTATGGAATCAGGTGTCCTGTTTTGGTGTACAGGGAAGTGCCCCTGTACCTGTTTGAAGTGCCAGGACAGCAGGAGGTGGAATGCCCAGCTGTTTCACAGTACGCTGGCCTGACACACTGGGGGCTCTGTAACAGGGAGCCCAGCATCAGCAACCACAGTCCATGAGTCCAGCATCCTGCACACCAGCAGAGCTGTACATGCTGCATGAACTTCAAGTGCCCCTGCCACCTTACAATAGACACATAATGACCCTGTCCCCAAATTACATATGTGACATTCTGGGAGCAATCTCCTGTCCCGTCTGCATTAAAAACCCAGTGCTTTTACAAAGGGGTGATATTTGAAATTGTATGATAGAGCCATGTTATTTGCTTAGTCCTCAAAAGCCGTTCAGTCTCCAAAGAGTTGTTACCTGTGAAAGTACTTATCCCATGTTGTCAAGTCAGCATTTAGCCCCCTCTTCATCAGGCTGAAAAGATTTGGCCAGCCTTGTCGGGCCAGTCACCGCTCACAGACCTTGACTCCGGACAACATCAATACAGAGTTTTAAAATGTATTTCCTCATCCTCCCACCCCATCCACTGGGCAAAGAAAGGACCTTTTATTTTCCTCAGATGCTTTTTATGATGTGTCCCAGCATAGATCAAATTCACTTATAAAAGCATGCCTAGGGAGAGAGAAGCAGTAGTGAAGTGTTAGTAATCTTAAATTATTTATAAACAGTAAATAAATGAGAAAGGAGTTGGTAATATGAACTCTGTACAAGGGCCTCTCTGTTCTGCTAAACAGTAAGATGAACAAAGAAAATTCTTTTCTGGTCAAAGAAATGGAAGAGGCAGATAAGCAGATCACAGGGACAGTCCATGATTGCATGCAGGGATCTAGTTACTCCTCCTACAGTCCAGCTAGCAAGACTAATTCATCCCCCAAAATAAAGACAACACTAGGGTTCTTCTTACTTGCCTTGGTTTTAACACACCCATGTATGTTCACTCATGATGGATAAGGGTAAAAGCAGCCCCAAACTCCTGGTAGCTTTGTTTTCATTCCTTTCTCTACCACAGGCTTTGTATGCATCCTCAAGACGATTTCTTTGGGCACTGCAACACTAAAGGCATAGATTTAGGTTCACCCAGGAAAAGCTGGGTAAATTTTTATGCCAAAACAAGTGCTATAGCTACCTACTGAGGAGATCTGTTAGAAAAGAGAGGTTCCCTTCATGGGAAAAACAGCTAGCTGAATCCTGTAGAAGAGCGGGTCAGCAGGCCAGGAGAGGGATGGTAACTTCCACAGGATTTCAGCATGGTTCCTCAGGAAACTTATTTCACATGCATGGTGCCAATATAGAAATAGAATCATCATGTCCTACCTTAAAAAAATCTCCAAAACCCCAAAAGCAATCATATCTCACAAGGGCTTTGCTGCGCTACTTCTCCCCCTATGTGGAAAAATGGGATAAATCTCATATTACAGATGTCAGTCATGTTTTGTGATGCACTTACTATTGAAAGCTATTATGGGAATGATAATGTTATGGAAATGCCAAGCAGGAGGAGCCCCTCTCACTTGCTGTGTCTCTATGAAGATGAGCTAAAAGGGAATCTGTGCTGAAGTGTATAACTCGGTCGGATTAGTATTAAGCAGCTTGCCTACATCTCATGATAGTAAGAGCTTTGAGCTGAGTTTCTGAAGGCAGATGACATCAGGAAACTGTTCTTTTTCTATAATTATTATATAAAAGGAAACTTTGAGGTCTTGCAGGGAAAAGAGCTGGAAAGTATAAATCTTTCACATGCAAGAAACCACAGCCCAATGAATTTTATACAAAATAAAAAAGAAAATAGAAAATTAAGATGGGAGTTGTCTTGGTTTGGAGGGTGTGAAGGCAGCAATAAGAGGGGGGATATAAACAGCAGCTAGGGGGCTGCAGGGAGCAGTTGCCCTCTTCTGTCCAAGCATGGCCGTGGTGGCCCTGGGCACCCCACTGCACCCCACTCCTGGGTACAGCTGTGCTTGGCAGCCCAGCCCCCCCTCAGTCTCTCCATGTCTTTCCTTCTCAGGTCTGGCTGGCTTCGCTCGGCTCTGCCCCGGAGATCAATACGAGGTATGTCCGCTTTGGTTTATGATTGCTTTTTACATTGTGATGAATAAAACCTCTTCACATCAGCACACCAAGTAACAGCTGTTATTTGTCATGTATGTGCTCTGAAAAACCTTGCAGTTCTCTCTGGGTCTGTCTTTGTCAGGGCATGTCTGAAGACCTGGAAATCATATTCAGAGCACTGGGTGATGTTGTTGTATTTTGTATGTTTTGTGTTGTATTCAAAGAAATACGAGCTTCGTTTTTTTAACTTAAAAATGTTTACTGTGACAAGGATTTCTAATTCCCCTCTCAAAAAGCATATGCCCCATCTCATGCATGTAGAGCAAATTGAACACATTATTGCAAGCTTCCTTTACTGGATGCTTAGACTCCATCATAAAATAGCATAGCAGAAGGACACTGAATAACCACTTCTTGAGACTCAGATGTTACCTGCTGTAAGGCTACCTCAGGATCTCTGGTCACTGCAGTGTTTCAGTAGATAACATCAGGAGCAGGTTAATTAGAGATAGATTAAAACAAAAGCCTCCTGCTCCATCCAGAACAGAACTAACTCCAAAGAAATTTGCAGTTGGTTGATAATGGATCCCCCAAACCAGTGTTTCCCAGCTGTCTTGGTCATAGAGTCATTTGTTACCACTCTTGTTCCCTGTGATGAATGTCTCCTGCTGCTCTTATGCCTGCAACAGCCTGTGCTTCCTCTGTAAGGGTGGTTAGTCAGAGCAGGTCTCCCCCACCAGCCCTTCAGCCCAAAGTGGCTTGCTGCTCTTACATTACTGTGCTGTGGGTATCATTCATTTCCATCACCATCCAGCCAAAACCTTGCAGCTGAGGAGGCCTCTGATGGGGAATGGCCAAAAGTTCACCTCACCTGGGAAGGCAGCAGATCCAGCCAGTTTGTATGTATTAGGAAGGACTGTGGGGGCTTTCATCCTGCCCTTCCAAATCTCCCTTTGCCTGCCACTTTTCCTGTAAATAGAATTAAATGTCTTGCAGCTTTGTTGTGAGTTATCTAGCTACATGAAAGAGGAAGCAATTAGGAGAGCTGGGAGACAGAGATCTTCCAGGACAGACTTTTCCTTCTGACTTAATGGGAAGCAGAAGGGCAGCACCTATGCCGCTAACTCTTCCACTCTTTTTCAGACCTTTTCCCCAGTTCTCTTTCTGATATTTGTGCATCTTGAGAGCAGATTTCCCAAGAAAATAAGAGGATTTTTCTTTTTTAGATTTTCATGCGTTATGGTCGCCAGCGATGGAAACTGAAAGGGAAAATAGAAGTGAATGGCAAGCAAAGCTGGGATGGAGAAGAAATGGTTTTCCTCCCTCTCATTGTTGGACTGATCTCCATTAAGGTTTGTGTACTGACTCCTTTGCCTGCAAGCAAGGCAGAAGTCAAGAACCTGCCTTTTCATGCACCATCAGCAAAAACAAAGAAGCAGATCATTTAACTCTTTAGAAATGAGCCATGGTTAGTATTTCTGACACACCTACTAAAGTGAAGTGCTATAGTATTGTTCAGTTTAGTTACAAGACTGACCAGTTTGTCAGTGCTGTGGGAGAGGTTTTCCTCCCAAACAGACGTCTTTCTACCATTGCTCCATTCCTTCATTGCCCCCAACCTCCCAACACACTTTTCTCCTGTCTGAAAGTCCATATGCTTTCCTTCCAACAAGCCTCCAACGCAGAGATACCCTTTCTCTGACTCCTGTCTAGAAATTGCTGCTAAAAACTATTCCAGGTGTCTCTGTTTAGGCAGCTTAAACAGAGGAGTGTCTTGAAAGCCTTATGGGAAATGGCCTACTTAGACACTGCAAAGACTTTATGAAAAAAGATGCAGGCGATTACAAAACCACCAACAAAATAATCCCAAATGTGTGAGACAGTAGATTTTCATAGAAAGGCAAGTTGTCACACAAGGTGAGTCACTCTTCCCCAATTTAACAACACAGATTTAAGGTGGAAAGTTGGAGAGAACCCCTTCTGATAGTACACAAGAGTCCCAGTATTATTAAGGTTAAAATGTGTATCTATTTGGACTCTCTCCAAACACTTTAACATAAAAGGCTCAAAAACTGACTTTCAAGCAAACAGCCAAAGGCTGGTTTGTGTAGGACATGCATATATAACTGTTGCTCTGAATTTTCAGAGTTATGAATAGTGCTGTACTCTTACTATAACAACATATACGGATGCAGTTCCTCACCAGTAGATCTGCGGAAGTCCCCACCAAAGGCCATCATTGGTGCAAACAATTACCTGGCTTCAGAGTTACAAGAGATGAATACTTGAAAGAGAGCTCCCTTGGGAATCATTAAGTATGCAAATTACATCAGGAGATTCCCAGTCTGGAAAATTGTCAGTTTCTGTGAAGCTATATGCTCTCCCTGTTCTCATTCTTCCCTTGGGCTGTGCTTATGGTTACTGTGAAAGACCAAATACAAGATTGAATAGCCCCTTGGTCTGAACCAATATGGTTGTTCTCTTCTAACACCCATCAAGAAACATAAGTGAAAACATAGACTTATGACCATATTCAACTATAAATTTAGTAAAAGAACCCCAAAACCCACAACCAAACCCCAGATTTTCCCTTAGATAACTCAATAGATATAATCATAGCCTCTTAGCAAGGGGTCCAGGCCAGAAAATCAAAACTATTGCCTTGTGATTAAGGATTGCAGTGCCATGTCTATTACTAGATATCTTGTTCTTGTCTCTTACAGGTCACAGAAGTTAAAGGACTGGCTACTCATATCCTTGTGGGAAGTGTAACCTGTGAGACAAAAGACCTGTTTGCAGCCCGGCCTCAGGTGGTTGCAGTGGACATTAATGACCTTGGCACAGTAAAGCTGAACCTTGAAATCACCTGGTAGTAAGTAGAACCAATTGGTCAGTCAATCAGCTGTAAAACTTTAACCAAAGAGAAAATGTCCATTCATGTGGGCTATTCTCTCCATTTTGCTCCATGCTGAGGAAGATTGGGTAGGAAATGTAGCTCAATTTGATGTATGAGAAACAGTTTATGGTCAGCCACAAATTGCCTGTGCTACTGTGGCAAAGGGGATTGTGCCTATTTTCAGCTGTTAAATGAGGTTTGGTAAGTAATGACATTACAAGGCATGGAAAACAAATAATGATGAGATGTCAGAATTGCCTAAACCTTTTACTTCTTCCCCAAGATTAAAAAGAAATCAGTCTAAAAATCAGTGCTGGGTTTATGCTAGCATAGGAGAGCTCAGAAGTTGTCCCATCTTTGAAAGCTGGCTTTTAAAGGCTTTATATACTAGGAGGGTGGTGGGAAACGTCTTAGCAATCTCTATCCACGTTGGTCAGCATAGGTGAGCTGATGGTGTTAGGATCCAAACCATATTCTCACCGCATTTAAATGAAAAAGGTAAATGTCATTTCTGAAGGAGCATTGCTGCATTTAACTTTTACAATCATGTATGCCGTTTCTTGTAATGCAATAAACATGAAGTTGGTAATAACAGCTCCTGGTTTCCTTTATAATGCAGCGGCTCTATTAATGGAAGAGTGCCTTTCTCATTAGTATGTATGTCACTTGGCAACTCAAATCCAAGAATAGTTTTCATGTGAGAAGAATAACATCAGACTACACACAAATGATTTCTGAGTGTACACTTTTATCAGAACTGAGAACTGCACTTCTGAGGCTGCTGTCTAATTAACAGCATTTTCTTTTAAACACTTCTCTTAGAAAACTTGCTACCTCTGGGTTTTGATGTGCTAATAAACCACCTTTTCAAAAAGCCTTTCTGTGGACCTGAAAGTCCTTCTCACTCAGCCTAACAATGTTTTTATTTCCCTCTGCTTGTGTGTCCGTAGCCCCTTTGATGTTGAAGACTTGACCCCATCCACAGGAAATGTGAGCAAGGCATCTGCTCTCCAGAGGAGAATGTCCATGTACAGCCAAGGCACTCCTGAAACACCAACCTTCAAGGACCACTCATTCTTTGTAAGCTCTGTTCAGCTTCATGTTTATGTAATGAGAAGCCCTAGAGCAGTTCAAACACTGCAAACACTTCATTCCTTTACATGTCTGAGTTTTTTTTCTCTGGTTCCAGCAGGTTACCCTTACAAATGCTTATAAAGCAAGTACATTCCTAGCTGTTAATCCTAAAAGAAGGTGACTGTGATCCTGGCATCTTTGAAACTATGTGGCCAATTATTGGATACCTATTCTTCCTGCCTGACTGCTATAATACTTGAACAATCTGTATAAAATGTGTTTTCATTTTGTAACAGTAGTTAAACAATCATTACAGCACAAGTATTTTTAAGTATCTTGTGATAAAACTTGCCCCTATACCAAAGATATTCACAGGGTGCTCCTACATTTTGCATGCATTGAATTCTGAATGCTTAATCAGGCCATCTGTACAGAGATTAATTTTACAAGTGCTGCATCCCATGCCTTTAATTTAGTACTCTGCTACAAAGCATTCATTTAACTTGCCCTTCCTCACACCCTCTTTGCTTTAACTGCTGAAGAAATGGCTGCATCCCCTGCAAGACAGGCCAAAGTTGACAATCTTAGATGCTCTGCAAGACACTTTCTTTGACAAGCTTCGTCGCAGTCGCTCTTTTAGTGACCTGCCATCGCTCAGGCTAAGCCCAAAAGCAGGGATAGAGCTATATGTGAGTCCTGGTTTTCGTTTGGTGAAGGATTTTTTCAATCTCTGTGTGGCATCTATATTTCCACGCATGCTTCATGTGTTGCTCTCTGTTGCAACTCACTCATTTTGCTGACTGATTAGTGGGGAGGACATAACTGTGAGCTCATGTGGCTTGCATTAAATCAAAATTCCTCTTGGTTTCTACAGAGATAATGATCAGAAGTCAACTGTCTGTGGGCAGAGAGCAGGGCAGGAATACAAGCCAACAGTGTTCTTAAAAGTCACCTGCTATAGTGATTGATGCTATACATTTGCCTGGTAACATGACTTCCTGATGCTGAAAGCATACCCATGTCAAGAGAAAGAAGAAATAAACCTTTGTGTATAATTATGTTTAGGGAAAAAAAGCTGCTAATAGTATTGGAAAAAAAAGATGCAAGTTTTGGACACTTTAATCTGATGCAGCTTAACAACATGTGAATGCCTACAGTTCTTTCCAGAAAACTGTCAGCAAAATAGTAGTTGCTTTCCATCCATGCTGTGCGTTTCCATGAGCTGGCCACATAACAAAGCAAGATCTGTAGGTCAGATGGGCAGGTGATTTTTTCCCCACAGGTCAGTCAGAGATGAACATATATATATATATGCTGTGATCATTCTGTAATCTATATAGGATGTTTTTGCTTTTTAAATGATCAGTGTCTGCTCAGTACACCACCACACAATTGTGCTGTTTCATTTCAGCAGAAACATGTATTGGATGTGACTCCTGTATAACTCTTGTTGAACAGTTACTGCAGAGATCCATGCCACATGCAGAACATACTTACAACAGAAAAGAAATAGCACAGTAATATCACCATTAAAACACCATGACACTAGAGAAACTTTTGGAACAAACTATTGCAGTTTGGGGATTGCCACTTTAGAAGTCAGAAAATAAGTAGAAAAGAAATCTGTAACAGGTAGGAAAATGCAGACAAGGTAGTTTAAGTACAACCCCATTAAAAAGAGCTGTTCTGTAGGAACCAGAGCAAGGCACTGGAAACACCATCTGAGGGAATCTAATAGGGTGAGCAGAATTTATGTCTCTCTTCTGGGCCTCACTCCTTAAAGCTCTCTGCTTAACAGAGAGATGCTAAGCCCAGGTTTTCCAGCAGTTTTCCATCTGAAATGAGGAGCCATACCAGATGAACGCAGAGGTTGGATTTGAAACATTTTTCCTGTCTCTCAAGTCTTGAATGCTTATTTCATCTTTTTTCTTGCCTTTTTCTTTCAAGGACACATGCTTTATTTTTTTAATTCTTTCCAAAAAAACATTTTCTCTGTGTTATCTTTTCAGTCGAATTTGCCAGATGATGTCTTTGAAAATGGAACAGTGACCACCGAGAAGCGGCCTCTTTCCTTCACTTTTGGTGACCTGCCTTATGAAGACTCCATGCCCCCTGCCAACTCAGCAGAGTCCTCTTCTGCACATGTCAACTCCAGCCCTGACATCACTGCGACCCCCACCCAGCACCAAGCTCTCGAGTCCTCCAAGAGCTCAAGCCTAGACTGTAGCAGCAGTGACTCCCGCAGAGACTCTGTCGCTGAGCTGAAGGGCCTGCCATCCCACGGAGAGGCAGCAGTGGCTGAGAACAAGACCACCCAAAGGGCATCTCCTGAGGTTTGCCAAAAAAACTCTGATGCTGGAAGCGATCATGTCTTTATAGAAACAAGTGTCCCGGTGTCTCTCCTGCAGGACACGGATGAAGTTTCAGAGCTCAAGCCTGTCGAGCTGGATACCTATGAGGGAAACATCACGAAGCAGCTGGTTAAAAGGCTTACATCAGCTGAGACACCCCTGACCCCAGAGAGGCTGCCATGTGAGGGATCAATTAGTGGGGAATCAGAAGGATATAAGTCTTATCTTGATGGAAGCATTGAAGAAGCCTTGCAAGGGCTTCTCTTAGCTCTTGAGCCACATAAAGAGCAGTATAAAGAGTTTCAGGACCTGGACCAAGAAGTGATGCATCTAGATGACATCCTAAAAGTGAGTACATTTTCAGAAAATACTACCCTAAAGAAAATCTGAACAGGTAGAATCTTCTCTCCTGCCTCCCAAACATCAAAGTAGACTTTTTTGAGAACAGTAAAATTCCCCCAGTGGCAGTAGATTTGCTCCTGCTGGAGCATCCTTTCACAGTGTTGCATTTTTAAACTTTTGTTGACAGTGTGCTTATGGTAGCCTTGTATTCTCAAGCAGTGGATCTTTTATCAAAGCCTGGGGGAAAGAGAAAAAGGTGTTGTGGCAGAGGGTTATTTAAATTATACCCTTCTCTGAAGAAACCACTTGTGAAACCATTACTTGTGCCATACTGGAGATCAAATATAGCCAGACTCCTGCCTTTGAAATCCGTGAGTCACATCCTCAGTGGGTGTACTTTAGCATACTACCCCTGAACTCCATGGAGTTGTGCAAAGCTATACCAGCTGAGGATCAGGCCTTGTACCCATAGAAGCTGAATTTTCTGAAGTGCCAAAGGGTTTTAAAAGTCTCACTGAAGCTTGCCATCCCCACATCAACTAGGCTTCTTCCAAGCCTTTTCCTTTTTCCCCCATCCATTTTTATAATGAGAGATATCCTGTCATTACACCAGGATGAACAGAAAATGCTAAAAATCGGAAGACAAGGGATTTGCATGTGTATTGCTAATATGTTTACTGTGAATCACTGTGACTCGTATCTCCCCCATGAATAATAACTTGTGACGCATTACTGTGCAAAGAGCATTATATCGGAAATAATCATTTCAAATGCTTCATATTCATATGCAGCTTGGTCTGAGAGTCATTTAAGCCTCCTAACTCAGAAACATGGCTGAGGAGGAAGGAGGGAAACATTTATTCATCAGCATTACCTTTTTACAAAGAAACTCTGTTAACCTCCTTATTTTCATTAGTGTTCCACATGGTACTGTCCCAAGTTGAGTGCTTTTTTTGACAGCCTGCAGCCCCTCTTTCTTGCATTATTTATTTCCCAAGGAAGTTCAAGCAAACAAAGGTACCTTTACTGTTACTTTCTAACTTCATGGCTGTTCAGAGAGGTCAGTTATCCAAACAGCAGAGGGACAATGGAGACTGTTTCCTTAGGCTCCTTTGATCAAAAATTACAAACAGACAGATAGGGGATGGGAGGCAGAGAGGATGGACGTGTGCAGACAGGATTCCTGTACACTCGGGATGGACGCCTCTTCCAGATTTGTTAAGGTATGTTTGTCACTTGTTGATCAGCTTGCAGACTGACACTCAGCATCACCAGCAGCTGTGCTGGGCTTCCTTCACAAAAAGATTGAGCTGTGGCTGAAGAAATCTCTCTTGGACAAATTAGATGAGCAGAGAAAAGAAGAAGCCCACATGTTGCTGTTTGCTTTTGCTTGAAGAAGCTGCACTACCAGCCCTGAAGGAGGTGGTAGCTAAAACCATCGGTGCTGCACAGGAAGTGGGGTACAGCGCCCACCCATGTCACAGATGTGTTGGGAAGTGTGTTTGATCAGCTAATGACTGTACAGTCCGTTTAAGGAGTCAAGCATCGTAAGTGCAAAGGGATAACCATTATTTGATTAATATTGTTTCCAAATGAATTGGAAATAGAATTCCAACCCCCTTCAGCTCCAGCTGGTGCTGAATCTGAAGGCCAATGCATTTTTTTCTACAAGCTGAAACGGAGTCCTGGTTCCTACCTGGGACTGGAGGATGCAGCTTGTATAAAGAGCACTGGTGGCTCATGGCTGTTTCTGATCAAATAATCACATACTGTGAAAGATGCTGAAGTCATTGCACCAACCGATGGAGATGATGCCTCAAGCTACATCTGATCCTGCTGGCTGACCCTGAAAGCAACTGTGTGGGCATATCTGGATGAATTGCTACCTGGGGCCAGGGCCTTTCATACTTCCTACAGCAAGAGCAAAGCTTCCTTTACATTTCTTCCCAGCAGTGAAGCGGGATGGTTTCCCCCCTCTCTAGCACTGTTAATTTCTGAGGTACAATACTGCCTTTCTCTTCACCTAGAAATCTGATACCTGATTGGCTTTTCCTTGATAAGCCATTTGGCTTCACAGGCCACATAACTCCTCTCTTTCCATTATTAATAAATCTGAAGATATGGGACCAAAATAAATCCTGGCTAAGGTCCGTTGGAGTTACATGTTGAATAAATCAGACAGTGTCATTGGATATGTATAAACTGGCTTCTGTAGCTAGAATAGCAGTTATTGAATGTGCCTGCCCCTTTCAACTTCCATTGCATTAATTGCCATCTTTCTTTTTGGAGAGCACCAAAAGCTGCAAAACTTGGATTCAAGATATACCTCTCCTTTCTATAAAACGCATTGGATTTTGCCTTTGAGAGTTTTGCTTCGGGGAAAAGAGTGGGTAGGACGGGGATGAGGAATGGAAGGGTTTTCCCAATTCTCAGGCTTTGATTGTATATGCTATGAATATGAAGGCTTGAAATGAAACACCCAATAAAATGAAGTTTTAAAAATAAAATGAAGCATTTGAAAGTTTTAAGCTTTATCTTTTTTTTTTTTCTTATCTTTCAGTAGTAGCTAATATCTGGGGTTTTCATTGGTTCGTTCTGCCTTTGCAGTGCAAGCCAGCAGTAAGCCGAAGCAGGTCCTCCAGTTTAAGTCTAACAGTTGAAAGTGCTTTAGAAAGCTTTGATTTCCTGAACACCTCTGACTTTGATGATGAGGATGGTGGTGGTGTGGAGGTTTGTAATGGTGGAGGAGGTGCAGACTCAGTATTTTCAGATACTGAGATTGAGAAGAATAGGTAAGTTTGTAGTAACTGCCAGCTATGCTTACGCCAAACTGATACCCTAGCTCTTTGGCACTAACAGGGGATCCTGGTGCACAATTTATTCAAGGAAGACTGACTAATCCTTGATGAGTTTATAGGGTCAGAGGGTTCCCTGTGGCTGCTGCATACAAAATCTTTAGCTTCCAGGACTATATTTTTCCCTGTCCAAATATATGCAATTTCTCCTTCAAAGGCAAAGGGTAAATTAAATTAAGCTGACATCAATACTGGCAGAGCCTCTTCCTTGACATAGGTTTGGACCTGGCTTTCCTTGGATGTAATTACTAATTCCTCTGTGGTTTTTCCCCCCTCCCTTTGTCTTTTCTCTCTAGCCGAATGAGTCTTTGCAGTGGATTAAGCTTGTCAGTAACAATAACACAGGGCCAGATTTAAGCAGCATGATGTAGGTTTCCTTTGGAATGTAAGAGTGATGACTGGTACTCTGTTCATGGCCCTGCGTGTTACCTGCTCTTCTTTCATCACTTTTGGTCTTTCTGAGAAAAGAAAAAGCAAAAAAAGAAAAAAAAAATCAAAAAGCTGTGGTGTTTGTGCCGTGGCCTGCCGTTGTTGTGTGACTTTAAGATGCTGTGCTTCAATCATTAGATCCTAAAAGCATGTTTGCATACTTTGAGCTGACACGATGCCCAGCAGGCACGTAAGCGGCACTAGAGCTGGAAAAAAAGAAAAGAACATGGTTCCCTCACACCCTGTGCTTTCCAACCAGGGAGCTATACTACTTGCAGCTTGTTTAAAGCAATGTCAAGTGCAACAAGCAACCACCATGCAGTTCCCATCATCTCGTGTTCTCTTTCCAGAATAAGACTTGGTGGGAAGAAAAACTCAGGAAGTGGTGTTACTTGCTAAACTGGCACTCTGAGCTCAGTCCAGTTTGTGCTGATTTAAGAATCTAGCTTTAACCAGTTAAAGTAGAAACTAAAGTTTCTTTTTTCCCCTCTGGCTCATCCCCAGAGAATACAGATTCCACTTCCATTTTTAGATGTGTAAGTGTGTGACTCAGTGTAAAGATTGCAAGTGTTGAAACTTCTGAACTTACAGCCAAACACACTTGCCATCTGGGAATTGACCTCAGACTGCGTTTTAATACGGGAAGGACCACTTGTACAGCAAGACAGTGTTGGAAATAGTGATTTAAAACACAGTGAGGCTTTCCCTTCCTTCTGCAATGAGCCTTACATTTGGCAGTAGGAGGACACGGAAAGCACAGAGCTGTTCTTAGCAGCTCACTGCTTGGGCTGGCATAGATTGGCATGGTGCTTAATCCAGAGCAACTGGGCAGGTGATTCATCAACAGACGGGAGAAAGCTGTCATCACCGAGGGGCAGTAACCACGGGTTAACAAGGCTTGCTGTTAGGGCATCACATCACTCAGGGCAAACCAGTCAGGGGGCAGGTCTGTCCCCTTGGTGGGTATATCCCTCCTGCGCCCATCCAGGGCAGCACTGCTCCTTTGTGATATGATGTGTTCATCACCAAGTTTCTGGCTGCTTTCAGCTCTTCTGCCGTGCTCTTTGCTCATCACCCCGTGTGAGCGTGCGTGTGTGTGTGTCTGCTGTGGCAGCAGCCAGCCCTGCACTGACTTCCTCCTCCCTCCCTCCCTCAGTTACAGGACAGAGCACCCAGAAGCCAGAGGCCACCTGAGCGAAGCTCTCACCGAGGACACGGGTGTGGGCACCAGCGTGGCCGGGAGCCCTCTGCCCCTGACCACAGGGAATGACAGCCTCGATGTAACCATAGTTAAGCACTTGCAGTATTGCACCCAGCTCATTCAGGTACCAGGCCCACCTTATTTGGGGCATATATTTTAAAATTATCCCTGTCTGCAACATGGGTACAAGCAGGCTGGCAAGGTCAGTGCTGTGTCTGGGAGGCAGCAGCAGGAGCTCAGGGCTGGAAGAGATGTCATGCTGGGGGTAGGATGGTGACTCCTTCACCCCCAGCCAAAAGAGCCACTCTCTTTTCCATCCTGGCCCATTTTGGAGCAGATCTGACATGTGAACTATGGGGCAGTTTGCAAGAGCTGCCCAGGAGGGCTGAGGGTCAGTGCAGCAGGTGACAGGGGCATTCCCTGCTCTGGATTACAAATGCCTGTTGGCTTCACTGGGAGGTCCTGAGTGAGGTCAGTCCCCAGTTACGGCAGCCTGTGTTTTCAGAGATAAAACAGAAGCTCCTGTGCTCACTATTTAACTAAGCCCCAGTCATGGCTGCAATGTTCAAGAACAGAAATTAATGTCTACATGTGAGGCAGAGAGGTTGTCTGCAACAGACGTGGTGAAGGCAGCACATGACAGCCCCACTGGGACATCAAAATTGTCAGTTCATGCTCACAACTAACTGAGGGGGTTTTTAATAGCTTCTTTTCAGAGCCCGTGCACAGGAAATGTGTCTTTAAACCTCCAATAAGTGAGGGCATCAGGGTTTTCCTGATGAACTAAAACATGCTGCAACTTCCTCTTTACAATTATTCACTCTTCCATCTTAGATACAATTAGATTTATTTTCCCAAAGGCCCATTGAAGCAATATGGAGTGACCACCCTTAGTGTTGTTCTGGACACTCTGCTGACTCACAAGTAGGAGAAACAGGAAGGTTGGTTGATTAAATGCAAGAGTACACTGTAAGTATGCAGCTGAGGGAGTCAAGCTAGAACTATGTCCACACACAGAGCAGATTGGATATGAACAGTATTTACAAGAACTGCTGAAAAAAACACAGATGTCAGTACCAGGGAGTGTTAGCAAGGAGAAAGCAGCAAATTAACAAAGGCACCTGGTCAGAGCTAAAATGCCGTGGAAAAAGAACAACCTGTGGTCTTCCTTCAGGCAGGAATGTCCTGAAAGTCCATGGCCTATGTTATGAAAAGTTCAGGCTAACTCTTTTGTGGCTTTAAGGCTTATGATGATGGATTTCTTTAGCATTGTGGAGTGGGTAAATCAGAAATTATTTAGGTAAATGGCTGCTTGGATACTCAAGTATCTGGATCTGGATGTAGATGTTAAAGATCTAAGCAATGATGCTTATCAACCGGGACTATAAAATATTAGAGACAAAATACTTTTTAATTTATGGAGATCCCATGGTTCCAGGTAATGAATTTGCCATTGCAATTCAGGTGTTTTGGAGTTTTTTGTTTTCTTCTGAGGTTGGGGAGTTTTTTGGTTCAATGACTCCTTTTCCTCTCTTCCCATTTGTCTTCACCAGCAAATTGTGTTCTCCAGTAAAACACCATTTGTGACAAGAGACCTCCTGGATAAGCTGTCCAGGCAGATCCTCGTGATGGAGAACATTGCAGAGATCAGCACTGAAAACTTGGGAAACATCACCTCCCTTACTGATGGTAAGAGACAATTTAGGGGGTTTCCTTCCAAAAAGAGTTTGTTTGGGTGTGCATGCCTGCTGAAATAGTCGCTGTGCAGAGCTCACCATCGCTGCAGGAGATGCCACTGTAGAAAGGGCAGATTCAGGGTTACCAACAGGTGTAGCAGCCACCACAGCCAGGCAGGCTCCACCTGCATCTGTCTTCAGCACTGGTATCCAGAAATAAGCAGATGAGAAGAGAAAGGACTTCTTACCCCTCTCGATGTGCAGAAGAGGGACAGTTGTCATTGGTGTGGTGGGGTGGGGATATGGCTACATCTGAAGAGCCAATTTTCTCCACCTTTCTTTCCTGAGGAAAGGCAGTATCTGTGTTAAACTATCAGAGGCAACTCCTTGAACATTTTAATTTTTAGTCATCTCTATGTTGAACTATTTAGTTATTTTTCTTGTTGTTGCATCTGTTTTAATACTTGGAAGAGTCTAACAAACATACAGTTACCCTCATGAGTGCTCTGGCAGGATAGGTAAATAAAACACAGTGTTTTTATTTTAGCAGAAAATTGAGACAAAATTGAGCAACTTACACAAGTCCACAGAGCAGTGCTAGGACAGGGGCCAGTCTTGTGCAGACCGTTTGTGGTATTCCCCTAGTATTTTGTGGTATTTAAAAGGATGAGACATCAGTGTGAAGAACTGGATGAGGAGAAATTTTCTCACATCTGCCATGGGAAAGAGAAAAAACATGTTACAAACCTGGTGTGAGCACATGGTCACACCTTATGAAGGTAATGGCATGGGGTGACCCAGCAAACAGTGACGGTCTGTCAGTGGTCCGTGGTGAGATTTCCTCCACTCTTACCATCTTTTCTCTTCTGAAAATCGATGCTTCCAGCATGCCTTTGTTTCATGGTTCATTTTGTCTTCTCCTCCAGCAATTCCAGAGTTCCACAAGAAGCTGTCACTGCTGGCTTTCTGGATGAAGTGTACTGGCCCTTCAGGAGTGTATCACACATCTGCAGACAAGATGATGAAGCAGTTGGATATCAATTTTGCCACCACTGTGAATGAAGAGTGTCCAGGACTTGCAGAAACAGGTACTAACTACTGCAAAAAATTGTGTCAGGGATCAGAAAGGAGAAGAGTTGTGTACTGGACTTTACTCAATCTCCGTTGCATTGTTTTCCAACCCCTTGGAGGTCTGTTTAGCCACAGCTCCAAGATCTCATTTGAAAACTGATGCTACAACTCTTGAAACAGTTTTGGCCCAAAATAATCAGATCATAATAGGAGGAAATAGCAGGGTCAACAGAAAAGTAAATACTGTTTTAAGGTTTATGAGCTAATCAGAAAGTAAGTCTATTCAGAAATAGAGGTTTGTAAGTGATTCAGTGAAGTAGGAATCCTCACACTTAGTTTTGTCTATATAATGTCCATGCACCATTGTGTGCACTGGGATGAAATCAATCCACATTCAAGAGAGTTTTTCTTAGTAAAGGTTTTTTTCTGGAGTGGGGTGTACCACATCTCAAGCACCAGCTATATTGACTAGCTCTCCCTCGGACAGAACAGGGATGTAGGCTGACCTGCTCAGGTGTGGGCACTTCCCCTGCAGATGCCTACCCAGGGCAGTGCTCTCCTTTCTGCTCCATTCTCCAGCTCTCACAGAGGTTGTGGTGCCTCAGACTAACTTGGTCCATGCCACATGCTCACACAGGGACATAAAAAACAGCAAAGTCAAACCTTGCCTCTGTGCACATCTCCCCTACCTCAGAGGCATTGCAGAGATATAACTGGCAGAGAATGTGAATAGGTGTTTAGCAATTCAGGATATCATTTGAGTAGAAATGATGCTGTATTAATTGGATAGGAAACTGCACTAGCCATCCATAAACTGGCAGAGGTTCATCCTTACAAAGATATCCTCTGGTTATGAGACCTAGACAGGGAGGTCTGTCTAGCTAATAACCTGACCACAGTTGAGGTTAGGAACATTGGTAAGTATCTGGCTTTGCAGATATGGTTCTTTCTTTCTGGCTTTGAAGTGCATTGTGCCATTTTGCCAGCAGTTTTTGCTCACACTAACCTGTTCCTTTGTCCATGGCTGCCTGCAGTCTTCAGGATCTTGGTGTCTCAGATCCTGGACCGGACGGAGCCTGTCCTCTACTCCAGCATGTCCTCCGAGATCATTACTGTCTTTCAGTATTACAACTATTTTGCCAGCCACAGTGTTAATGACCTTGGAAGCTATTTGCTACAGCTCGCAAAAGAAGGTAGGGTATATAAATGCGGCTGGCTAACTGGGCAGTGCATCCATGTCCTTCTGAGCTCAGCACAAAACAGTTCAGCCCTGAGGCTGATTTTACAAAAGAACTAGACAAAAGAGACAAAGAAGTGCCTTGGCTACTAAGTCTGAATGCACCTGGATGGTTGTAGGTATCAAGGGAAAGGAGATGATGCAGATGGACCCGCAGACCATATTCAAATGGGAAAAAAAAAATGTTGAAAGCACTGATGTTTAGAAAATGGCTGATGGTGGTGGGTTGAGATAAAGGTCTGGGAGGTTTTCTGTGCCCACAGCTTGGATGATGTCTTGGTCTATCCCCATATGTTCCAGAGACACCTTCTGAAGTGGTGAACAATTCCCAGGAGCCAGGGGATCACAGCATGTCAGTGTTTTGCAGGCTCAGCCACTGAAAGCTAAAGAGAGAAGCAGATGCTCCACAATGTGTGCTAGACTCAGCCCCTGGCAAGCCAAGTTTTCTTCTCTGTTTGAGAGGGAGTTTGAGGAACCCTGCCTAGTTTTCCTTTTTATTTGGGCATACTGGGGAGCTTTTGCCCAAAAGCCTGTAAGGAAAAAGGCATTTCATCCCTCTTCTGAAACACATTAGCCCTGGTTCTTTGTGGCAGACATCAATATGCCTAGGAAAAGTTCTCAAAAAGATGCTCTGGAGGTCAATACACTGACAAGGATATCAGGCTTCACTTGTTACGGGGAGAATTGACAACTTCTAGGAGAAAGTGAAGATTTCACAGGCAGACCCTTAGCTCTGCATAGGCATAAGTGCTGCACTGTCCCACATAGCCCATCTACTCGTTTACTCATCTGAAGATGATCTGAGAAACCCGACCAACTTAAACCCCAGACAGTTCTCCATGCAGACACACTGCAATGCTACAGTTGCTCAAATGGGGATTTTTTGCATGTCTTTTGTGTGTATAGTGTAAATTGAGGATTGCTAGCAAGAAAAGGAGCAATCAAAAATACTGAGAAGATAAAGTAAGTAACAAGGACCTTTCTCTTGCACTTTTAGCATCTGTGGTTCAGGTGCTGCAATCAGTGAAAGATGGAAAACTGCAACAAAATGTGTCCAAAATAAACTCCAATAACCTTCCACCACAGCAGGAAGTTTTGAGAGCTTTGGCTTTACTTCTCAATGAAAATAAAAATGAAGTCAGTGAGACTGTGGCATCACTTCTGACAGCAACTGCAGAAAACAGGCATTTCAGGGAGAAGGTAAGTGGCAGAAAATCACCTGTCGCATGAGAGACCTGTATCATCATGACTTTTTTTCTACCTGTGCGTCTCAAATATCTGTGCATATGAAATGACTGCTCCAACCTTAATTTAAACTGATCCAAAGGGATATGCTGTATAATTTTTCTGCAGATATGCAGGTCTGTTTCTGTCTTTATGCCAGTCTGCTTCTACCTGTCATTACGCTAAACAGGTACTAACCAAAAGTGCAAATACTTACTGAATGCTGTGCTCTCCAGCTACCTTCCACACTTCAGCATTTCTGCTGCCCTGTTTCAGACTTGGCTTCAGTCCAAGGCTTCAAGGTAACAGTTCCCAGCATCACCAACATGCAGAGACATAGGTCTCAGATTTTTATTTTTTCTCTCAAAGGAGGCTGCCATCTGTGGAACTTCCCACGATTTCTGGAGGGGATGGACTGCCTTAGGCAAACACAGCTCAGCTGTGAGATCTAAGATTTAAGTCTATCACAGATACCAAAAATAACAAGCAGAGCCAGGTTAAACACAGAAATTAAATAGAAGGGAGAAGAGGAGTAAGAAGAAATTAAGGGTTGGCTTCTGCTGTTTCATGGCAGACCTCTCCCTCCTCTCTTTCTTGTTCTCTATTAGGAAAGAGTGAAAGAAAAGGCAGTTGGAAGAGGAAGAGTGACAGAAGGACAGCAGAAGGAGGAGAAGAAGGAACTCACTCTTTGCTTCTCTTTTCTGTCAATCTAGTCTCCTCTTTGCTTGCCCTCTTACTTCACCTTCCATTTTTCCAGCCTCTTAGTATCTCATACCAGCCTTCTCCATCCCCAGCTTCATGAAGGCAGCTACTCAGGGAAAATATAAGCTTCTCCTGAAACAGGCATGTGTGGCTGATAGGTGGTTCACTGCCTGCAGGAAGGATCATAGTGTGCCTTCTACAAGGGTATTATGCAGCTTTATGCTGCAGATGAGTTCACTGCACAGCTGACTGCCACTGAGATTTGCTGCTCAGCAGTAGCTAGTATTTTCTAGGGTCAAGCAGTGCACTGGTCTAGCAGCTCATGCTAACCTTGTAATCATTATTTTAAGACTTCCTTTAACATGAACTTTTCCTCACCAAAAACTGGCCTGAGACCACTTCGCTATGACTAGTGGCCTGGCCTGGATCTGCTGTAGGCAATTATCCCACCCCATTAACTGTAGCAGGAACTGTCCCTCTCCATCCCACACACTCACTGCCAGGGAGGCAGGCTGCAATTACTCTCCATTTAGTAGGGTAGCAATACCTCCGTGCTCCACAAAGGCACTGACATTCTCATTGCTATTCTCCTTTTATCTGTTTTCAGGCCTTGATTTATTACTGTGAAGCACTAACGCAGCCCAACCTCCAGCTGCAGAAAGCGGCTTGCTTGGCTCTAAGATACCTCAAGGTAAGAGACAAGGAATTCACTGTGGTGCTTGGCTTTATTTTAAAGAAAGGACATCTGATAGGTACAAAAAACAAAATAGAAATTGCAGTAACAGCAGCAGTAGTGTTTCTGTTTTGCATTGCTGTGCTCCATCTTTTTCAGATACCATGCTGTTTGGGAATGGTTTAGAAGGTTAGTTGCACAAACACACAGTCTCTGTGACAATAACCAAGTTTATCTTTCACGTAGCATCTTTTCCTCCCTCTCATATTAACTTCAGGAGACTTAGTTCCCCATCACAGAGAAAAAAAATATTCATCCGTAGAGTACTGACTAAGAAAGACAAAAAAAACCTTTCCCAGGATAAAATTAGCTATAATGTATATGGATTGCAGTAGCAGAAGACAGAGACGGGTCACAGCTTGTTTTATGACAAATCACTGGTACATCTGGGCACTACAGCTTCAGCTAGCATCTGGTACTATCTTTGCACTCCAGCAGGATGGCAAAATGCACTTTTGTTTTGGCTGTATAGAACCGTGGGAAACAGGAGCCACTCAAGACGGACTCGTATGGGATTCTGGGGCAAAAAATGTGTTCCATGAGGCAGACTCACTGTGGATTATTTCTCTCTCTAATCTGTCCCCTGAAGAAGACAGCTCTAAAATCTAACTTCATCCCAGTCACAACTGATGCCATTCAATATATAAACCAGCATTGCTTAAATATGGAAAAACTTTTCCCTTGAATGAGATCCTAGAAGGCATCCCTGAGAGGCAACTGTGAGGGACATTACACCTCTGTTGCTTGCAGGTTGCTGTGGGGTTTTTGATCACTCAGGAAAAGTCAGACTAGAAATCAGTTGTGGGAACTGGAGCTAGACATGTTTCACTTGAGCAGTGTGGCTCCAATGTGTCTTGAATAGTGCGAATGGCAACTGCTGGGGCAAAAAAAGCTACCGAGGGGAAGTACCATCATTTGGGATCTTCAGAGAAAAAGCTGAAGCTTTTCTGGAACATACTATTTCAGAGCTGGAAATGCTGCAATGGATAGGTGGGACTCTGGATGGTGTAACCCAGTGGCAGTTTAATCCACATCAAACCACCTTGGCTGCACAAGGTGAATCTCTGAGAGGTTTTGCAGATCACAGCAAAGCTCTGTGTTGCTGTGGCCCCATCGCTCACAAGCATTCGAGCTGTAGTCACCCAGTTACTCACCCAGTGCAGATTTGCCCCAAGTCATGCACAGGTGACCATGTTGAAGACAAGGTGGTGACATTTAATGGCTCTGGTAGCTAAGCCCTCAGTTTGAGCCCATAGACCAGGCCTGTGCCCCTTGGATCAGCAGGGCTCATCCAGATCCTGACTCTGTGGTTCAGTGCCTCTTCCATGTGTCACACTAGGGCAGTACCTGTCCTTCCTTTCACTCATCTCTCTTCTTGCTGTATTAAATAGCCTGCCAGAGACACTATGACAGCTGCTCTCCCCAGAGACCTGACATTTTTGTAGCAGAGAACAGGATTATTCCTTGCTTCCTACCCAAAATAGCAAAGGCAAGGCAACAGTGTGGAAATGTTGGTGAGTGCAGGTGTCAGTGAGGAGCCTGTGGAAGTGACTGGGCTGGCCAGCCGAGAAGTCCTTGTAGACACGGCTGGGCTGGCAAAAGCAGCCTTCTCAGACCTGCCAGGTTTGACATGTTCTATGTGAAACTCATTCCCTAGATGCCTGTCTCCTGTTCCTCTCCCTGCTACCCCCTACCTTGGCACTTCTAGGGCCTTGGCCCACAGCCCATCACCCATCCTACAGTCAGAAGCAGCAGACAGAGCTGGGTGGCCAGATTTTTTTATGTAGCATATAGGGTAGAAAAATTAGAAAGGGTCCACATTGACAGCAGAAAATATGTCTTCTTCAAATGCTTCCCCTCAGGAAAACCCCATTCCTTGTGTCTCCACTAAGGCCCCCTTCCTTTGGAGTAGGAAGGGCAATGCAGAGGATGGGTACTATTTCTATGCAAGTTTGTGGAAAAACCCCAGAGTGTACTGTGTGGTGCTAATGTGGTTCTTTTTGCACTTTCCAGGCTACTGAGAGCATTAAAATGCTGGTCACACTCTGCCAGTCTGACAATGAAGAGATCAGAAAAGTTGCGTCTGAAACCCTGCTCTCCCTTGGTGAGTTGCTTAGTTTGGAGCCGTATTTTAATTTTACTTTTTGATGGAGCAGCATGTATGACACCTGAGTTACGCAAATGTGATACTCTAAATTGAAACAAAGCTTTACGTAGACACTTGAACAGGTTAGAAAATATAAATTCTTAAAAATCATTCATTTTGAAAACAAGCCAAAAAGACAGAATTTGAAGCATGGGACACTGGAGTGGGAAGTAGAAAAGAATAGCAAAGGAGAAGTTGAGAAACAGAAATAATTGATAATGAATTTGAAAACACAGCAGCCTCAAGGAGTCAAGACCAGCACAAGTCTGCTGTGTCTTACACACCATTCTTTCAGAGATCCCCTCCTATGACTCCTGTAGTGCCATAGTCACACTCTCATGTGCCATTAGCACTGTCAATTGTTCATTTAATCTAAATCATGTTTGTTTGGACAGACCCTAGTCTGCAAGTCCTCCTTCACACAGTACCTCAGGTACCTTGTGCTGACCATCATTTGTCTTTGAGACAACAGACACCCTGTTCATTAACCTGTAATTTAGCTATGGTAGCAGTGTGTGACTGCAAGTGTGGCTGCAGTTTCAGGACACCAGTACTTCAGTAACACAGAAAAATTATATTTTTCTGGCCTTTAGGCTAGGCATGAATTTCAATTCCATGGGGGTGCATCCATGTGTGATTTTACTTATGCAAACTCTTCAAATATACTCTCATTCATCAGTTCAGCAAGAATTCACTCTGCTGTTGGACAGGTTATAAAACAACTAGCCCAGGGACACTTCTTTTGAAATCTCTGAGAGACTGTTCTGTCATTCCTCTAGGCAACATACAGAGACCATTTTGGTTCCTAATGGCCAATTCAACACACTACCTGTGTACTATCTTCATGAAGATGCATGTAGATGACAGTACCTAAGAGAAAAGGGGTTTAGAGAGACATATATTTAAGTTTAGCAAATATACTGTTTCCTCTTTTTCAGCAGTGTGTAAGATGAGGATAGGCTCACTTCTTTAAAGTGCCAGGAAGTGAGAAGTGGATAAACTTTCATTATAATCTGGTAACTAAGGCTATCAGAAATTCCTCTGCCTGAACTAAGGTGCAAGTGGGACCACATGCCAAAGTCAACAGTATGGATTTTATTTTACAGTAGATGTGAGGCAGAGAGAGAGAAATAGAAAAAAAAAGGAGGGGGTGGGGGAAGAAAGAGTGAGAGATTAAATTAGAAAATGCATCACCACTGCATGGACCCGGCGGCATCCCATGGGTCTTCTGGTCTCCTGGTGGTGAGGGTCCTGCAAGGCATAGAGTCCATTGGATTAATACACATTCAGGAGATGCCCAGGCACCTCCACTGGTGGGAGAAAGCTTTGCAGTCTCTTGTGACAGGCTCTGGATTTGTTGCTTCACTTGGACCATGTGCAGTCCTCTGACGGTAGAAGGTCTCAGGAATGAGTCTAGGGGGTGCCTTGGTGGTCTTTTATGATTTATGCCCCTTCTCAGCTTCCTCTTACATAAATGTCCTGTGTGCAAGTGGTCTTCCCAAAGGAAGGAGGCAGTTTACTTCTTCAGTTTGGTGTAGGAAGATTTCGCCATCACGCACCCAAAACCCTTTTTCCCCACGGTTAGGTGGGCCTTGTTTACTTCTCCTCATATGTGAGATAATTAGACAATAGGCTTATCTCAAGTTTCCAGTCACAGTCCAAATTCCAGACAGAAGGCATACTGGGGGGGAAGATGGGCCAGGGGGGTGGTAATTCAGTGGTCACAGACAGACAGTTGCTTCTTTGCAGTTTAACAAAAAGGCTTTTTATGATTTTGACAATGTTTAAAGCATTAACAACAGTTCAGTCCATCACAATTTCGTATTGTCCAAGGTAGAAATGGATAAATATCATCTGCCTCAAGCATATCATAGCTGCAGCTGAGACCTTGACAAGCACAGTAGGAAGACAAGTGTACAGATACTATCTTCTAATCACACAAACCACATCTGCTTCTGTTCTGCTTTAAATAACCAAGCAAATTGCGTGAGAAAATAAAAAAAAATTAAAAAAAAAATTCGAACATTCAGAGCATGTGTAATTTTCCAAGTAATTTCTGAAATTGCTTTCAACAAGATAAATTCTAAAAAGGGCAAGAAGTTCCTGACAGATCAGTACTTTCTAACAGCAGAGAACCCAGTATTTTAAATATTATAGGGCAATGACATAATCCATTATTATGCTTTAACATTTTGCACTCAGGTGAAGATGGGAGACTGGCATATGAACAGCTGGACAAATTTCCCCGGGAATTTGTTAAAGTTGGAAACCGCCGTGGAACTGAAGCTGCCACAGCTTTTTAGATGGAAAAGAACCTGCCTATATTTAACAGGCATTAAAGTAGGATGGAGCTGCACTTCAGTGTGGGGAGAAGGAGGAAGACTTTGAAGAATTCTAAAAGTGTTCCCAAATGTAGCAATTTACAGATTTCTTAAGGAAAAGCAGAACCTAAAATCCAGCTTCAGGGTTCCTATTGGCTCCTCTTTGCAGCTTATGATGGAATAGTTGGATGCTGAAGAACAATACTTTCTTGACTGATCCATAACAAATAATCTAATTGCAGTAATTCAGCCTCAACAAACTTCTGCGAGGTTTTTAGCATTTGGCATCTTCATATATTTTCCTATTATATTTCCTTCCTTGAAGTTGTTGTGGAAGCTTGAGACACAGGATACCGTATCTAACAAGGACAGTCAGGAGGCCTCCTGAGCAGCGCTGCAAAGCAGCTTTCCCTTCAACCCTGAGCCAAACGCCTGCTGCCATACAGTGTCCCCAGCAGCACTCCAGTGGCAGGAAACACTGCTCAGATTTCTCAGATGTGTCTCAGTAATGAAATAGAGAGCAAGTTTCTTCAAGTTTTGCCTCCAGAAACAGCATGATGTAAACCCTAGGAGTGTCACTTTGGTGACTCATTCTAAATGCCTCCACTGGTCTTTTATTTCCTTTCTCTTGCCCTCCAGCAGCAAACCATCATTAATCCAGAGATTTGTGAGGGGGAAGCAATCACGTAGGTTTCTGAAAATTAAATGAAAAGGTAAAATGCATTTATTTATTCTGAGAAGGAGTGAATACAGCTAATTGCACAAGTCCCCCAAACCATTTTTGTCCTGTAAGTTGCAGGCAGAATTGGATTTCATACACTCTAATTAGTGGATCATAGTTTCTATAGAGAAGGAACTAGAACAAACTAAAGTGGACCTGGGAGGCAGTAATAAACAGAGGGGGAAGTGAATACATCTCTCCTCCCCACACTGCAAGGATGAAAGACAGCGAGTGCTTCAAACTGTTGATTATGAGCCTTAAGTTAACAGAGGAGGTGAATAGAATTTAACAGAAGAGTGTTCCTGTACTGTGTTCATTATGCATGAAATGCTATTTAGATGTCAACTGAAGTATCCAAATTTGCATAGACGACATAGAAAATATTGCAAACAGTTCACATCAAAAGGACACCTTGTGAGCCAAACACATTGGCAGGCAGGGGTCATTTTGTTTTGGTTGGTTTTTTTTTTTTTACTGTGAATGTTACAAGAATGTACATATCTGTATATTTATAAATATATATATTCTTCCTTTAATTAAAGAAGTACATTTTGTACAGTGCAAAATGCTTACTTGTTTACTGAGTGATATAAACTCTTTTTTGCAGAAGGTGAAGTAGCCATGTTATGGATTTTATACCACACTTGTCCCATCAGTTGAATCCTTTCAACATGTCCTTTTGTATCAACTTCTGCATTTTTTTTAAAATTTTTTTCTTTTAGTTTTGTGGCATTTGTACTCACCATATTTCCTATCACGTTTAAGTTATAATAAAGATTATTTTTTAATTACTAAGCACATCAGTCCATATGTATAGTCACTCTTTCCATCAGCAGCCTCTCCACTGTCAGGCTCAGAGCAAACCGGTGTTGTGTATCATTCAAGATACTTATCAAGAAAGGCTCCACAGGGTCTAGCAGAAAATATGCTGAAGAGGCTCCAGGATTGTTACCAAACTTCCACTGATTACTCTTCCCTTCTGTGAAGACACTCTCCTCAGATGGAAGACATTCCTTATCCTCTTACAAACACTGAGGCTTATACCACACATCTCAGGGAACACAGAACTGTGTATGGAGCACAGAGCCAAAGCTGCAGAGAGCATGGGGCAGTTCACATACAGAGGTACTATGCCTAAAGGAGTTTATATCTCATTTCACTGTAGTTTAAAGCCACCCTTGGGGAAGTTCATTAGCCTAAAGCTGATCTGTTACACCATTATAACTACTAAAACCCATGGATACAGCTTGTAAGAACCAGATAGAAAGGAGCAAATCCTGCTCTCAGTGAAGTCCATGAGGAAAGCCACAGGAATTTTAGTAGGAATAGTTAGATCAAATTTAGTTCCTGTTGTGGTATCCGAGACTGACAAGCTTGAACATGGGGTACAGACATATAGAGGCTAAATTTCACTTTGAGCATTTGTACTGTTTTAGAAAATTACGTAAAACAAAGAACCATCTTCTAACGATTCATGACAACCTCAAGAAAGTAAAACAGACTTCAATGCCTCCAAAACCTGAAGGCAAATGAAAAAAGAACAAACCATGTATTTGTCTAGTAACTTGGACATTTAAAGCTTGCAGAGCTGATAACACTGCCTTTTCCTAGCACGTTAATGCAAGAGCTCTCCTTTGTGGAGTAGGAAAAAACAGAGGTGTCACAAGACTGATGCTTACCTACTGGTAAAGAAGGAACCAGCAGGCAGCAATTACAAAACCTCTTTCTCAGGGCTGCAGCAGGTTGACTTAAACAAATATAAAGGTCTGGACCACTCCAGAGAAGTGTTAGGAAAACGTTCTGTACAAAAGTAGCTCAGCAGCAGCACAGATGGAAGAGATGAGCTGGCCAGAAGTGCACTTGGGAAATGGGCTTACCTGGTGGTGGCTTATCCTCACCTCATGATTTTCATGAATTTCATTTCAAAATGTTTCTCTGCATTTTGCCCAGCCTGTAGGACCTCTATACTACTCTAGCTACAGCAGCAGCATAAGTTAGGCTGCCCAGTTTCACACTGCTTTTGGCAAGATTCCTCCTGTATCCACCATACCTTCAGAAAAGGTACCCTCTAGTTTACCCTCTCCTGCACTCTAGTATATACAGATTAATGCTGACTTTAAGCATTCAAAATTAGGAGTCAGTACAACTGCTGGACTGGGTATCTTAAGTATGGCTCCCTGATTTGCAATGGAATTATCCTGAGGATAGGATGCACAGCACCCCATTTCAGATGGCTGTGGTGCCCCTGAGGGTACGATAGAGGTATCCTCACACCCAAGGATTTGACCTTGAACGTGGCCAGATCATATTTCATTACAGGCAGTTGCTGGCAGATCAACAAACAGCAGCAAATTAAGGTTCCTCAGAACACCATTATTGTATTGTATGCTGAATTACTTTGTGTTATTGTAAAAATGGAAATAGAAATAACACACAATAAACATTTTCTGCTGAAGAAAACAGTGATGGTAACAATACAACACAGTCTTAATAACATTGGGAGCACTGGAAACACATGGCATTGGTGCATTTGCACATCTGCTCAAGTCTCAAATCCAGTTCTGAGAGCAAACTGAGATGGCCTTTGAGGAAAAGTAAATGAATATGCATCCTGCTTCCTTGGTGGGGGAGAGGGAAAGATGACCAACTTCATTACTTATGTAGAGGCTGCAACACATGACAGTGCTACAGGCCCTCACGTAAGCAATTCAATGTCAAACACCGCCTGAGTTTCAGCTGCCCAGCAAAGTAGCTATTATGGTCTAATTCACTTCTCCACACATTGTCTTCACTACAATGAGTGTTCACATTAAAACTGTTATTTTTGCAAAATTAATTATGAATTCTTCCCCATTCAAACCATTCACCTGCCCCCGGTTTGCTTGCCCCTGCTGATCCCTGCACAGCTGTTCCTTCTTGAAACATCTGACACCTGCAAACAACCCATCTCCCCCTACTTTACGTATGAAATTCTGTCCTGTTTGGACATGCACATTTTATGGGAGAAATGCTAGGCAAGAGTAGATGCAGCCTCCATACCCTCTGCAATGAAAAGGAGTCATGATGCTGGTTAAAGTGGCGTACAAAAGCATTTATGACTTCTTGGAAAGAATCACATTCTGCAGTTAGGGTCTAGAGCTGATAACTTTATTGTGCTAGATCGAATGTTCTCTGTAACTCAGCTGGACACGAAATTTGTCTTGATGTTGATTTTCAGCTGTTACATAAATGTTTCAGTAGTAAATGAGAGTTTCCTTATATACTTAAACAAAAAACATCAAATGATTTTAAGAGAATTAATCATGTAAATCTCTGAATAATTTCTACACAGTTGATGTGCCTTTCACACACGAATACAAAGTTCCTAGACTTAGTATGTAACAATGCTACTGCATGTGTGTTTAAAAAGCACGAAGGAATTTTCAGAATAATAAACAAAACTTGAACCTTTTAGAACATTTTTAAACAGCAATTAGTGCAGCATCATAAAACTTCTGACAACAGTTTCATACGTTACTGGATCAGATATAATAGGCATAGACAGAGTGCTCAAGGTTTAATGCATCTTTGACAAAGCATGTATATGGGTATTATTACTATGGCACAGTTTGGCTCTCCCTCTTGGCCTCCTGCAGCATGTTTATTTTCAGGAGTTTATACAGCAAACTATTGTGCTAACAAGTTACAGTTAATTAAACTATGGTAGCCTTGGTTTGAAGCAATAGGATGTGTTACTGAATGGCACATGCCTTTTTGACGTAAAAAGTTACTCTATTGCAGGTGGACCAATCGCTGAAATACATCCATTAGCCTACTTGAAGAACTCCCATGATTTATTCCATACACAGTAAATTTCAACAGAAGTAAAGTTCCAGCTTCTCAAGGGACTATAGTCTTCATTATTTAAATAAAAATCAAGCCAGAAAAAGCACAAGATTTAAACTTAATAAGCATTCTTCTTGAGCAACCTGAAGGTAAGACAGATACAGATACTGCACACAGACTTAGGATTTGTTTTCTGGCAGTTCTGTTTCCCAACAACAGCACCTGTATTACAGCAGTTCACAGAGCAGGTGAGATAGTGAAGTTGCACTTGCTGTCTCACTTGGATTGGTCTGCCTGGCCTGATAGTTATGCCACAGTGTTTTCTTCCCTTCTAGTCTCTGCAAATGCAATATCCCCGATGTTTAAAAATAGAGCCACCTCTGAAAAAAAAATCTGTTAACTATGAACAACAAACTGCATTGAACTGCATGTGTTTTCTTATTTACTACTGTTGAATGGTTTTGTCAGGGAGGTTGCTTAGAATCTGAGGTAGAAGTCTAAGTCACTTTGCAAGTCTTATCCATGTTTCTTGAACAGATAACCAAGGATTGTCTACAAAACAATTACCAAGCATTCAGTTGGTTTTCTCTTAAAGACAGCATCAATTTACTTGAGGTAAAATGGAAGCCAGAAGACATATTACTTCCTACAATGGTTCTGACACTCCCTGGATTTCACAACTGAAATCAGTTGCAAAACATCTGTTAACTTACCAAAGGCCACAGGGACTAAGATACAGAAGGAATCTAAAGGTGCCAATCTGATAGCTCCAGAAACTCTTTCATATATACCCCGAAGCAACCATCTTTGGCAAGGTCAGATAGATCCATGAACCAGGATCCCTCTGATGATCTCTGCCTTCTGAAAGCCACTCAACTTTAAAAGCTATGGCAATGGCCACCATTGTCAAAGCCTATCCTCAGAAAACCTTGTTACAGAACAACTGCTGAATTCACTGAGGACTGGAAAACCTGTACCAACTTACTCTCCAGCCACACCTCCCCTGCCCCCCACAGGTGCCAGTCCACCTTCTCTTTATAAGGCAATGAATGTATTACTAGAAGAGACGGTCTAATACTTCCTACTTAAGCTCTCATCTCTACAACTTTTAAAAGGCTCCCTTTAAAAGGCAAAGAAAATTTTTTAAAAAAGACATGAAAAGCATAAATTAACTAAGCTTGAGATTTTAACTGGTTACCCATGCATGTCTTTCTGAAGCCTCACCAACAGCATACAAAGTTTTTGCTTTCCCTCGATCCACCAAAAGTCACTCTGTTCTCCAGAATTCTACAAATCTAAAGAGTTAAAAACTGTTCAGGCACTCCCTAAAAAACTTGAAAGCTTCCATTTACAGTTGTCACAATTGACTTAAACCTAAAACTAGCCATTCCTCAGTTAATTAAGACACTGTTTTGGTAAAGCAAAGATTTATTTATCAATTTCCATGTATCATGTCAGACCAACAGATAAGGTATTTACACAACAGTTGAAATTCGCAGTATTTGCATTTCACACAAGCAACTACTGCATCCTGTAGTAAATTTTCCATGCAGTATCCAGATACTCCCACCGCCACATAATTCCAGTTAAAAACACCAACATCTGTAATGCTCACACAAGAGTTTCTATACCTGAGAAGGTTTAATATATTCTTTCAAGAGGAAGTTTGCAATTAAAAGCCACATACATAAGCCTATTTCAAAGTTGTCATTCCAGTTGCAAATGGTCTGCTTCCTTTGAAGTAAGATCTGATCTATTCTCCCCCAAGCCAGATGATACTTGTGACAGCCCTTCTTCACAGTTATGCTGTTCGTTTTCTTGTCTGGATTCCATTAGAGTCAGATTGTCCAGTGTCTCAAGACTGTCAGGTGCTTGCTCAGTTAGCCTCTACAAAGAAATAGAGGACAGTGAACTTAATACTTTTTCTACTTAATAACCAGTGAAATAAAAGCCTGCATATTGAATTAAGCAAGCTAATTACTTTCATTTGGAGGTTGTTGATATAATTAAAAACATTCCTCACTCACAAAAATCTTAAATTCAACTCAAATTACTACCTCTAACCTGCAGACCACATTTGCTTTAAATTTTCTTAGGTTCTTCAGTAGGATGGGTTTTCTTAGGCAACCTAAAATATGAGAAACTGCTTCCCAAGTTAAATATTTACTATAGTAGCACATAGGTTTAATTTTAGAAAAACTACTGTACAACCAATTAACTCCATAATTTTTAATCAGAGATAATGAAGCTACATTTACTCTAGATGAAATATAAGACCCAGCAATTTGTAGCACTTCAAACTACAAGTTCCTCACCTAACCTGATCTAAGGAAGATAAACAGGGCTGTAAGAGGCTGTTTTTGAAACTCAGAAGTGAGTAGCTTACAACTCATAAGTGAACTGTTGACAAACTCTAGAGAAGTTTCCAACTACATTAGTTCAAGTGAAGTAATACAATTTCTATCCATGGGTTTATCACTAACAAGCAGTACTCCGTGAATTAAAAAAAAAAAAATTAAAAAAAATCAAGTGTAGCAAATTAGTAGTGTCTTTGAAGGCTGATCTAAATAACTGCACTAACTGAAAATTAACTTGATGAAGTTTACTTCTTGATCAATCCAGTTGTTTGCAACAGTATTTCGTTTCCACCTCCCCAAGTCTAGTCACTGCAGAATCGAAATATTTGCCTGGCTTCATATCCTAGTTGCAAGCTTAACCACTGCAAAAACAACCCAGCCGATAACTAGACAGAACCTTGATGTTCAAGTCATCTACATATTTATTACAGCTTCAGAAGCTGTTACAGACAATCCACTCCCCATAGAGGAGCCATGGAATTAGTGACACAACCACCTGCCCCCAAGAAATAGAGGGGAAGCTTGAGATTGATAAGTTTATGAACTTTGTAAGACTTTGTGCACAGCCCTTTTTGGGCCACAAAACTGGCAACGCCTCAGCAAACCTTGACTTTAAAGAGCACAGTGCGCCCTTCTCCCTCTCACTGCTCTACTCTGTGTTCCTGTTTCAAATGTAACTCCTCAAAGGACAGAGCAAGTAAAGGCACTTCATTTAACCAGCAGTCTTGCACAGCCTACTAAGCATATGAACTTAAGTCACGTCAAAAATGTGAAAATGAACCTTTCCTTTTCACCATCTCCAACGTGCAAATTCTGTTAAGAGACTAGGCTGAATCCCCCTCCTTTAGAAAGCATGATCTTCATACTTTCCCATTACTCCTATAGGTTCTAGGGTAGGAAAAACGAGCTTTATGCCTCTAGAATTACAGCAATACTGCAGGAAGCAAGTCAGACAGCAATTTAAAATGAAGAGTCACATCAGCACACAGAACAGAATTCATGATTCATTATAAATACCTTTGCTAGTTTCTCACTTTTTCATTCTATAACATTAACTGAAAATTGCTTTAAATACCTCAATCACACTGGTCATGTAATGCACATGTTCAGCAAGGGACATGAGCTCTTCATTTTCTTCTTTTAGGCGGGCAATTTCACCATCCTTCAGTTCAATTTCTTTGTGCAACTGAGTTCAAATAACAAAATGTTAGAAGAGGAAGACAACAGTCAGCAGTGAAATAGTTAGTTATCTTTCAGTAGGTACCTTTTCATTTTCTTGAAGCACTTCATACAGAGCCTTCCTCCTTTCTTCAGCCACTTCTTTCCAATACTGAGGTGAAGGACTTCCTGAATTAAGAGGCTACAGTAAGTCTGAATTCTTGAAACAGTTTACAATGTCTAACATATACAAGTATCCTATGAGCTGAGATTCTAAGAACTCAGTATAACATTTTCAGAGATTAGGTGTAAAATTACAACTAATAAGACATAAGCTTACAGGAAACAGATGCTACACACTGCATTAATGACTAGACAGCACCTTCACAAAGCTGCCGCAAGCATGGCAGCAGGCTCTGCAAGATGGTCACATTTGCAAATGCTGGTCTTAATGTGTACTTTGTGGAAGACAGAAGTCTTATTCACAAGTCACTGTCTGCGCCGGGCATAATGGTTCTGAGAAACTGCATATACAGCACACTGTGCCAGAACAGGCTTTCATTTCAACTTTATTCGTCACTTGAAAACTTCAGAGCCCACCCAAAGTAACAAACTACAAGACTTCTTAATGCTGCTGCACAAAATGGTTCTCAGCTACTGGTGACCATAAACTCATTCTTAAACATTAGATATCTATACTTTATTTACTATACTTACGGAGGTTAAGTATTGTCAATTTCTGCTAGGCATTATAAAAAGCAACAAACCCCTTGTCTGAATGACGAAGAAACTGTTTCAAGTTGTACTCCAACAGCAGCATAGCATTTAAAGTACAAGAAAACACTTCAGAAATTACCACATACCTTTCATCATGAGATCTGCAGCTTGAATGGCATCATTCTCATTTTCTTGCTCCTTGTCCACAGACACCTCAGCATTACAAGCCTTTGAGGCGAACTTGTTATTCCAGAGTTTCCTTTTGACTGAAGATTTCTTCTGCATAAAACACAGTCAAGTTTAACTTCAGAGCAACATTTTTAGCTTTTATACTACCTTTTTTCAAATACAGTAGTTTTCAGCTAAAAGCTCACAAGCATTTCACTGTGCATTGAAATAATTACACACCTACAGATTATTGTTTAGTTCATACCTCATTATATCTGCCGACCAGGCTACCTGCTGCTGAGGGCTGAATCATTTTAAGAGTCCGTCTTGGGTCAGCACTGCATGTGGTATCTGTGAGGTACTTCTAAAAAGACAAATATGGTTCAGACGGTTGCCATTCCTTTTCACATAAACTGAAAATTAGTCATTCTTCCATTAAGATAACCCGGGGTTATTCATCTCAAGACAAAAATATGACACTCTGGTCTATACTAAGACTTTTGTAAATAATGGGATCTAGTTACTTGTAGCATAGATCTTAATCATGTGAAGCTATGCTCAGTCCCTAGAAAACACCCTTCGTAACGGAACTTGAACAGGTCTTCTAGCAGCAATATTCTGACTGGATTTCAAGGCCAGTTACAATGCAGTGACATACATGAACTTCAGCTGAAAGTCTCAAACTTGCATTTGAGGGCAGCAGTATGAGACTTTTGGGGACAGAGACGAAAGTGGCTGCAATTGTGCGTTTAGGTGGTAAAGTCACACATCACTGCAGGTCATAGCTGATTTTGTTACCTGTGAACACACCGTGAAGTGGTGTTCATTTAAATAGATACGTTACTTTGATTATCCATTAAAATGGATCAAAAGCTTCCCTGCTTTGATGCAGACAGCCTATTGTTCATCACCTTTCCTGTCATGCATAAATACCTCTTTCCTGCATTAAAGCTTTCTGATTGGGTTGGTTACACTGCCACCATGGGATAGCAAACAATGGCAGACAACCAAGCAAGAATAGCCAGAATACAATGCCACACCAGCGTGAGAAAGTTACAATTCACACCGTACTTCATATGACATGAGTTCGCCTTTCCCACGGTAGTTTCTGCCACCAATTATCCTACTGTTCAACTCAAGGACAAACATTAACTGCTGTGGGAACAAGAATCACACCATGTGTCAGACACTGCTCACTGCTATTGAAGGTTTAGTTAAGTACACTCTGCTAAGAAGTTATTGACCAATACTGGAGTTAACCCATTGAAAGTGCAAAAAGTGCAAAAAGCCTCACTGAAGAATTTACACCACAGAAACACTATGGAACAAGACTGACGTGTATAAGTCAGACTTATCAATTAGCAATTTTCATTAATACCAGAAGTTACATTAAAATCAATATGCCTCATGATATGAGGACTACTAGCTTCTACTATATATGGTATTTGTACAATTCTGATTGGAGCCTACATTAAAAGGTTTAACAAGAATATGTATGAATTTTAGTTACTTATCAGTCAAATCTTAAAAACCTAAATCTTGTAAGCATTTCCACCAATTCCAGAGCAACTATGATTTACGAAGGTGACTTTAGAAAGCAAACTGCTGCTTGAAAACTTCTGTTAAAGCATGCTGAAGACAAGACAGATTTAACTATTTGTGAGTTAATCCCCACTATGGAACCTACTCTACTGCCCCTTAGCAGCCAGCCAGCTTCAGTAAGCAAAGGCACTTAGCCAGCAGCAAAAAAAACCCTGAAAAATCGCATGGAGAGACAGTAAGCTCAGTGTTAAAGTAAAAAGGACTTGCTGAGCAACAAGAAAAAAAGTAGTCATAAGCCCAAGAAGAACAGCATGTTCCCAAGCCACACAAACTGCCAGATTACTCAAACCAACTAGACAGAAGCCAGGTGGAAGCTCATTGCAACAGGTCCCTTTGTATTCCTTCAGTGGATATAAAGCTTGTGTCAGAGAAGAGGTACTGACTTCAAGGCTTTAAAACCCGTACCTGCAAAGATCCTGAGGATTTTTCTGCAGTCAGCTTCTGTTTCATTTTGGAATGCATGAGACCAACTGCAACACAATAAAAAAGATAAATTAATATAACATCCAACATAACAGCTGTAACTGTTCGGGGGACACTAGCTACAGAACATTACAATTTCGGCTTATCAGCTTTTATGGCAGTACCCAGTAGTCAGTCGCGGTCACGAGGCTCTTCCAAAGCCTCGGAAGCTTGGCGTGCCTGCCGGAGATCCGAGGGGCGAGCGCGCCGGGAGGGCAGCGCCCCGTCCCGCCGGCACCAGCGCTGCCGCACGGCCACACCGCGGAGGGGCCTCGCCGCGGGAATGGCGGGGGCAGCGCCGCCCGCACCCCCAGACGGCGGCGGGGAGGGCAGGAAGGCGGGGAGGGCAGGAAGGCGGCCCCGGCCCCGGCCCCGCTCCCGCCAGCCGGGCCCGGCCCGCCCCGCCGCGCCCTCCGCGGCCAATGGGGGACGGCGAGACACGAGCGCGCCAACACCGAACGCGGCCGTGAGGTCCGGGCCGCACCGCACCGCACCGCACCGCGCCCCGCCCCGCCTCGCCGCGGCGGCTCAAGCGGCACCGAGGTGCCCCTCCGTCCGTCCGTCCGTCCGTCCGTCCGTCCGTCCCCGTGTCCCCCACTCGCCTCCAGGCTCCCCGTCCCTGCCCTCCGCGCCGCTCTCCGCCCGCCGCCTTCTCCCGCCCGTCACGCCACGTGACCCGCCGGCCGCTGCCCGAGCCAATCACGGGCCACGCCGCGCGCGCGGAGCCCCGCCCCTCAGGCCGCGGCGGGGGGCGGACCCCGTCATTTGTGGTCTCTTTATTTTAATTTCTTTTTTCTTTTTTTTTTATTTTTAATAAAGAAGTTGTACCAGAGCAAGTTTAATTAGGACTCCGCTTTACTGTCATCTCTCCGATACACAGTAATTATTTTTGCCCGTGATGTAGGCTACGGCTCTTATTAATGATGCCTGAGGTTTGCCGCTGAGTTTGCTAGAGGCCTCTCCACAGTTATGTTCCTGCAAATATTGCCGCGTTTATCTTCTATTTATGCTAGTAGCATCTTCTGCTGGCTTCTGAGTAAACATTCGCGGAGTCGAGGACATTCCTTGCGATGAAGGTCTCGCAGAGCAGCTGTCAACATTTTTCCCAAGCAATACGATGGAGCTGTTAGAAATTAGGATAACTGCAGAGGGAAGTATTTATTTAGCATGCCACTCTGTCAGCCCTCTGTTTGGAATAAACTGTATGGCACTTAGCCGAATGTCATGGTCCAGTGAAAGAAAGAAAGGCAGAACATAAAAAATGATGCATTAGGAAATCTTTAAACAAGGATAAGGAAATAAAGCTGATCTGTCTTGCATAAACCTGTTCAGTCTCCCATTGACCCATTTAAACTTGCATTGTCCACAATATCCTTTGGCAAGTACTTCTAGGGCTCAAATAACCACTGTCTAAGGAACACCCTCCCTTTTTGTTTCTCTTTGAACCCGATTCCTACACCGACACTCGATGTTCCCTGTCCTTGGACTGAAGAGACAACAATCAATCTGTCCTTATCTAGGCCACTGTTACACAGGCTGCCCTGCAGTTCTCTCTCCCAGGCCTGCTTATCTGTCCCTCACATGAAAGCTGTTCCATCGTCCTGTATGCCATTTGATTTGCTTTTTAACCACTGCGGAACGCTAGGCCAACATTATTGTGGAAAAATCTGCCATAACTCTGAGATCTTATTCTTGAATGATGGTCAATTCAAAGTCTGACACTTGATATGTGAAATTAAGATCTTTTTCTTAACGCTTTGATATATTCTTTGATGTTTGTCTATCTTGAATTTCAATGCTGTATTCATGTGTTAGTTCCATAACACCCTTCTGCACTTTTTGTCAGCTTTGTTCCTGTTATCTCAAATACTATAGTGTCATTAGCAAGCTGTCACCTCAGTTAGCTTTGTCTTCTATCAAGAAAATGAAAATAACGTGCAGAATGTCTATCTAAATTAATATTCTTCTGTTACAGTACTAAAAAAAAAAAAAAGGCAGCTCATGCTCCTAAGTCAGTTTAATTCTCCTTGATTCTGGAAGAAAATTTAAAATTTCCATGCTTCAAAACACTAGCAGATATGGTAAACTCTCGGTAAATGTATGCATAAAATCTTGCCAGCACTAAATCTCCTTTCAGAGAGATCTGGATACAGGTAATGTGTACATAAATACAACTTAAAAGCATTCATATTTTTACATCTTATATATACAGAAATATAAAAATGCAATAAAAACATCATCAAACCCATTTAAATTAGATGCGTGCATAGATTTATATGCAATGTGTGTATTTTATGGCTGTGATACAATTTTTGTAAATACTATGTTTCCAAATGAAACTTTTTCAAATATTACCTTTTCAAAATTCATGTTTAATTAATAAAAAGTTTTCAGGTGGATTTACAGTTGAGAAGCAGAAGAACTGCTTTTGGAAATACTGGTAGTTGGAAAGGGACAAGGTAATGGGAGATGGTTCTGATGTGATGATTCTGTGTTTTGCTTTTAATTTGTTCCTTGCTGGAGGCATATAATCTGGAGGTTTATTACAAAGCTGCCACTCCTTCAATTTATCCATCTGAAGAACATGTCCTCTTATGAACCATTGTGTCTCAGAGTTTCTTCAGTTTGAAAGGTTTGTGATGAACTCTGTCACCGTCTCAAAAAGAACCCTGAGAGTTTATTATTAGAAGCCTATTAATAGTCTTAATTGCAGGAAACCAGTATAATGATATGAAAATCTCAGAGGAAAAAAAACAACACACACACACACACACACACACACACACACACAAAACACAAACACCCAAAGCTTTCAGGTTACTTTACTGAAATAATTCCCATTTTTGTGGCCAAACGTTGACTTTAAATAGGGATTAGGGACTTATACAGCAAAAATCTGTCAACCCAAAGCTAGCAGAATGTATTTTTCTTCAGACTGAGTGCAATATAATGCATTTGAGCTTGTTTGTTTCATAAAAAATAAAACTCTCTATCATGAATACTTATGACTATTTGCACTTCAAGTAAGCCTAAGCAAACACACCTAGGTTTCCCACAGAGCTCAGCCAATTGGTTAGATTATTCATGGCAGCAGAGAATGTGTACTTTTTAAAGCTTTTATACTCTCCATTGCTATTGGTAAATGTTGTCAGTTTTTATAGTGAAAGACAACTGGAGAAAAAAAAATCTTCTTGGAGGATTTCATGTGCCTGGAAACGTGGGAATAGGTGCGAAGACACTTCCTGGTCTTCAACAACACAGGAGTCCCGTCTTGCTTAGATGCCAGTGTGTGGAAACTTCTTAAGCATTGTACAGAGAAAGTCTGGACTTGGCTATCTGAATCAAGTGCGGACAAAACAGTATTTCTACCTGACAGTCACACTGTGCCTTTTATCAAGGCCTTTACTGTACTCTGCACATAATCGTCTAGCTCTGGGGTGCTTAAGGACTCATTGTCTCTACCTGCTACATTAAGCACAGGTAAACGACATAGTAATTTTTTTTTATTTTGTATATAAAATTATTACATAAATAAAATTATTACATAAATATAATAAATACCTTCCTGTTTATTAGTATTTAATATAAGCAACGACTGAAAACCACTGTGGAGAGGGCCAGGGAAGGCAGTGCAGTGCTGAGCCTCTGACACCCGTGAATGTCTCATCTCAGCCCTGCCCTGGGGCTGCGACAAGGTCCGGGGAAGGAAGCCCCGAGGCCGTCTTTGGGATCTCTGACTCGCCAAACGAGCCCTGTGGCTCTCGGGGCCCCTCGCTGCTGTTCTCTTGCCCTTTCTGCCCAGTATTTCTCTAAGGGATGGAAGGGCTCCCAGCCACCCGCCGGAGGACAGTAGGTGGCAGCGTGGCATCACGCTTTCCCTCCCTCAGCCTCTTGTTTCTGAGCTTCGTGTCTTACAGACAGGAAATTCGTGATTTGCCTTCTTTTCCCGAGGTTAACCAGCACGGATGGCTGCATGTTAGTGAAACTCTGCACAAAGAAAGGATTATATACACGGCACAGTCCAGGTATAATTCATAATGCAAGCCCGTTTTCAGTGATGGCTGCTGCTATTAGATATCTCCAGAGAGTACACAATTTTCTTCAGCTGTGGATTTACCTCGAAGAAAACATTTATATAGTGCTTTAGGATTTAAAAATTAAACATTTTCTATAAAGGCTAGGAATTAACAACCTAAAACTACTTCCAAATCTGTTGACTACAAGTAATTAGAATATTATTTACAGAATGAACAAATAAAACAAGTTGTTTCAAATTTTACCCTTACTCTTGCAAGCACCTCCCGACAAACACAAAACCTACATTGGAACATGACTATTTTTGTTTTTTATACAACAAAGCAGTCTAATAAAGACAAATGCATTTGCACATCACTAAGTGAGAAAATAAGTTAAAGGTGACAGAGCACAGTGAAAAAGAGCTAGCAGTCTTTCAGATAGCAAAATACTGGGATGGAGTTAATTTTGTTCTATCCACTTCTGTCTACCATTACAATTGGTGGACTGTGGTGGACAACCCAAACCATTCTATGATTCTGTGATTCTGAGTGCATATACAGTTGTCCAGAACATGAGGTACAGAATGTTGTACACATTAAACACTGACATTTCTCTACACAAAAGCATTCCTGTTATGCCTTAGGAACTAATATTTTCTGTGAAGGCAGAAAAGTGTGAATTAGTATATTCTGACGTACATGAAAGGATTTAATTACCACCTAATTTGTGTTGTTTGAATTTACAAAGAATACTAATTTATTTTTGTCTGATGAATAAATATTTGGCACTGAATTAATCGTAGTCCTGTTTTTGAAGCAAGTAGCTTCAGGGCTGATACTACTGCTAAGACACATAGCCAGTACAATATGTGTGGAAGGTATAAACAGAAATAAAACAGAATCAATTTCATCTCTTCTTAGCTATGTCTATAACATACATACATACCAATTTGCTACAAGCTGTTAAAAACTAATTATTAACTAGAAGATATTAATTTTTAAGTAACTAATTATTAAGCCAGAAATTAGGAACAGTGACATTAGAGTACAGTCTTGCCCACATACCTATGAGTAAACATTTCATTATGAAAATAGGAATTAGACTCTGAAATTACAAAAATTTTAGGAAGAAACCCCAAAAGAACAAGATGTTTCTATAAAGTTCTCTATCCTTTTTCATTTACAGAAAAAAAAGCGAACTATTATGTAACCAAGTGCTTTATTTCACTGAAAACAGCAAGGAAATGATAAAATGGTGAATAGAAAACACAGGTTTTACAGAGCAGAAAAGGGAAAAGTATATCAGGGAGGAGATGTTCTTAACTTGCAGTGCTTCTCAGAACATGACTCACTTTCTCTCCCAAGGAATGTATTTTTGTGACAAGGTCTTTCCTACCTTCACACAGGGTGTGATTCTGTATTTCTCCAGGATGACAGCTGGAGAGTGTCACCCCTGCTGCTGAGACCCAAGTCCCTAGAGGTCGGTATGCATCTGACTCCTCAAAGACTACAGGACTGCAGCTAACTGGTGTGGTACAGTCCTCCTCACTCTGGGGAAAAGCCTCAAGGACACCAGCTGATTTGTCTGTGCTGTGCTAACCAAGCAGAAGCTGACCCGCTCTACTGACTGTTTTGCTCAACCTGGATTTAACATGCACAAGAAGCAGTATTTTTGCTGTGCTAATGGGATTGAAGCCTTAAAAAAAAGAACTATTATGTATTTTGCATCTACTGCCACTTGTCAGGTTTGTTTTGTATACCATGCACATTCCTCTCTTCTTAGTGATAGATCTTCCATTACTTTAAATTAGATTTGAAGAGAGGCGGTCTCTCATTAGATCAAGTGTTATAATTGTAACATACACACCAGCTTTCAGGCCCACAAGCTTGTCTTATAAATGCTACAACACTGCATAAACCCTTAAGAAGGATAACAATAATTAACAATTATCTAGTCAAGACAATTATGGATCAATAGAATATAAATATTTATTTCGCTAAGTCTTAGCTCCCCATACAGTAAGAACTGTTACTTAATGTTTTAACTAAGATGATGGTATTTTTGTACAGTATAAGCTTCACCACTCTGCATGATGAAGGAAAAGAAGCACAACTATATAAAAGTAGGACAAGACTCAGCTATTACTCACTGCTTTAATTGCAAATATTTCTGCACATATATGTATAATAAACATACTTGGGTTGGTTGCTGTGCTCATTTGTGTAATGTTGTCAGAATACCTTTACTAGCCAATGAGCCAAAAGAAAAAAACTCTTCACCAAGCTTGTTAAGAGAGGGAGTTGTCTATATAAGGAGGAGCAGCAATCTTTACAGAAGGAACCTCCAGTGATTTCAGCTTCCCATCCCCTTCTGAAATGTTGTGTAAGGATTTGAGCAGCCTGAGTTTGCAGAAGACAGGTGGTGGTTGCTTAACATGTAATACTTTGTACTTGATCTCCTGTTTCCTCTACGTATATATGTGTGTATATATATATATATAGTCTAAGTATATATATTCTTCTCCTCATAGCTCTTCTAGAAAATCTTCCAGAAGAAAAACTGTTCTCATGCCAGCATTACATTTGACAAATTTTTTTGGATGCGTTCCTCAACCTGGGGCTGGGCAGCTGCCCAATCCCTTGTGACTGCATCCCTGCAGTCAAAAGGGCAGCTGGAGTTACTGGGCTGGAAGAAAACTCCTTTTTTTCTCCTCTGCAGGCAGGCAAGGCGCCAGTTCCCTCCAAGGGCCTTCTGTGCTGGGGCAATCCCCACGTCAAGCAGTGCTGCTGTGCTGTGCCTTCTTTGCATCTGCTGTGCCGGCACAAAGAGGGTCACAGGCCAAGTGTGAGTCACGGCTTAAAATAGCAGTGGGCACAAGACTGCAGCACAAAATGTCATACAGGGCAGCATGGAAAACAAAACTGGAAAAAGCTGGGTGGAAAAGCAGTTATCTAAACGCAGCTCTCGTTAAGGACAGACTGATGTTATAGTTAAAAAACTCAGGCATTTTGAAATAGCCCCAGCAGTGCAGAGCTAATGTAATCCTCCTATTCAGCTGCCTTGCTTTTTTACCTCCAAATAAAGAGTTATTTTCAATAGGCATTGCCTTTGGGAGTGAACAGCAATCTGTAAGTAGGTAAAAATTGTCTGTTTCTACTCTGTTCTTGTTCAAACAACAGAGGCATGTTGTGGGCAATGCCCGTGTCAGGGAAGGCAAGATGGGGTGTTTGCATCGGAGGGCCTGACTAATGCTGGGGGAAGACAACGAGGTCCAAGGACTGCAGCACAGCTGCTGCCTACAAGACAGGCAGGAGAAAAGTGTCCCAGGAAAGGTGTGCTAAAAGGAAATAACTAATAAGAAGGTCAGGAGAGAACAAGGAGAACCAGCAAAGACAAGTAAGAGCAGAGACAGGGGGAATGAAGACCGAAATCTGCTGGAGTTACAGAACAGTGCCATTGCCAACACTGCATGGGCTTTGAAACACAATCAAATGAGAGAGACGGTGCCCGCACTTGTCTTCTGCCTGTAATCTTTGCAATATCGCTGCTGTTGCGGTGAGTCACAGGCGCCAGCTTCCAGAGAAGGGTGGGGGAGATGCCTTCACCCACCCTGGCAGCCACAATCCAGCAAGTCACGCTGCCCGTGGCTCCCCAGCACGAACCCGCACCGCTGGGTGCTTCGGAAGCACCTCCAGTCCCTGTAATGGCTGGGAAGGTTTTCCCTGGCACCCTGAGGGAAGGCACCCTCAGGCTGGGCCAGCAAATGGCGGGGCCATGCCGAGATGGCAATTGTTCTGCTCGCCCTGGGCCTGCCGAGGAGGGCACACAGCTGCCAGCAAGCTGCGGCCTCGCCTCGCTGCCGTCGCTTCCCTTCCAGACCGAACCCTGTCCTTGCACTGCAGAAGTAAAAGCGCTTACTTCTCTCCAAGGGTTAGATTTACGTCTCTGGAACAGCAATTATTTATAACCCTTAGCCAGCCTGCTCAGGAAGCGTTTTGTCCGCCACTGAGGGGCATGGGCCAACATAGCCGGGCTGGCGAGATCGGTGCTGGGGACAAGCCCATCGCCACCTCAGCTCTGAATACACGTTGGACTTTTATTGTTAAGTTAGTTTTACTTTGCGTACGTGCGGCCGGCTGAACACAAACCCCGACGGACGAAATTACACAGAAGGTGCCACTGCAAGGCTTGTTTACCAATAACACCCCCACGCTTAAGGCCGACACAAGTTTAAGCAGTAAGGCGACGGAATTGGGGACAGGGTGACGGAACTGGGGCACAGGCGCTGGCTGGGGTGTTGGGAGGGAAGCTGCCCCAAGCACACACCACGCCGGGGCGGGGGGAGAGCAGCACTTCCCTCCCTTCCCCTCCCCTCCCTGCCCTCCCTCCGCTCTGCCCACAGCGGCCCCATCCGGGTCGTTGTCCCGCGGGCACCACGCGGGCCGTGCGGCCGGTTACACCGGGGGTGACGGGGGGAGGGGGGGAGCGGGGACGAGCAGGGACGTGCGGCCCCGGTTCCCGGCGCGGTGACGGCTCGGGGACGCTCCAGGCTGCTGTTGTGCTGCCCTCCCTGCCTCTCCCGACACGGCTTGTCGGTGGCTGCGGAGGCTGAACCCTCCTGCCGGGAGCACAAGATCGCGCCCCCCCTCGCCACTCCCCCCCGCGCTTGGTACGCGCCGGCAGTGCGGGCAGGGCGGCGCCTGTGTGACTCAGGCGCTGCCATTTTGAGGGGTCGGTGGTGGCCGCGCAGCTCCGCTCCGCGCTAGCTCCGTGCCCAGGCACAGGCGCTCCCGCACCCTCCCGCCCGCTCCCGCCGCCGCCTCCGAGGACGCCCGGGCGAAGAGCGGCTCTCCTCAGGCCTTTCATCCTTCTCCCGGCCGTGCCCGTCCTTCTCCACCGCTGCTCCGGGATTTCTGTGCCCGCCGCCCTCCTCCGTAGGAGCCGCTAGCGCAGGGACCGCGTCCTCCTCCTCGTTCCGCCGCCGCCGCCTTCGCCTCTTCCTCCTCCTCTTCCTCTCTCCGCCACCATTTCCCCACTCCCCGGCTCCGGGGCGCTGAGCTAGACTATGGGGACCAGGTCGGGGCCGAGCAGCGGCAGAGCGGGCGGCCCGGTCACCGTGTCCCCTGCGGCAGGGATGGGGGGGCTCCGCGGCTTCGTGGCTTTATCTTGACATGGCTCCTCTCCGTGCTGCCAGCAGCGCCGCCGCCTCCTCCTCCTCCTCCTCCGCCACTGCTCCTCCTGCGCCCGCCGGCTGCGGGTAGCGAGTGGGTCACGGCCCCGGGCTCTCCTCGGAGCCTCTCAGTCTCTTGCTCAGCTGGGGGGGGTGAAGTTGTGGGAGGGGTTCCTTTTGTTTTGTTTTTGTTTTCCTTTTTTTCTTTTTTTCCTTTCTCTCCAGAGAGAGAAGGGAGGGGGAATACTTGCTTCCCCTTCTCTTCTTAACCTGGTCCGACGAATTTGCTAACCTAAAAACTTTTTAACCCCGACTAATCAAACACCTGTGGTGGGGGAAAAAATGTCTGGAGAGAGGAAGAAAATAACCTGATAATTGGGGATTTACTTTTTTTTTTTTTTTGGAGGGGGGGAAGGGCGTTTTTGAGGTTTAAAATTGCAGCCTAGATTTGCAATTTAAAAATAACCAAACCTCACAAAAAATTCTGACACCGAAAAGCAGGAGCGAAAAAAAAAATTACCAAAAGCACTCCATGTTGTCGTGGCCATGAAGTGAGAGGGGAGGGACGCGGTGCTGCTGGGTGTGCCCCGCCCGGGCGCTGCCGGCCTGTCCGCAGAGGCCGCCGGGGAAGAAGCCGAGGGCGCCGGCCATGCACAGCCTCGGCTGACCGCGCTCGCAGCACCCCAGACAGACAGAGAGAGAAGGATCCCCGGGGGATCAGCAGCCCAGGGAGCGAGGGAGGTGTCGGGGCATGTAGGGCGAGCCCGCGTTTGGGGCCCTGATTCGGGTTTTAGTCTCTAGGTGAGATAATACTGTCCTTCAAACCCCTGTCCGCCCCTTGTCAGTGGCCATCATGATCCGTCTCCTCTTCGGCAGCAGTAGCCTCAGGGCAATGATGAGCAGGATGAAGTTAGAAATGACTCCGCCGTCTTTTCTCTTTGCTCCCCTGCGAACCAGCGCTGTGTTGTCTGTAGTTGATTTTGTTGTTGTTGGCAGAGAAATGTTATACTTCCCGGGTTGTGCACTCTTCCTTTGCACCCTTTTCTCTGCTCTCCACCAAGTGTAATAATTCTAAAGAAAAAGACGGGCAACATAGCAATAGTGGAAGGCTGAGAATAATAATCAGTAGAGTCATGAATCTGGCTGGGGTAAAACGCAATTTGTAATTTCAGCTTCGGGTTTTTTTTTTTGTAAGCAGAGCAAAAGTACCCCCCCCCCATGGATTGGGATTGTGCCAGTTGCTTTTTATTGTACACATAAATTGTGATAAGATTTGTTTAGGGCTTGGGTTGTTTTCTTTTTCATTCTTACCCAATTATTCCTGTGGCTAAACTGTTCAAATTTTTTTCTTCAAAATTCTTGGTTGTTTTTTTTTTTTTCTTGGTTTATTGTAAAACCTCTTGTCCAGCCATGGCTGGACAACTACTTACTTTGTTTCCTGACCCCTCCAATACGACATTTTCATAACTATTGCCTGAGGTGTGGTTTTGGGTTACATTAGTGTTTGATCTATTCAGTCGTATTAGCAGGAATCAAACGACTTGTTTCTGTTGTACTTGAGTCTTACGAAAAGGTGCCCATAGTTTAGCGACAGTTTCCAAAGGCTTTAGTACCACCTGTATTACAAAATGGGGGACCCAAACTCCCGGAAGAAACAAGCTCTGAACAGACTTCGTGCTCAGCTTAGAAAGAAAAAAGAATCTTTAGCTGACCAGTTTGACTTCAAGATGTACATTGCCTTTGTGTTCAAAGACAAGGTAACTTGGTTTTAAAGTGTCTCTCTGTGTTGCCTGTTGCACGTTAAGTGTGCTGTGCAAAGTCTTGCTGTCTGATTGCATCAAATGCTTTATCCTTAATAGATTCCATTGTTTTTTAACATTTATTTTTTTAATTGCTAATTTCCATAATGTGTACTTAGACCGTGTTTGTCATGTTTGTATGTTGTAGTTGTGTAACACAGAGGGTGCCACTGCCTCATTAAATGGTTACTTTGTAACTTCTGTATTGGGTAGCTATTTTTCAAAGTTAACACTGTAACTTGTTAACTCTGATTGGGGGTGTGACTTGCACAATTGTTGGCTGTGACCAGTTGAGTTGTGAAGGGAGTCCTGGCTGGGGCGATTGCTGAGTTACTGCATCTGGTGAAAGCAGAAGGAAAGACCTGGCATTGAAGGGGGAAGTCGCAAATGGGGATGTGGAAATGGCCCAAGTGCGCACGCACATGTGAAACTGTTGCTACCATTTTGAAAGGAGCGGAGGAAGGCAAAGAGGAAATCTGCATTTGCTTGGCTGCCTCCTCTGTCACTGGATGCTGTGCATCTGGGTGGAGAGGGGAGCTGGGTGATATTTCTAAAGCTACCTGTAGACCCCCAGTTGTAGGAGAGTTTCCATCCACAGAAGGTGGAGAAGGTGCTTGTAGGAAGTAAATGTGCTGAAAAATGATGAGGAAGTGAAGATAAACGCAAATAGCAACAGAGTCCATAATGTACAAAATGCATGTAGATGAGCAGTGAAGTTGTTTAATCCCCTCAAAGGTATAGTTTTTGCATTCACTGTAATAATTATGTGTTTTTAATGAAGACTGCTCCCTGAAAAGCTTTGAAAGTCTTCTGTAAAATTCCCAAGTTGAGTTTGCTTTCATTTGTCAGTTCTAGTGCAAGCAGAGGTGGATATATTGGGATATAATTCTGGGTACTGACTCATAGTAATAGAGATATGAATGTTTGAGCAGTGCCAACAGATTTTCTTAGATGACACAAGTTTAACGCTTTTAGTTAGAGCATTTATACTACTGTCTGGTTGCTTTATATAAATTTGTTGCATGTGCCTTTGCTTATATCACAGTGAACTGAAAATGTCCATCCCATACCAGTTTGCTTTAAAGTAGGAATTTAGCTCAGGTTAGCTTAGTCAGCAAATAGTTGCCTGTAATGTGTGTTCTGATGGGGGTGAGTGGAGCATTGTTTGGTAAAATATACTTTGTCGTGTAGCTCTTAAGTAGGTCAAGACTTCTCATGAGCTACAAGAAAGCTGTTAGAAACAGAAGTACAACTTTAAGTGATTTTATATACAGCAAAAACTAATTTCATATTCTCATAATGTTTTGGCCTTGCTTGAGAGATACTGAAATATTTGTAGCGAGTATACCAGTTACTTAGCAAATTAAAACAGTCCTCCTTTGAGAGGATTATAACTTATAGCTAACTTCAAATGGGATCTCAATCACCTGCTGTCACCAAATGTGGCATTGAAAGATTTCACTTTTCATAAAAGGCCAACTATAAAAAATTGAAAAACGGAAAAAAGGTGTTACTTGATTGGCAAAGAGAAGCTTGCAGAGGGTTCTTGATCAGCCAAAGTCATGTAGTCTACTTGATGAAGCAATAATTCTATTTATGTTTAGATACAGCTGTAACGTTTGCAAGATTGGTATGTAAATTTGCATCTTTGGAGACTACAAAAATGTGTTGACCTTTTATAAGAAGTTGTTGGTCTGATTCTGTTTAATTTTAAATTTTTGCATGTAAATTTTAGAGTTGTTTGTGTCAAAGTCCTAACCCGTGTGATGTATACTTAATATATTTATACAGAAAATCACAAATCCTGAAATAAACAGTTAGCTATAACTGTTTATGTCCTTTGCCTCGAAAGGATTGTAGTCTTAAAATAATCTGTGATTTTTTTTTTTTTAGAAGAAAAAGTCAGCGCTTTTTGAAGTGTCTGAAGTGATACCAGTCATGACCAATAATTATGAAGAAAATATCCTGAAAGGTGTGCGGGATTCCAGCTATTCTTTGGAAAGTTCCTTAGAGCTTCTGCAGAAGGATGTAGTACAGCTCCATGCACCCCGCTACCAGTCTATGCGCAGGGTAAGTGTTCTTTCTACGCCTGCTGAATTTCAGTCCTTCAACACCTGTTCTTTTCTTTGTGAATCTAAGGCTGATCTTGCCTTTTTTAATTGTATCAGCTCGTTTACTACATGAAGGTTCTGTGGCCATGTGTTTGTGGGATCTAGTTTGAGGGCTAATAGCAGCATATGTGTTCTAAAACAGTTTAAAAATGCAGTGCCTATTAAGCTTTCCCTTTCATTTGTCTCATTTGAAGATATGCCTTTGGAATGTATTCTTCTTGCCACTTGGTCCTTTAGTAGGCGTGTGTTTATAATTCTTGCAACAATTCTGCTGTACAGCTAAGTGGGTTTGCTTTATGAATATTGGAAGATAGACAGTTTTTGCTAATGTTTTCTTAAAGTTGTAATTTATATTGACTGGCTACTGATACTAAAATTCAGTGTAAGGCAAGGAAGACTTTAGTTGTGCTATGAGTAATACAAATGGAAAATTACACAAACATTGTAATAAGTACCACCTCTAAATTACGTGCCTGTGTAGAGAAGTTGCTTACCTGCATCTTTGACTAATGGAGGGAATATAAGTGCAGAACTTTACTTCTCACAGGATGTGATCGGCTGTACCCAGGAGATGGACTTCATTCTATGGCCTCGCAATGATATTGAGAAGATAGTCTGTCTCCTGTTTTCTCGGTGGAAGGGATCTGATGAACCCTTTAGGCCTGTCCAGGTATTTGGTTTTGGTTCTTAACTTCTGCAAGTAACTTACTCCTGGAGGGGAGGGTAAGTGCTCTCCTTAAACAATAAGTTGGTAAGGTATGTGACTTCTGTGGGTATTAAAAAATAAGGTATTTTTATTTATAAAGATGTCAGTGTTTTGAATGCCAAATTCTACCTCCTGTCTTTATGTACTCTTATATTAGTCCTTCCAGAATTTAAGCTCCTGAAGGACCTTTGCAAACAACGCGTATGTATAGATGTGTTTGTATTTGTAGAAGTGGATTAGATGGGCCTCTTAGTACAATGCATCTTTTTGTAAATATGATCGTGTCATTAAGGTTCATATGTGGCTACATGAAAGAGGGTCTGAGATGGATGGAACCCTTTGCATTATAATTTTGCCTAGAAATTGATGCACAGGGATGTTCTGCCACAACAACGAATTAAATTGGAGTTTATATCTGCAGTTAAAGTTGTACCTCTGAATTAATACATCATTGCAATAACTAATGTCAGTGTTGGCAGAATGAAACTAGGGAATTCTTTAAATGGTGCCAAGACTCAAGTGTGTCATTGCTGTGGTCCCCAATTCCTGCTTTTCATAGATCAGAAAAGGAAAGAAACTAAAGTGGTTGCAAAGCCCCGGATTGAAGGAAATTAACAGGTTACATGTGAACTTTATCTTAATAAACGCTTTATTCTGTTCCCTCACACTGTGTAGGCCAAGTTTGAGTTTCATCACGGTGACTATGAAAAACAGTTTCTGCATGTTCTGAGCCGAAAGGACAAGACTGGAATTGTTGTCAACAACCCTAACCAGTCAGTGTTTCTCTTCATTGACAGACAGCACTTGCAGGTAAGCTTCCTTTGTCCTCATATTAACAAGTGTGTTTTAATCATAAAAAGCTTTTTCTGCTTGGGAACATCAGTGATTTTGTTGGAAAATACTCAAGTTAAAAAACTGATCATGCATTCATGATTGCGTTTTGGCAGTTTCAGAGGAAACATACTCTATAAATAGCATTCATATATGCAGAAACTAACTATGGGCCACAGATGCATTCACATAAAATGAATATTCTTGCATTAAAAATTAAGTAAGTTCTAAAATGGACCTAAAGGTGTTCTGGAAAAAATTAAAACATTGTTTTGATTTGGGTGATAATACAGAAATAATTCAAGTGAAGAATGAACAGAATAGTGGGAACATTTTATTAATTAGAGGTTGCAGACTAATTTTTAAGTTCAAGCTGTTTATGTGTTTGAAACAGTGAATTTTAAATGTCTGTCAGGTCTGCCTATTAGTCTTGAGTTAACTTTTAGTTTTAATAGCTTTTCTCTGGGTTTTGTTTGCCTCTAGACTCCAAAAAACAAAGCTACAATCTTCAAGTTATGCAGCATCTGCCTGTACCTGCCACAGGAGCAGCTCACTCACTGGACGGTTGGTACCATAGAGGATCACCTCTGTCCTTACATGCCAGAGTAAGGTACTGGCCAGCAAAATGGGGAAGATCACAGAGTGCAGCAGTGGATTTTCACTTTCCTCACCACTTTATTCTTTCAGAATTTAGAAGAAAATGGACTCATGTTCAGAACACTATACATTGTGAAACTTGATCATCCTGGATTTTTTTAATCATTTGTATCTCAGAACTTTGCAATTTTTTTTAGATGTTTTCTGCATGGACCTTGTGAAAGAGAGGATGCTCTGCACACTTCTGCATCAGCATCTTGCTAAAATGTGAAATGAAGGGACTGTACATTGAAACAAATGTATCCGAAAGCACAAGGTGATCATTTGTGGTGGTGTTCCCATTTGTGCTGGTCATGCCCCCTAACATCTCTAATGTTAACCATCAGTATTTGGAGGGTGAGAAGTGAATGTAACGGGTATAAAAGCCTTATAGCTTTGCTGTTAATGATTGTATCTAAGAGCACTATCATTCATTTTAATGAACGAAAAAGTGGCTATTACAATAGGAAGCAAATGTGGGAAAGAAGTCTTTCTTTAAAAAGGCATCTCATTTAATGTGTAGGCATTTTTTGCCTCTTTTATTTTGCTTGGCCATGTCTAAGTTTACTGGCACTTTTGTTTTGGATCTCTTTCCCCAAGTTGCTGTATAACTGTATGAAGGTATTCTTTTGAGTTGGATGCATTTATACAGATGAGGCAGACCTGGAGTCTGAAGTTGCTAAAGCAGCTCAAAAAAAAGGTAAAATAATAGCTGCAGAAACAGTGTTGGTAGAGGATTATTTTTTCTTGAGAGTTGAGACTTGTAAACTTGCAGGTGAACTGTGCAGGAAATACTGGTTTCTAAAACATTTCTTATGGAAAACCCATCGAGGTTTTTTTTTTTTTTTTTTTTCCTTTTGGAATAGACATTATAAACCAATGTAAAATAGTGTTTGGAGTGTCAAAAGTTGGTTCTGGCAGAACATTTTAAGATTGTGCAATTATAAAAGAAAGACTACTGTATAGTTTTGATGACAAAGAAGGCTCTGCTTAAGGGTTGAGTACTTTACTGGAATAAAACTGCATAAGCCTGCTCCCTTCGGATAAAACTAGTGCTTACCTGTTTAAAACTTGTATTTAGCTTTTGTTTGAAATTGGAAAAAATTGGAACTTAAATAAATTAGGTGAAAGATAACTGGTTTTATTTATGAAAGTCCTATTAATTGAATTTTAGTAGTGTCTGATATCTTGACAATGTCACCCGTTGTAAACACATAAAATGTACAGACAAAATGTTTATGAAGATTAGCAAAGATTAGTGCCAAAGGTGCTCTTGCCTGTGTGAGCCCTATGTTTTGAAAAGTATCTGCCAGAAATTATAGAATTACTATACTGTTGTATTAGTACATAGGTATTTTTACTTTTTCAGTTACAAGTCCCTACAGGTTAATCCAAAGCACCCTAGAGAAACACCACCTGAAAGCTCCAGCTTCACTTTCATAGGTGCCTTAAGTTACAAAGAAATATCTTGAAAATGCTGCTTTACACAATGCTAAGACTTTCTAAAATATTTAGTAACCACCACACAGGCTAATATCACTGAAAGTTTTCCAGCTTTAAGTGGCCTCTTTTTTGAGTGACCTGTCAGATACTATATCAAGGATTCACAGGAAGCTTGAGATAGGAAACAAATTCCAAACTCCTGAAACTTGAACATTCAAGACACTACAAAAGCTAAGTGCCAACCCTTTGCTCTGTAATTTGTCATTTTGGACATCGTCTCACCAGAGTGAGAACAGGGCCATAGTTAACCTTGCTTAGCAAAGCAAATGATGTACTTTTTGCATTAGGAATTTTGGTTTTCTTCATTCTGGTTTCTCTTAGAAGAAACCTCAAGATGAGTGGCTGTGTACAGTGCTTTTCAAGTGGCAGCAGTGGTATGATCCTTAAAGTTAATTATCTGTATTACAGGAAACAACGCATTCAGTTTAATTGCTTTAGTTTTTTATAGGCTACATATGACAGGCTGCTCATTTGTTCCTTGTGACTATGATCCTAGAGTTAAATAATACTCTACTTTCTTGGGTGAACACAGTTGGAATTAGAAGACGAAACAAAAATTTGAAATACATAGTTTTGTTAAATGTGGTCTATTCTACTCAGCTAACAAACTCAGCTTTTGCTGTGCCATCAGAATGAGTTGATTGCCATCTGCATTGTCTTAAGTAATGGGGGGAAAAAAGGTAAAGGGGATCAAGAGGCTTCAGAGCATGAGAATCTTGGAGTGTATGAAGTTTGCTCATGTGTTATTTGTCATCTTTGAAGGGTGTCTCTTTCTCCCCTTAAATGGAATGGCTTTCAAGCGAAGAGATTAAACTCTTGTTCCACTCTTAGCAGAGCTTTCAGTTAGATCTTTGAACATTTTTCTGCTAAGTTACTTCAGCAAAATGCCCTTCAGAAGTGAATGGAAGCAGTTCATAATTATCTAGCTTTTGGTTTCAGGCCCTCTTTGTATCAGCTTAGTGGCTTTTTGGTAGGCTTTCTTCAAAGTGTAGGTTTTATCTCAAAACTAGTGTTTCCAAAGCACAGTTTGTGATGGTGCACACCTAATTTGGTGTTCAGTTGATCTGTTTGCACATACAGGAAGGTCTCTTTTATAAAAAAGAATAATAGTTACTACTCCCACCAACTGCTTGTGTGGCTGCTTTGGAAATGCTAATACCAAGAACTGAAATATGTTCAATATCACAGCTGAATATGGAGTTTAACCAGGCTGCTGCTTGAGGATTTGTCATGAGAACTTTCTAAGTGCCAATGGGGCAGAGAAAAATTAAGACATGCATAATGAGGAGAAGCTTATTAAATGTCGTAGTCTGTATGTGGCTGTAAAGTTTCTCACTTTTCAAGCTTTTTCAGCTGCAAAAGAGTTACTTAAATATGGTGAGATAGAACCGCTGTACAAGAATTGCTGAAATGTAATAGGCCTGTAGCTACTTTGCAGTTAATGCCCCTTGTCGTGTCTGTCTCAAACAAAGCAGAAATTCCTTCTCAATAGCTACTTTATTACACTGAAATTAGATAGTAGAAACACATTGATATTATTTGGTGTTTTTCTTTAAAAAATTGATTACTTAATTGTTGACTAATATTTGAGCATTGAAAGTTTTAGATCAAAAGTACTGATCTCTTGTACAAGGTTTGTTGGGGTTTTTTTTGCAACACAGAATGTTAAGCCTATTAGAAACAAATATGGTGGGGTGAAAAGGTGGTAATTTTATAAGTTTTAATTTTTTAGACTCTTAATTGACATTTCTGAAAGACCTACTCGATCTGTACTTGCAAAGTAGAAAACAGAATCATTCTTCATTAAGGGTTGGTGGCCATGGTCCTTGTGAATGACCACATCTTTTTCTTGGCACACCAACGTGCAATGAATTAGTTTTAAAATTACTTTAAAACCTGATAGAAGTGCCATAAACTTGCTCCTTGCACATAGTCCCAGCTTGTGAACTCTGCAGGCATCCCTTCCCTGCCCACTCCTATTCTGCTGCCAAGAGAACACTGCTTTTTCTTGCACTTGTCATGTACTGAGTCACTAGGTTACTTGCAGTTACTGAACGCCAGCTCATGTTAAATCTGGATTTCTGTGACTTGAACAGTGAGAGGGATCACTGAAGGGTTTTTTGCCTCTTAATGGTGAGATTAGTCTAATGGACTGTTGGAGGCTTCATTCAAGATTACATTAAGGTTCCTGCCATTGAGTGACTAGAGCACATTTACATCCACTAAGCAGATAGACATGCAGTATGAGTTTACTTAATTGCTATTTACTTTTATTAGCCTGAAAAATCAACTCAGATTTTTCATTTTTGCATTTGTTGCAGCATGAAATTCACAAGCAGTGTAAGCTTACAGATTCTGGAACAGCTCTTCAGAGTGAAGTAATGAGATAAAACACTTAAAACCCTTTACATAAGGGAAAAAAATATTATTGCGGATGATTGAGGATTGGTACCAGCCTGAGTGCTGTTTATTCTAGAATTCATTTTGTGGAAATTTTCATTTTAGTAATCTTTCCTTACATACCACTCTTTGACAAACCATAAGGCCAATATTACTCTTTGTCCCTTAGTATCATTAGCACCCAGAAAGGACATTTCTGTGTACAGGCATTGCCTTCATCTGCACCTGTACTACTTGATGCCATGGTGGTGGTGTGAGAGCATGGCCTGTTTGTGGGTGTCACCTGTACCTGCTTGGCTACTGCGCTTCAGGGGTTGAGACAAGAGTGAGCCTCCACACTAGAACTGGAAGTCCCCCTAGCTTCCTCATGCACCGAGGCTGGGTGCTTTGTATTAGTTTGGTGTTTAAGTCTTCCCTGGTGTGGTGGTCTTGAAATAGAGATGAACTCCGCTGCGAGGAGTGCTGTGAAGGAGGCTGCAGTTCTGTCTGCAGCAGTAGGTGCTGCTGTTTGATCTGTGCCCCACAGCTGGGAGGGAGCTCAAGGCTGACTGGGCAGTGCAGATGCTGTGGAGGGCTGCATCAACTTTGCAGGTTAACTGAAGCTAAGTGTAATTCCTCTTCTGCACGGCTGACTGAAATGCTTTTTAGGGCTGAAGATATCCATGACCTACTTCTGCTTGGAAGGGATTTACATATGGAAAGGTCCCTTAATTTGAGCACAATTACGGTATGCTAGAGCACCCACTCAGCAAACTGCTTTTCTGGATTCCTGAAATCTATTCAAGTAGCTACTGCTTTTAAGCAAAAGAAATCAAAAATCCAGAATTTTACTACAGCACTACTGCCCCAGATACTGTTTTGGTGAAGAAAAGTAGCGATTTTTTGTTTGGTGGGGTTTGTTTGTTTGTTTTCCTGAGGGATAGCAAATGTCTGGTTTGATAAAAATTTGCAGGTAATTTACTCTGTCTTAGGTGAGAACTGTATAGGCTGCTGTGTCCCACAACCACAGCATCTTGGGATTGGGATCTGGTGGTAGCAGTCATTCAGCGAATGCATTACAGAATCACAATGATAATGTTTGTCATCGTGTTGTCCCTGAACTCAAGTAGCAAAATAGGAATCTAAGTGCTTTTTTTCTTCATTCCCATGGAGGTAAGGGAGAGTTTTGGGGCTTGCTTTCTACTGACTAAATGACTTCTGTAGATAGAGAATTCTAAAATGGTTAGTGATATAATGCAGTTGGAAATTCTTACATATTCCATGGCAGTGGCTCAGAGCCAGTCAATGAAGCTGAACAGATTCGAACTGCTGTTCAGGATAGTTATTCAACAGCCTAATTTTCTCTGTGCCCCTTCCCCATCCCCTTTAGGTGGTAACATTTGTGAATTTGAGAATTGTAAACCAACAAGGTCATCGTTAAATTGGCAAATTAACTAGCAGCTCAGCCATGAGACCCTTGTGATGGGGTGGCTCTACCTAAAAGACTAACAGGGAGTTCTGATAGTTGTGTATTTCAGCAGAGATCCCCTCCTTACCCTCTCCTCTCCCCAGTTAATCAAGTTGAGTCATCCCGAGAGCTGGAATCCCTAATGACTAAGCCCCTCCTCACTGCACCTTATTCTGTGATCAGTATTTGCCCTGATTCATATCTGGACTCCTGGTTTCAAATGCAAGAGGGAATGAGTCTTTCCTGATTCCTCATTTTCTCAAGGCATCTGTAATGCACAGCTGTACATGGTGCAACCCCCTGGATGTCAGTCCGAATGCATTCGTACAAAAGTAGTGATGTGAAACTAGCATCAAATACTTGGCTGGCCAATGTACTGCATGAAGTGGGAAGCTGAAGTTACTTTCACTGAGAAAGACAAACTGTCCCACAACATGTGGCATACCATTATGTGGTCCTCCATGAGGACAGACCTCCAGACATCAAACATGGTATAAGTACTTGGTATGTTTAAAAAAAACAAGGATGATCTCATGAAGTCACTTTATTTGCTTACTTGTAATGGAATTATGCTTAAATCTGCAGTGATGGAACCAGGTCAACCCCACAGGAGATCTGTTTATTCTGATGCCAGGTGGAGCCATGTACCATTTGTCCTTATTATGGTAATTTTTATCCACTGCTTCCTTCAAGAGTCAGCTAAGGCAAAACACAGAATTTTCAACGTGTAGGCTGGAGTGAAATCAGTAGAGAATACTTCCAAGTATTAAGTCTGATGTTTAACAGTTGACTCCCAGAGCAAGGCAAGCTCAATGGTGACAATTCCTTCTGAGATCATATCCACATTTAAGTTGTGCAATAAATTACAAGGTCAACGTGCTGCTGCTGGTGGAGGGATAACAGACAAGGTTGTCTTAAAATAATCAGTTTAATTAACTTGTTCCAAAATAACTGGCCTGCATATTAATGATGTCCCTCTTATTAATTAGGGAGCCTTAAAATACTGTTGAATAGTCTGTTGTAAGGGAGAAGAGAATTCACTTGTTATTTCAGGGAGGGTTTTTTTTCCATTTCCTTCTCAGACTGAAACAGTCCTTGCCAGGCTTGAAAGGGAACAGGAGGGTACTGTTGCTTCTGAGTTGAGGTTTGCTGCTCTCAATTTGCCTGGACGCTTTTCAGTTGTAATTATGTAGATATGACGAATGCTAAGTGATAGAATGAGACCATTTAACTATGGTAAGTTCCCAAGGCAGCCAGCGTTGATTGAGGGGAATCATGTTAAGTTGCAGTGGGACAGTTAGACAAGGACAGAGTCACCCCAGCACATGGAGCTGAGAGCATTCTCAATCTTTTGGCACGTATTGAATTTGGCACCTCCCTCATTCTCACCCTCTGCCTTTTATTTCAGGTAATAGTCAAAATCATTCTTTCAGTGTTTCAGTGAGGGGGGCGGGCTTATAGCAACTGGGGGAGCAGTTTTAATGTTCACTTTTATTTCCTTGCACTCTGCAACATGAGTACCCCATGGCACTGGTAAACTCAAGAATGAGAAAGAAAATGACTGGAGATGCCAGAACAAGATCATAGGAAGATAACCAGAACAGCAACTCCACACTCACTAAGTGTGCCCACTTGCTGTGATGGATCCTCTCTCTGCTCATCCTAGTAACTGTAGAGGAACTGGAGATGCTTAAGACTTGTAACAGAGCTCCAGGCAGAGTGAGCTGTAAAGTGAGAATTTAATGCGGTGAAGCATCTCGTTCTGCTGAACAAAGATTTAGAACCAAATAGGTTGCTCCCCTAGTAAGCATCTTTGTGGGACTGCTTTAGCAAAGCATTGCGTTCCTTTAAAGAGGATTCGGGAATGATTCTGAGTGCAAGCGCTGACAAAAAAACAATTAGGAGTGTGCTGCTGAAGAGAGGATGCTGCTATTAAAAGTTCACCTAGCCACAGGCATGTAAGCCATGCTTGCTTCTGAGACAGCCTCAGAGAAAAAGCCTTTGTTGAGAATGTATATACCATGAACAACTGTTCTAAATGTGCAGCAAAAATACATGCTGATAGCCTGAGCCCACTATAGGTGGGCTATAGGTACTTTTTCAGAGAACTTCCACTGAAGGGTTAGTTATCAGCTATATCACTTGTTTAAACGTCATTTTGGAAAGACTGATGACAGACACTTGTTCAACTTCATATTGAAATTCAATCTGCAGTCACTTAACTCACTGAAAATTATTTCCTTAGGTTGAGGAATGCGCAGAAAAAGACCCTCTAACTTCACATTTCATGAGAAAAGTCAAATGACTGAAGACAATGAGTCAGCTTCTATAACAAAAATGAATTACATGTGTTCTTTATTAGTGTAGATTAGCTTTTCCAAATCTCCCACTGGGAGAACATGCACTGCATATGTAACATCACTCTTTTTATTACAGTTTGATAGCCTTGCCATGGGTCATTTGTCATCAGTTTGAAGAAAGCAGTTAAGGCTGTCCAGAACAGTACACGAGCAGACCAGTCTTCATCTGACAAACAGCAGCTTAACTACTACATCCAACCCGAGTCAGACAATCCACAGCCTTAGCCTGATGAAAGGTCACCAAATTTATTTTGACACATCTCTAAATGTGCAGCTGATGATTTTTAAACAAACAGAACCAGAACTTCAGGTAGGTAGAGGTGAAAAGCGCCCATATTATATAACTGCATTTTAACTTTCAGGAATCGGAGATGATGAAATCTCAGGTGAATTTGTCTACAAGGGTTTCACCATACCCTCTCTCAACCACACCATGGTGGCAAACTTTTACTCAGTGAAAAGAGGTTACAAAACCATGAAATAATCTTAAAAAAAGTACTTTCAGAAAGCTTTATTGAATACTTTTAAATTTGTAATAGCATCCAGTATATTATCATTTTGCATTAGCATTTCAAACCAGTTTTGCACTATAAAAACTCTCTACTATCATCTTACAGAACAAGTACAGTTTTTAAGCATTATATAGTGGTGTTCTGAGTATGACTGTGGCAGGCCTGAAACAGGGTTGATTTGTCACACGACACCACAGGTAAAGAAAGCGGATCTCTTAAAACACTATCATGCTGGTAAACCATATGGCTGGTCCAAAGGCTCTTCCCTTCTGCTGTCCTGACCTAACAAAGCCAGTTGCATCCCCATGCACATTCTGTTGTTCATCCCAAAACAGGCACTAGTTTTAGGCTTGTAGCAATACTGGTGGTAATTTAAAAATTTTTTATGGAAGTGAGACATTCACTTTCTACAGATTAACACAAATTTGTGCAGATATTTAAGTGAGAAAATAATTCTATATGGCATTATTAAGTCCGACATTATTATTTACATTACTTTCTTATATTAATGTTCTAGAAACTTTGTATGTCTACCTTGTGCAATTAACTTCCCTGTCGCCTTATTCGTTAAATCCACGGTGGCAAATGCAAGATTTCTTCCTTGCTTCAAAATCTGAGCTGTAATCAGTACCTCTTCTCCAATCTTAGCAGCAGAAGTGTATCTTGAAGGAAGAAAAAAAACAGGTAAAAGGCTGTACATAAGACAAATCCAAGAATATTCCTGCATTTTAGACTATCATGAAGGGAATTAGCAAAAGTGGGTAACAAAGACTCATGTCTCTGCCTGCCTGCTTGCAAATCCCCACTTCTTAAAAGAATTTGAACTCCTCTAAGTACTAGCAGTGGTAAGTAAGTATAAGAGTTTCTGAGAAAATGAAGGCTAGAAAGAAACCATTGGCTTGGTTCTCAGGAAAAGCCCACTTTGGAACTGAAACAATTAGGTATCCAAGACCTTAGTTAACAGTTTGGCGTCAAGTCCTATTCCAACCACTACTGGCTCCCTACAGCCTTTCTGAACTAGTCTGGCTGATTCAGCTGCAAAATGTCATTGTTACAAAAGCTCCAGAAGGTCATTTCTGTATGGAACCCAAGCGTAGGTTAACTGTTTCCCATACCCTGGTTAGAGAGAAGTCATGGAAATCTGGGCAGCCCTCAAATGCTGTTTCCGTTCATTAGATAACTCTTTGTTTTTATTTACATGAGCAGGAGGGTGTGTTTTTAAAACACACTTCAGGGAATAGGAAGAAAGTCCCCCACATAAAGCTTGGAAAAAATTAGGAAGAACATCATCTAACCATGATCTGAGATAAGGCAACACTATTCAAATGTTAGGACTACAGAGGAGAATGTAGAATTGTTGGATATAAATCTTATTGAGATAAATTTCATCAACCAGTCCATTTTTATACATGACACCATGTCACAAGTATGTCAGTCATGCCTTATGCTGATGTAACACAAGCTCCTTTAGTTGACAAGGGCAGGGTTTCAGCCTTGTCTCATTCCCAGAGGCTGCTGCTGATCCTCTTGTGGTTCCAAAAAAAAAAAAAAAAAAAAAGGCTTCTCTGTTTCTCTCTGTTCTTTCCATTACTAAAATAGCTATCTCATGACAACTTTTTTAAAAGCTCTTTCCCAAAAAGGAAAAAAGTTGTCTTACAGAATATTCAATATCCAATCATACTTGTTCAATGAAAGCAGTAGTCCAGATTAAACAAAGCTATTAATACTTCTTCACATAACATTGCCTAAAGGTAATTTTGGATCACCTCCAGAGACAGCACCTTCCTAAGATTTTAGCCGTTATGTAATTGGGTGGGCACACTTGATAGTGTAAATAATTCAGATGTTGATCTCTTGTTATACTGCTGTAGAGAAAAACCCATCATCATAGGGGAATTTCAGGTTTTAATTTTCAGTAAGGTCCATTATCACAGTGGTAGTATAAAGCTTAAAGAGATGCTTTAGTCCCATCTGCCCACTGGAGAAATCAGAAGGTGCTGGGGGAGAGAGAACCTTGTAAAGATATAGATCGATCGCCACGCAGTTTTAAAGTTTTGGGTTTTTTAAAGACAGTTTTGAAGAGGGGTTACTTTTCAAAGATTTTTAATGTTCTGTGTTAGTTATTCCAAGTAGGACTCCTTTAGTTCAAATAAGTCATAATCTCTGCATGAAAAGTAATGAAGCAAAGCTGAGAAGCTATAATAGCATGATCAAAGAAAGTTTGAGAACTATTTTTTAAAGACACTGTGCTTTAAATTCACATTACAGGAAGAAGTATTCTCAGTATAAAACTACCTTGAAATTACGTAGAGCAAAGGAATCTTCTTCCACTGAGAAATTCTGATTCAACCTGTAAATCACGCTCTGTGTGAGCACACAAGAGAGCTAAACAGTTTCCTGTTTTAATATTTTTTTCTGGTTTAACATTTTATGGTCTAATACAAAAAAGGGTTTATAGAAAGTTGCTTACCCTAAGATCTTGGTTTTTGAGAGGACATTAATATATCTACTACACAAGCAAAGACTGAAGCTGAACCAATTTCTTAAGTTTAAAATTGAGCACATACCAACATATCTTCGCATTCTATGAATGAATGAATGGGCACTGTCTCTTAAACACATGTAACAAGTAAAAGCTTATAAAGGTCTAGCTCAAAATTTGCAACCAAATGGCAATGTCTCCAAATGCACACATGGCTCCCCTTAATTTATCAAAACAGGACTTCTGAAACCAAACACCTATGTAAAGTGGGTGCCACAGCACAGAAATTATGTACAATGGAGTCAATATGAGAAGAAAAGTTAGTATGTTTTAGTAAACATGGTGGATGATACCTACGTGATGTTCATGTCCACACTGACCCCAGGTGCTGCTCTTTCTGTGTACAGCAATGCTGCTGTTGACACGACATCCACAAGTGTGGCTGTCAAACCTCCATGTAAAGTGCCAAATCTGTTTGTATGCTCCTCCTCTACTTTCATTTCACAAACAACGTTTCCAGGTGTTGCAGAAACAAGTTTCATCTGTATAACCATAAAAGGAATAAAAAGCTTACTGACAATAGTACCAACACCCAATATTACCCTGAATCCAAATTAAAGCAGATTTTGTTTAATTCTGGACTCATGAGACAAAAGATGGAAAATATATTAATTCAACTGTCACATTAGGTATTTTCAGAAATTTTGAGCAGGAGATTGTTGCCTTAGAAAAATTTGTACTTCTAGTGCAGATAAATATTTAAACTGACACCTTAACAAAACTTCAATACTTGCTATGCTGTCAGGAATTCCTTAGGAAGCAACATTCTTAAATTTTCCTTTTGCTTTAATCTGTGAGTGAAAGGCCAGATTAGAGGGAACACGAAACTGCTCTGTGTGTACCAAAATTGTGAAGGTGTATTTGTTAGCTCACACAATGGAAATGAGACCACCAGTAATTTATTGATCATTACATTAGAGCAACCTCAGTAAGAACCAGTATTTTGAAACGAGTGCTGGAAATACTAATCAGACTGGCTTCCCTGATCTGAAATTCATATTCTTGAGTAGAAGTATCCAAGACTGTATCGTGCTGTATTACAGCATCGTTATTTGCATACACAGTTTTATTCCAGCTCAAAGGTGTTAAATACAGAATTACAGTACACCTCTGGTACCATGCTTCCTGCTGTAACCAACACATGAAACTGGAATTTTGAGACCAAGAAGTTACTGCAATTCAGTATTTTAAAATCTCTATTCAAGTTTCTTCAGTTAGTAGCACTATCTTCCAAGTCTGAAAGCAGATGAAAAACTGGGCTAAGTTCAGCACATATATTTACTCCTACAAGTAAGACTTTGAAGTACCTTTAGACTAGTAAAAGTGAAATGAGGACATATTTATTATAACTCCTACTAATTTTCAAATTTTTTATAGATTTTTTAACTTGTATTTCCATACTGTTATCAGCTGAGTTGATTTAAATATTTTTTAATCTTAAAAGGTATTAAGACTGAAATGTCTCCAGTTTCATTATTCCTTATTTAAAATGCGATGTAAGAGCTCAGTTTCAGCCAGTGTCCCTTTCTGATAAGCCAAAGTTTATTCAAATTTTGCAGAGAAATGACACCAAAGTCAACGATGATGTAGTGCACAATCTATCTACAAATGGAAAAAGCTGCATTTAAACAGAAGGGAAATCACTGAGGCAATGTCCTAATATAGAAATAGCACCTTGATCAATGAAAATCCCAAGTCTTAAATCAGGTGTGCTGTGCTGCACTCACTGGAGGCCTAAGCTTCTGACAGAATTCCTAATGAGGACTTCACTGACGTTTGACACTGGGAACAGATGGCTTTCACTTCTGTCAGGGAGTGCTGCTCCAATCCACCTGCGAGGCAAGGAAGGCATCCAGTTCCATTTGTCATTGCTCTGATCCGGCACTAGGTGCCAGCTGTCCTTGACCAAAATAGTTCAGTACTTGAGCGCTTCCAGGACACAGCTATAGCTCCTGGTCTGTACTTCTCACAGCCCTCCTGTGCTTGTCCTCCCACGCGTCTGCCTCAGGAAACAGCATGCTGCTTCAGCTTCCAGCCACTACTGCCATGCCTTTTCTTTGGAAAAGGGCTTTAAAACTCACAGTCGTTGAGCCCTAGGTAGATACCACATTGGAGTTAAACCAGAAACTAAGTCTAATGCTGGAGCTGAAAGGTTTCACACTAAAATCTGTCTTCTGCATGATTAGGCAAAATTTTGAGTTATTTAGTTACAGTACGAAAGACTTCAAGTACCTCCCAGAAAAACAGCAATTACTTTTAATTCAAACACCATTGTATTTTGATCGTTATTACGATCAAGTTAATAGCATTGTAATTGTAGAAGATGGCAGGAAGTCTAAAAGTATTCCAGAGCGAGGTAGGAAGCTTGTCTCCCAAGGCTCACTTCCAGCCAGTTACCTTTATAATCAAAAATGCTGCATTTGCTCTCCACTTAATAGGATTTTAAGGTAAAGGAGAGTAAAGATATCACAGTGAAGAGGTGACTAAAAACTAACTGCAGTCTGTATCAATAAATGAGCTTCCTAAACATAAAGCTTTATATTTTTTTAAACTTTATACTCCCAAACGTGTCTTGGAGAAACATGACAATAAGAATTGCTTTGCAAATGGTTTCTATTAAATGTATCAGATCATGGAGCTGTCAACAAAAGCACTGCTTCCATTATTACTTTTGCTCCTCTACAATGCATATGAAGCATATGAATTTTTACATGGTTTTCTTAAGATATACTTACTGCATCACTCCATGTCACAGTTACACAAACAGAAATTCAAGGGAGAATTGCAGCACTGCAAAATTTAATGAAAACACTGAAACTGCTTCACAGGAGCGCCCTACAGAGCAGCTATGCTACCACACTCTTCACAGTTTAAGGGAACACAGTGACGTCCAGTTTTTTTGAGCATAATGTACATATAATACACATGATGTACAATTAATGTACGGGTAATACCCATATTGTGTCTATAAGGAGGAGGAAGACACTAGAGCAGTACAAGACAAATACATTTCTTTATACCACAAGGTATTAGTGTAGGGCCTTGTGCGGAACCTCAGAGAGAACTAAGGTGCCTGTGTTTTCAGTCTGACTTCAGGGTGAGGAGTGAGATATCATAATGAGCTCCCTTTTCTAATTTTAAACAGGGAAGAGTAATCATTTATTCCATAACTTCACAGGCCTGGAAGTTAGTTTCTTCGCAGGAACTGCGAAGGGAAGAATATCAGCTCCTGAATGACTCCTGAAGGTTACTCAGCACAGCCCTGACCTTCAGGGAGCTGCTGCAAGGGTATCTAAGGCCAGTCGCTGAATAACAACCGTGTTTTGTGCCCCGTGTTACCGCCACGACCACACGCCCCATTCCGAGACCTGGAATCCGGGGAGAACACGGGGGGGCCTGTGCAGCCCGGCTGGGGGCCGAGCAGCCCGGCTGGGGGTCTGTGGAGCCCGGCTGGGGGCCGTGAAACCCGCCTGGGGGCCTGTGGAGCCCGGCTCGGGGCCGTGCAGCCCGGCTCGGGGCCTGTGCAGCCCGGCTCGGGGCCTGTGCAGCCCGGCTGGGGGCCTGTGCAGCCCGGCTGGGGGCCTGTGCAGCCCGGCTCGGGGCCGTGCAGCCCGGCTGGGGGCCTGTGCAGCCCGGCTCGGGGCCGAGCAGCCCGGCTCGGGGCCGTGCAGCCCGGCTCGGGGCCGTGCAGCCCGGCTCGGGGCCGAGCAGCCCGGCTGGGGGCCTGTGCAGCCCGGCTCGGGGCCGTGCAGCCCGGCTCGGGGCCGAGCAGCCCGGCTCGGGGCCTGTGCAGCCCGGCTCCTGCCGGTGCCGCCCGCTCTCCCCGGCGGGCAGGGAGCGGGCCCGAGGGACCCTGCCTTGCAGGGGCGCGTACCTTGCGGAGCACCCGGTCGAAGCCCTGCGACTCCAGCATGTACTTCATGGCCTCCCGCAGCGTCTCCACCGTGAAGCCCATGCTGCCTGCCCGCCGCCCGCGCCCCGGAACGGCAACCCCGGCGGGCGGAGCCGTGCGCGGCCTTCCGCCATGGAGGGGAGCGGGGAGGCGGCCGGGGCAGCGCGGGGCCCGCCGGAGGCGGAGCGGCGGCCGCGGCAGGATGGGGAGCAGGAGGAGGAGGAGGAGGAGGCGGCACACGTGGCCAAGCGGAGGAAGGTGCTGTGCGCCGAGTTCTCCGCCATCACCAGCAGCGACGCGGCCGTGGCACACAGGTTCTTGTCCGGCAGCGGCTGGCACATGGAGGTAGGGGCGGGGGCGGCAGGGGTAGGGCCCCGGCCCCGTTCCCGGCCCCTGGCTGCCAGCCGGCACTGTGTTTCAGACGGCGCTGAACGCCTACTTCGACCCGCCGCGGGACTCCGAGGGCGCGGCAGGCGCGGCGGCCCCGGCGCGCTCCGGAGCGTGGTGAGTGGGTGACCCGGGGCACGGCCGGGCATGGGGGCAGCGGGGAGGCAGGTTCCTATCTACCCCGCAGCAGGGAGGGAGAGCCATCCCCCATCGCGGAGATCCTCCCCGCCCCGCATCCCCCCTCAGCTGGGCCCTGCCCGCGCCGCTCCCCGGCCATTCCCTCTCCCTGAAGTGCTGCGCTTTCTCCCTGTGGATGCTCCAGCCACCTGCCCCTCCGCGGGGGGATTGATTGCCAGCCTCTTGGAGAAGGGACAGGCTCGTTTTCTTCTCGTTCCCGGGTCTTGTCCGGCAATGCACATGCAGATTTTACTGTACACACACACACGCGCGTTTGTATACGTGTAAACTATGCATTCTACTAGATGTATGCATATTTATGTTTCTGTAATTAAAATTGACACATACATGCACACCTTGTGTGGAAGTTGACACGTAAAATCTGTGTCTTGTATGCACAGTCTCACAGCACACCTGTAGGGCGTACAAAGGGTATCGAACTGCAAGTGGAATTAACTTTTACACATCTCCTCCTCCGCCTGTTGTGTTTTAACCCCAGACACAACTAAGCACCATGTACCCACTCACTTGGACACCCTCACACAGCAACACCCCCCAGTCGGGTGGCAAGGAGAATCGGGAAGAAAGGGTGAAACCTATGTGTTGAGATAAAAACAGTGTTATAGTTGAGATAAAATAAGTAGTATAATGTCAATTGTGATGGAAAGGAAGACAACAAAAAGACAGAAATAAAACCCCAGAAAGTGATGTTTGACCACCCTCTGACTGATGCTCAGCCCATCTCCAAGCAGCAGTTGGCCCCTCCTGACCAATTCCCACCAGTTCATACACTGAACATAATGCTCTCTGGGATGGAATATCCCTTTGGCCAGTTTAGGTCAGCTGTCCTGGCCGTGTTTCCTCCCAGCTTCTTACATACCTGCTTGGTGGGAGAGCATGGGAAGCTGAAAAGGCCTTATCTTGGGGTAAGCACTAGTGAGCAACAACCAAAACATCGGTGTTATCAACATTGTTCTGTATTGGATTTGCATGGCAAAGTTTTGACAGTGAGGGGCTACAGGAGTGGCTTCTCTGAGAAGGTGTCAGAAGCTTCCCCTGTGTCCAACAGAGCCAATGGTATCTGGCTGCAAGATGGATCTGCTCTGGAACAAGCGTGATCCCATCAGTGATGGTGGTAGTGCCTATGGGATAATATATTTAAGATGCTTAAAAAATTGCTGCACAGCAGCAGTTGCAGCAGAACAGAGAAGGGAGAACATGTGTCAGAAACAGCCCTGTAGACACCACTTTCAGTGAAGAAAGAGGGGCCGGAGGTGCTCCAGGCGCAGGAGCAGAGATTTCCCCCTGCAGCCTGTGGTGAAGACCATGGTGAGGCAGGCTGTTCCCCTGTAGCCCGTGGAGGATCACAGTGGAGTGGTCCACCTGCAGCCCAGGAAGGACCTTACAGTGCAGCAAGTGAATGCCCGAAGGAGACTGTGACCCTGTGGGAAACCCATACCGGAGCAGACTCCTGACGGGACCTGTGCACCCATGGAGAGAGGTTTGCTGAAACAGGTTTGCTGGCAGGACTTGTTATCCTGTGGGGAATCCTCTCTGGGGCAGCCTGTTCCTGAAGGACATGGAGAAAGAGTGGGAGCATGAGGAAAACGTTGAACTACTCAAGTGCTTTGGATTAGCTTGATCTCCGTCTGATAAATCAGAGTGCTATATGTTATCTTGTGCCTATAAAGAGGAGGAAGAACCACTTACTTCACCTGTGTACTATAGCTCTGTATGAATGGTGTCTGTATGTTTTAGTAACTGTGCTTCTAAATGATGAGATCAATATATGTTTTAGAAGATAAGGGAGGTGGTTGCAGAAGGAACAGTATTATACATGTCGACAAACAAGTAAACTCTCTCTTTAGTATTGATCTCACAGAAGATGCAACTACTAGTAATGGTGGTGACAATAATGCATGCTCGAAGCAAAAAGAAGATGATAGCAACTTCTCATTGATAACTTGGAACATTGATGGGCTGGATCTGGGAAATCTGAACGAACGAGCTAGAGGAGTCTGTACGTACCTGGCACTGTAAGTATAGCTTCATCTTTGTACTGCCATGTGCCCAGATTTAAAGGAAAAAAAGCCTTCTTGCTTTAAGTATTTACAAATCTTCATGCCCAAATTATCTTAAAGTTAGGTGCAACAGTACAACCTCTTTATAAAGCCTAAGTAGCTGAAAGTTGGTATACTGTCTGGAAGAGGCGTGAACTTAGGCAGATCCCAAAGGTTAGGTGTTTTGTGATGGTTATTTCAAAAATCTCTTAGTGAACAGTATTGTTCAAGTTGGAGTCATACATCAAGAGCATACTTCATACTTCCATCCTGTACATGAGAAGGGTACAACTGCAAGAAACTTGTTTGCCACATTCCAGTAGTATGAGTAACTTCACAATAGAGCAAAGTGTTTGAAACAACGAAGGTTTTTTCAGTGAAATTTTTTTCTCCTGCTAAACAACTTAGTTATCTATCAAAAAAGAAAATATGCAAGATAAAAGCAGTCGAATCTGTAATTATCTTTTATAGTTCTAGCAGTGAAAGCCTGCCTTGAATATATTTTTGAGCAATTTAACAGTTACATAAATTGATTTATCTTAGTAACTTATGTTAAATTAAATGTGTAAATTAAATTATTTAAACAAGTGATAATTTCCTCTAAAAACAGCAGAAATCCCTTAAATAAATACATTTTCACTTGATTTTGATTTTCGCTTTGATTTTGTTAACTGCGGTGACAGTGTTTTTCTTCTGTAAGTAAGACCTTAGGTTTATCCTTCACCTGCTTAGCCCAGGGCTATTCAGCAGTGTAGCGAAATCAGGGAGAGCTGTAAAGTCATGTCTAAATCAGCATTTTCAGGACTGCTGCCCCATGTGAACTGCTGCTGATTGCACAGCTCTAAGAAATAAAAGAGCTTGTTATCATTGAGACTGGAGAAAATGAATTACAGGCTACCTGAGGGGATCTATTGTAAGGGAGTGAGGTGGTGGCTGGAATCTTCTGGAGAACATGTTCCAAAGCTGCTCTGCAGCACCTTAAAGTGAATTCCTCATGCATGTAGTATGTGAAGCCCGTGCAAATGTTTGCAATGTCACATTATAAGGAAGTTATGCACTTTATTACCATGTCAGTTCCATGTTCTTAATAATAATTCTCCCTTTCAATAAAGGTGACATAAGTGTCATGCTGCTAAATGTGACGGAAATAGTTTTTTCCATTTTTTTTAAAGAACAGATTCTTACAGTATCAAGGGAAATGAGGGCAAGTGCACCTGAAATCCCTGATCCTGTTCTATTTGGCCTCAGACTGTAGCAGTACTACCTTTCAGTAATTAGTTGAAAGTCTTGCCTTGTTGATTTCAGATACAATCCAGACGTTGTGTTTTTACAAGAGGTCATCCCACCACATCTCTCTCTTCTACAGATGAAAGCAGACAGTTACACTATTATTCCAGGTAAGAAAAAACCCCTCGGTTTCTAAAGACAAAACCCAGAACATCAGGTTTGATTTTATTTTGTCTCCTTGCCAGAGCTTCCCAACGATTTGTAGAAATGTGTAAAGTGAAGAAGAAAGCACTTAAATTATTTTCTGTGTTTTGATATCAGAATATAGCTTGGTGCAAATGATGCAAGTGAAAAGCTTGCTTGCTGGGTGGTTCCCTTTGTATTTTTTTCTGCATTTTGAAAGACTGTTAGCAAGCATAGCCAAGAAGTACCATAGGTAACAAATTTTGTAAATAATTGCATTTAAAATATCTGAAAAATTCAAACCGCTGTTATGGAATTCATTTCACTAATGAGTTTGTAAATCTTGCAAATTAACTTTGATTTTCACAAATCCTGATAATAAGGTGTCTTTCAGAACCTTAACTTCTTTACAGTACATCACAAAATATCATTGAACATTTCTTTCCCTCGTCTTTTTTAGGTGACATAGAGGGGTATTTCACTGTCATAATGTTAAAGAAATCAAGAGTGAAGCTACTGAAACAGGAGATAATACCTTTTCCAACAACTGCCATGAAGAGGAACCTTTTGGTTGTGCATGTGAGTGAGACAGTATGTACTAAACAGCTGTATTTCTGCCTTCCAAACCAAAACTCCCAGCAAACTCTGAACTGGGTTTTTCTCTCTATGACGGTCTAACTGTAGAAAAACTTGTCCAAACATACAAACCCAGTTGCATTTGATACTAACAAACTTAAATCTTTTATCAAGTTACTTACTGTACTTTGTTTTATAGTCTCATAACGTCTGAAAACAAATCTAAAAGCCTGTTGCCCTCCTGTAAGCCACTTTTCTTCACTGTGAAACTAATATTAACCAGACTCTGTCATTCAGTAATTTACTTTGTGATTAGATTTTATCTTTGACCTTCTTATCATGGTTTGGATAGTAACATTGCCCCTTTGTTTCACACATAGGTGAGCATATCTGGTAATGACGTTTGCCTTATGACCTCTCATCTGGAGAGCACTAAAAATCAGTCTACGGAACGTATAAGGCAGCTGCAAATAGTGTTAAACAAAATGCAGAAGGAGTCTGAGTCCACTACTGTTATATTTGGAGGAGATACAAACCTCAGAGTAAGCGAGGTAAATAGAAATAAACAACCATGTTATTTAGAGAAGGTATTCTGACAAGAGCTTCTAAGGTTCTCGGGCTTTTCTGTTGTCCTCGTGAGAAATTAACTTGCTTAAGCATAACAGAGATACTCAACACTTGTTCTTGAGAAGTGAAAGGGTGACCAAGGAGAGGTAAGCATTGCTATGCTGAGGCACTGTTATGGCTGAGGTGATTTATATGGAGCCCCTGTCCCAATAACAAAATGCTTTTTTGACAATATTTATATCTGAGCAGATGCAGGGATAGTTGAGAAAGTTTCAGCTTCAAAAAAATCTTCTCATTTTGAGAACCTGATATTTACTTGCCCAACTTGACAATTCTTAGAGCTTGAAGAACCAATGAAAGAAAAGGGTGCTCTGGAGAAAGAGATCCTTGAAGTTTAATCCCCCATAATCAAGACATTCAAAATTGGCTTCTGATACTAAAAGTGGAATCTATGCATTATTACTAGAATGTCAGGGAGTCATCTCTCCCTATCATGAAACTCTTTTGTAGTGAACTAGAATGACTTTGGTTCAGAGAAAACGGTGTTGACGCCTATACCTCAGCATTTCAGAGCTGAACATTTATTTTGTAATGTGTTTTGGATTTAGAAAGAACTACAGGAATTGGTCATGCTTTAGAGTATCCTGAGAAATAATATATTTTAGTAATGTCTCCAAAATCTTTATTTTTAACAACTTAATGTTTTGCAACAGGAAAAAGCAACACTGTAACAACTGAATTCTATTTTTGAAGGTAAAACTTGTGAATTCAGTATGTTGTAGGTTTATTTTCTGTTTTTTTCTCACTCCTCTACCTTCAGGTTGCTAAACTTGGTGGGTTACCTAAAGATATTATGGATATCTGGGAATTCCTGGGTAAACCACAACACTGCCAGTATACTTGGGACACCCATTCCAATACCAACCTGAATGCTCCGTACAAGTGCAAGATGAGATTTGACCGTGTTTACTTTCGGCCTGCAGTGGAAGGGGGGCATATTAGACCTCAAAGTATGGACTTAATTGGGTTGGAAAAACTAGACTGTGGCAGATTCCCTAGTGATCACTGGGGTATTCTGTGTAATTTTGATGTGATATTGTAAAAATCTTGCATCGTTAGCTTTTAGGTGATTTATTCTTGTTTTTACAAAATGTTACCTTCTCAGTTTAAGTAGGGCATGTTTAAATTTTTTTTTTTAACATTCTCTGCTCTTGACGTTGGCAGGAACGGCTTCATTTCAAGCCAGGGTTCCCTCTTCCTCATTCTTTGTGTCTGTTCTTGAATCACATTTTGAAATATTTTTTTTTTTAACAATATCCACAAATACTAAAACAAATTCAAGTTTTAAGATGGGAGGAAAAATCTGTAAATACATTTCATGAACATACTTAGTGGTTTGAAAAGCACTTTTATTTTGGCATGTATTATGATCTTCTAATAAAACATGCTTTTTTATTTTAAGACTATTTTTACTGTGCCTGCTTTGTTTATTTTGTAACCATTTCAATCATCCTTTACAACCTTGTCTTTTGTAGGGTGTTTTATATTAGCCTCTGAAGTTTGTGTTGAATTTACATACCCCTTCAGGCAAGAAAATAAAGGAGTCGAGGAAAGAATGACTAAATCTGACAGAATAAGGGTTTCTTAAATAGGAATGAAACTGCTATTAAACAGATTTAAGAATACGATGCCTTCTATTAGACAAGAAGAGATTATAGGCAGTTCCATGGAAGTTTTTCACTTGGGGTGGTATATACCTTTGTGTTTATTAACCTGGATAGGAGTTGCAGATTAAAATGTGTTGTCTTTCAGTGAGCTTCTAGAAGCTTTTGGAAACAGCTGTGCAAAGCCTGAGCAGTCCAAGTCTCACTGACTTTGCAAAAGATCAAGCAGACTTCCTTACTCTAGGAACTGTGTAAACAATCTCATAGAAGCTGGTTTTTATAGGAAAAGGAAAGGTCCTACCTTTCTGATCTGAAGTTCAGTGCACAGGCATGGAGAGGAAGGACCTGTGTCAGTGACTTGAAGTGAACAGTTTGACTGCCTAAATTCTTTTACTTCTTTTTGTTGTTGTCTTTTGTCTTTGGTCCCGAGCCCAAAGCTTACAAACAACTTGTGTTTCGCTGAGCTACTGTGGTGGGTTGGTCCTGGCTGGTAAGCCGAGTTACCAGATAACAGTCCCAGTCCCTGGTGAGGTGGGAGGAGGAAATGGGGGGAAAAAAGGAAGAAAGCTCAGGGGTTGAGAGAAAGATGGGGGGATCACTTCCCAATTACCCTCATAGGCAAAACAGACTTGATTTGAAGAACTTAATTTGTTTCTGAAACACAGGAAGTTCCACTGGAACATGAAGAACTTCTTCACTGTGCAGGTGACCGAGTACTGGAACAGGCTGCCCAGAGAGGTTGTGGAGTCTCCCTCACTCAAAAGCCATCTGGACACAATCCTTAGTAATGTGCTCCAGTGCACTGTGCTTGAGCAGGGAGGTTGGGCGAGATGTCTACCAGTGTTCACTTCCAAACTTACCATTCTGAAATCCTATGAAATTAATTTACAGCCATATGATATGTATGTATACTTAATTACTAATTCAGCTATTGGGAAGCAAGAATATGAACATCAAACTGTTGAGGGGAAACTCCTTCCCTCTCCTCACAGAGGCCCCTGCAGCCCACAGTCCCAGCACCTGGGCACCTGTACTCAATTCAACCTTAAAAAAATATTAAAAAGCAACTTCTCACACAGGCAGACAGCAGTGGCACCCCCCTGCAGCCCTACCTGCCCAGCAAGGAAAACTCCACTGATGCCGTTATTGCTTAGCCTAACATATCTGCCTACAAGTTTCAGCCAGCCAAGTGCCAGAGGAGGAGGAGAGTGTTTTGGCACTGTCATTCCCACCTCCGTCTTACACTCTGCAAACACAGTAAGTGGGGCTCTGTGCAGTGGAAGACATATTTATGTATTCCTACTCTGAAATTTAGAACACAATAGAAGGCTATTTCAATTGGAAGGGACCTAAAGGGACCATCTAGTCCAGCTGCCTGACCAATTCAGAGCAGACCAAAAGCTAAGACATGTTTTAAGGGCACTGTCCAAATATCTCTTAAACATTGACAAGTTAGAGAATTGACCACCTCCCTAGGAAGCCTGTTCCAGTGTTTGACCGCCTTCCTGGTAAAGAAATGCTTTCTAATGTCCAGTCTAAACCACTCCTCAAAAGGTTAACCTTAATCAGATCCTCCCTTCATTACAGGAAGAGGGAAGGCCTGAGGTAGGTGTGGTTTTCCTTTGATTCAGCAGGAGGCCCAGGTGACCCTGTTAAACAAGCAAATGAACCTCAGGATGTTGAATTCATCTCCACAGAAATCAGCTGCAGAAGTCTTCTGTTCTGCTTTTGCTTCCTTAAACATCAAACCCCAAATTCCTCTTACTAAAGGTAAAGGACAACGTCCTGTTTTGGGAAGGATGTCCAAGTCCTTGTGTCCTGATTGCTCTCAACATATCCCATTATTTTATAATAGCTTCAAAAAAAAAAAAAAAGGGGAGTCACTGATACATTTTTTGACTCATGTTGAGCCCATGACGTTCTCTTTCTATTCCCAAATCAATAGTTCTATAAGAAAGTGAAAAATACCTGCAACTGACAGGATTTTACAACTGCTAGGGGCTGGCACAGGTCACACATTCTGACTTGCTTCATGATCTCTTCTTCACCAAGAGCCTTCAAAGAAACATCATGGGGGTTGTTTTCAGGGCTTACACCTCCTCCTCCCTGGTAGTTACAGCCAAAGGATTTGTGGGGAAGGTGAAGGCATGGAATAATAGTTTAACTTTTCTAAAGGTGTTGGAGGAGGGAAAAGCACACTAAACTCATGTTTCGTCACAATAAACACCAGACTATGTGGCCTTCTGTGTTATGGTTGCTTTTGTTTTTGGGGCTGCACCTTCTGGACTATTTTGGAAGACATGAAAAAGAATGACTCCTGTTGTTCTAGAATAGGTTTTTAGTTTGAGAAAGAAAGAACAAACAACCTAGCAACCAAACCAACCAAAAAAAAGAAAGAAAATATTCAGAACGTTGTGTGAATTAGCTCAATGCCTAAACTCCAGACCCATTTCCAGCATTGACTGATCCCTCCTTTGATCAACAGTCTTTCTTAAGCTTTGGAATAGATAGTGAGGGGGTATGTAAGATTTATAATAGGAACAAGCAAAGACACAACACTTTGCAAGGGCCAATTAATTTTTAAAATTATAAATGGTAGGGAAGAGGAAGACTTTATTCAGTGCAATTAGTGGTTAGCAATTCTTTCAAATGAGGAAATTATGCATACATTTTTTAAAACTCGAACTACAGAAAAAGTGAAAATATTTAAATAAATTTAAGAAGACATAAATGCTAAATGTTTTACTGACTGCTGGATATGAAGCAATACATCTTTAATTAAATGTACTTTAAACCACTTAATAAGCATCCAAATTGCTGACAATCAAGAGCAGTCAGAGCCCTTAAAGTAATTTGTCTCTTAATTTAATCAGTGACATAAAAGGTAAAATGCCTGCTGAATATAGCAACTAATACTTAAAGAGGTAGACACAGGAAAGTTAAACCGAGCAAAATATTTCTTTGCCTACAATTTGTAATTTGATTTATTTTCCTGATTCAGTAACATAATATTATGGCATCTACAAAGCCCAAAATATTTATACAAACCTGTGAATGTGAGAAAATGCATTCGTCCTCTCATATACTATTGGAGGCATTATTTTATTAATTCTTTGATTCAGGTATCAAGACAAACAATTTCTCCTGAGAATTCAGCCAGTCTTACACATTTCTACATCAAAAGATCTTGAACGTACTAAAAGAGAAGAGATATACCTAGAATAAAATAATGTTAAACATCTAGGGAGGTAAATAGATGGATTAAAAATTAAAAAATTGGGAAAATAGTAGCAAGCAAAACCACAGTAACAGCAGAAAACTCCCTAATCATTACTGAAAGTATATACCTAAATAATATCTGTGCTCTTGACTGCAGAGAGTAATCTGAAATTCTAAGTAACAAAAAATGGTTTACAAAGAGGGAGTGTATGGAAGGTTTAAGCAATAAACATCACACATCATGTTGTGGTTTGAAAGTTAGCTTCATGCAATAACAGACACCACCTATCCAAAATTAGTAGATCATAATACAAACATGATAACCTGTATTATGACAACACCTGCAGACTTTATTGTTACAGATGCTGTATAAAATAAAAGAGAAGCATAATTCCACAGAAGCAGATGGGCTGTGTTTTGGTGAGCTAATGGCATGGTTTCCAGTTGTATCAGCTCAGCATAGTAGAAAAGCTGCATAAAAGTCCTGTTTTCACTTCTGTGTATCTTAATACATTTTCATCCAGTGGCGGCAAATCCTGTACAAAATCGTGCTGAAGACAATGCCTGTGGGTGCTGTCTTGAAACACTCAGGGCAGATAAACCCCATACAGGGACTACAGAGTGAGTTCACTTAGCTTCATTAGGGTAAATTTCCCAGGTTTTTGGTCACTAGAGTATAATAAATATTCATTAATGAAGATTCAAAAATAGCATCTGTTTATTTCTTGGAGACCAGGCTTGTTGTGTAACATCAGCTCAGAGGAAACAAGAGTCCCAGTGACTGAGAAGCCCATCAGTGTAACACTGCTGTTTTGGTAATGACTGAGAGATTAGGAGGCTTAAACAGGAGGTGCAGTAGGCAGAAACACTGCTTAATTACAACAAATGAAATGGAAGTCATACTGTATCTGCAACAACCCACAGAAAAATCATTAGTGTTATCATTATTTATATATTTATGCACATATGACAAGAAATCAGTCTACTAAGAAAAGGAGATATTGTAGATCTACAGTTTTGTCCAAGGAAAAGGGTAAGAGCATTGGTTTGTTTTGCTGAAGGATAGCACTTAAACACAAAAAGGAAGGACTACACCATCCTATTATATTTCATGATACTGCTACTGATGAGACAGAGGAACTAACAAAAACTACTCAAAAATCATTTGTTGAGACAGAAGCTTTACCTGGACCTGGTAATACATATTGAATGCAAGTACAACTGAGAAGGCTGGACAAATAAGCCCAAGAAAGGGAGACTACAAAAATTCTCCCAATGACTGAAGAATCAGAAAAGAATTCTGTCTCAGGTGCCTTGAAGATGAACACAACCTTCCTTTTCAGTGTTGTCAGACATTTCCTTGAATTGAAACAGGTCAAAATTTTTAACTGTTTTAAATGGTAAGTGAGGAAAAAGGGCCTTTCTGGAAAAGAACAACACAATCTCACCATGGTGTGGTAATCAAACCGGTGCCTCTTCTAGACCTCTTTGGAACTGATGCCACATGATACACTTCCCAGCAGCTGGTTGATTTGTGAAGAAGGCAGATAAGAAGGGGAGTGCAGGGTTCAGGGTGCCCAGAGGGCTGCATCAGCTCCCTGCAATGGCAGAAACCTCCCAATAACGCCATACCTAGAGGCAGGGCTCCCCTGGTATGAGCATCAAATGAGTGGCAGAAAGTCTGTTTAGTGGTGATGGGATGGGTGCTTTTCATGTATCCAAACTACCTCCAGATGTCTGTCAGTGAGTTAGTTGCTCTTGTTGATGAAACTGCTTTTGTCTGCCCAACTGAATGCACTTGCTGCTGAAAGAAGCTGGAAGCAAGCAGACCATCATTTATTTGGTAAGCTAAGTTTTAAAGCTTTGGTGGTCTTTAGATAGCTTACAGCACACTCAGCCTATTATATCACCAGTTAAACCTACTAGCTCCTCAGTGTTATGAAAGGCAAGAACTGGCTTGGGGAGAAAATACCATTTTAGCCTCAGCTATCTGCAGTAATCTGCTTTCTTGGTCTGCTCCTCAGTTTCTTTCATAGCATTTCTGGAGCTAACAGACGGTGGGCAATAGGAGCTGCTGCTAGAGTTCATGAGTGAGAGCTGCTTGCTCTGATGCCTTTGTGTTGACATAGGACTGGTTGCATCTTGTTCGTTCAATGAGTAAGGAAAGTCTGCTTGCGAGAAACCAAGGGCACTGGACCAGCTACTGCCATGCAGAGAAAGCAAAGAGGGTCAGTGGCTGCTTTCATCCTTTACCCTCTACTTTCACTAAGATGTCTCTTCCTGACAGGATAAGAAGAGGCCTTATCTCCCTAAGCCTGTGCTGCACCAGGGAGCATTTTGCATACTGGCAGAGATGGTTCAAAAAGCTCTAGCACTGGGGATCTAAATGCACATTCTTTCCTGAAGAAGAAATAATAGTAATAAAAACAAATAATCTGCAGCTGTATCTGGTGCTTTTCGAATCAGTAAAATTAGGGACTCACAAGCACACAAAGCTTTGGAGGACGACCGTCTTTCCCTAGTTGCTCTGTAAATCAACAGTGTGTGCTGACAGGAAGGCTGCAGGGCATGGGAAATGGGGCTGCCTCTGAGAGAGATAGCCAGGCTTCCTCTCTCCACACACACTTCCTTTTCAAAGCCCAGCAGTCTTGATTAACATAAAAAAATTGCAACATTGTCATTGATGTTTTTTGTATTATTATTAGAATAATTACTTTTACATCAAATAAACAGATTTCAGCCTCCCTAACTGTGGCCTAAACACAGAAATCACAGAATTTGAGGAATCAAAATTGACATAACAACATAGCATAAAAAGTATTTTAAATGCACTCATACAATTCCTTTAGGCTCCTTCATATATATCCACAAGAAATCCAGTATAACAGTTCAGAGTTTAATATCCTTACTTTGCAGAGAAAGTACATGAGTTACTGGATCCTGGTACCAAGGGAGATTTGAGTAGCTTCAGGAAATGTCATATCGCCTATTGTTAAAAAAAAAAAAATTGGTAAGGTGGGAATCAGAGGGATAGTAAAAAGACAAGGCAAAAACAGTTGTATTCTGAAGAGATGACATTTTTACATCTTTAGAACACCTTTTGTTTCAGTCATCCCATATCACCTGCAAAATACCATTTTCCTGTGTCAAGCACTGTCAATTTATCAAAGACTAGGGAGAACTCAGCACCTGATGGGGGCAGCCATAAAGGCAACCTGGTTGTAAAGGGAAAAGTACAGACGAGAAGAAGGTGCCTGCTGAAATACTTACAAGAAAAATGCCTGCCAGTCTGGGAATCACAAGCATCCTTGAGAAGTGCAGCTGGCATCTTTGAAATGCATCTGAGTACAGAGAAACTGGAGACATACTGAGATACCATTGATAAGCACAGAACTAGGGAAATAAGGAATATGTATAGGTATATACTGTTGGGTAATTTAGGAAAATATGAACATCTTTGAACCATTCTTCTAATAGTTTAGCAAACTGTCCACTGCTTATTGCATGTATTAAAATATTTTTATACCCTCCACTTGTTCTGACATGGCAACTCCAAGGCTCTGCTCCCACATCAGTGCTGACGTTCTCCATTATGCAGCTCACAGACAAAGCTGTTTTGACAAGCAAGACAGGCCATGGTGGCAAAAATCCCATTCCCTCCCTTCACAGCAGTGAAAAGGATGCAATGTCCTCAAGTGCTGTGCTCCTTGTGCCAGGGCCTGCAGAGAGACTTTGAACTGTGAGACTGGCCAAACTGAGCCTCAGGAATCTGTGCTCCAGCAGCATCCTTGCCATAAATGTGCTCAGGGATGTGTGTGGGTTCTGTATGTGGCTTTGAATATGGCTTGTGGAGTTTATCCTGTCACTGAGTTAACTGGCTTTTGGGTTTATTCAGAATTCAGAGTCATTGTTTGTCTGCCAACCTCTAGAAGATCAATAACATGAATACATTTAGGTATCTGGACAGAGTAAATACTGCCAAGGAGCCTAAAATTAAAATCTGCAGTGCTGTGTGCATCCTTGAAATGCAACATCTGGGGTGCCTTTATTATCTTTTTAAAATCAGTAATTAGCTGTCAATCTGTTAACAGGATGATTTTTTTCAGGTCTTAGCAGTAACTGGAATTCAAGTAGCTGTGTTGGTGCTAAAATTATTCAAATATTTATATAATTGGTTAGGCCTGACTTGACTCTTGTCTGTATTGCATTCTCTAATCCTGCTATACCCTTTTAAATGGGTGGTGTTAGTCAACACAGTGATGTAACAGCATTTTAATTTCTACTACTGTCTCAACAATTTCTAACAATTCTCTTTGCCTTTTGACCAGTCATGAGAATCAAACTGATTTTTTTTCACAGACCTAGTCATGATGACTCCCATATTGCTACATTAGTCCAGCACTGCAGAAATACATATCCTTCCATGAGGGCACTATTCTGCAACAAGTCCTTGTTTTGGTCCATCAAATAAAAGCTTATCTGATGGGCTGCAAAAAAAAAAACAAACCAGGGAGGAGACTTTTTTCTGGAACAAGTTTTCCCATTGCCCCTCAGCAACTTTCACATCTTTGCTGACTTCTGAATGATAATACTAGGGAAGAAATAAATTCTATGTTCCACACATCTCTCCTCTTCATTTAGCTACTGCACTTCAGTACAGAGTCACCACAGCTAGAGTAAAAGTGATCTTTTGCTTTTGCTTTTGAAGAAAATCCTACTTTACTGACATCTTTCTTTAGGGGATACCTGTAAGCACAGGGAAAGGATCAGGTCCATGAAAACTCGGGAAGCAGGTTTTGGAGCAGGGTTGGAGAAATTCCCTTCTTCAAGGAACAGATTATAACTTGCCCCTGCATGGCTGTCACCTTTCTGTTATTTAGAGAGTGGAGGAACCACTGTTTTCATGTTTCCTTATTTTACAGAAAAGTAACTGGCAAAGTAACAGGGATCATCACACTGTGTGCGATGTGTTTTCCACAGACCACCTGCTCCACTAATTTGCAGTCTGGGATAGAAGATTAAAATTTACTCATCTATCTGAAAGTTCCCTAACATCGGTATAGCTTAGCCAGGCACTTGACGTGTTTCATATTGTAGTATTATCTGTCATTACAAAACATTCTGAGGAGAACAAGGGCACTGAGTAAAGTGCAACATTTTTTATTTCATTGCAAGGAAGGGGAGTTTATCAGGACTGTGAGGTCAGTGTGGCAAAGAAAATAACTTTCTGTGTTAGGCTTCTGTTAATAAACTTGTCATATTTTCTCTCTTCTAAGTATGAGGCAAGGAAAAAAAGAGGGATTCTTTTCATTGCAGTTGTTTGCAGTCTAGTTTTTCAGACCAAAAGATAGTCTGAATGACCTGAATTATCAATACACTACGGGACCAAGGTGAAGTACAAATTGTAGAGAATAAAATAATACTGTTTCAATGGATTAGCTTCTAAGGCAGCATTCTGTGGTTGAGGCTATTCAGAGAAGGGGAATTTTGTTTTCCTCTCAGAAACTAAGGGGAAACCAAAATGTTCCTTTTGCAATGTATTTTTGGTCTGAAAGGAGATGGGTAACTTTCTTCTGTCTGCTTGAAGCCTGCTGAACTGCATGTACTGTACTCTCTCAAAGCTTGGTTCTTTGCAGCTCTGAAAATAAAACACTGCAGTTTCTCCCTTTGACTGACTGAAATAAAACAATCTATGATGCATGAACAAGTCTAAATGAAATAATAATATCCTTAGCAGTGAAAACTGGATTGGTAATACAATAATTGAGCAGATTTATTGTCATCTCCTTGGACTAGCCTGCTGAAACAGCCTGCTATTGTATTTAATCTCATATCAGAGGAATTACTGGCTGGTAATCCATCATTAAACATCATTTAGAATGATGGATAAAAATGTCAGCTCTTCCAATATAATCAATCCATATCTCACTAACACATTATTTATGAGTCTTGTAATGGAACCTGAAGAAGTTTCCAGAGGGAAATGGAGACATCAGATGTTGTTGTAATGAGATGAGATATACTGTAGTTTATGAAATAATAACTGCATATAAAAAATACTTACCTATAGTATCAATTGTTCTTTAGCATTTTACAAATGAATCAAGTTCCTTGGCTTTCCTCTTGCTGTGTACGGCAGCTCTTCATTCTGTTTGGTTAGTAAAAATTCAGTGAGAAAAATATTTAAAAGCATATAAGAAAGACCATTTGCAAATTATTTCTAAGATACAGTGTTGGGAAAAGCCCCTGAATGTAAATTAGTAAGAAGTATTTTACTGCTCTGTTGCCGTTGGCTAAGAACTTTGGACATCTTTTCCCCCCTTAGTACTTATGCAGACAAATTGATATATTTCTTCAACTACAACACAATTCCATTTTAAGGATACTTTCTGTTGTATTCTGCCTCGAAGACCTATGAAACCTTGATTCATGCAGTTGTTGTGCAGCAGTAGTCATGGTCACAATGTCAATTGTTACCTCAGTTTAACTACATTTGAGAATCATTTTATACTTCAACTCCTACACATCGTTAAAGGAAAATGGGAAGTAAATGACTGTCTAGAGTACAAAAGACCAACTCATATTTCAGATGAAAATGAAGATAAAATGTAGTTTTGATTTGGCTGTGGAATTCCCATCAGCTGCACCACAGGTATCAGGGAGTTGGATCAATAGTTGGCTGCCCACAGGAAACAGTTTCTGTCTGTTCAGCAGCCAACGCAAAGGCAAAACTGTCATAGAGTAATCCTTATCAGACCGTCTTCATTGCACCAGACCAATCATAAACATATATGCTGGGCAGCTAGAGGTGCTTTGAATTCCTGTTCTTATCTGGGCTCTGAGCACAACGTGCTTACAAATTATTTGTTTCTAGTTGTGGAACATCATCAGTGTCGATCTCTCTTGTTCTTTATAGGCAGTGTACCCTCTCCAAACTGTTTAAGAAAGATCTATATCAAAACTTATCTTTTTTCCTGCTGAAGGAGAATCTGCTAGTACCTTTTGTGGTTGTTGTTGAAGCTTGGCTGAAAGAATTTGCTGTGTATCCTTCTGTAAGTTCTTGGAAGGTGTTTCTGCTTTATGACAGGCATTTCTGGGATTATTTGATCAAAAAAACCTGCTGACTGAAAGAAAAAGAAGCATTCTCTACAAACTCTTATTTGCATATGGCAAATGAGACACAAAACATAGTGATCTTATCTTTTTCCCCATCCTAGACGTACAGACCAGAGAAATTTCATTTCTTTTTAATATTCTTTAATTCATATAGTTTCACCTTACTTTATGTGAAGTGAGGATTTGTATACAGAACACAACAATTTTGGCTTATTTGGTGCATGGTTCTTGGAAGAGGTTTTGAAAGCACAGCACAGATTTTAAAAATGCTACTACTTGTTTATCATAAAGTAGAAGAAAAAAATTCACTTTGTCATGCAATATGACATAAATTACATTATCAAATCCCTTAGCCTAATCCTAAAATTAAGTACAGTGTTTTTGCACTTATTCAGAAATCTGTCGTTGAGCTACAACAAAACTGGTTATGCGGATTATATGTGTTCAGAAATTGCAAGGGTATTGTCTTCAGATTAAATAAAGGTGCATTTTATGGCAGCTGAAGGAGTCACACACTGGAAGGTGGAAAAGACATCTAACTAAGAACTGTTTACGACTTTTAAATTGCAGAAACCAAATATTCTCATATTGCTACAATATTATCAATATTTTAATGTTTTGAAAAGTAATGGCAGTCAGGTGAAGTCCCAGGTGACTGGAAAAGGGGAAACATTGTACTCATCTTTAAAAAGCATAGAAAGGAGCACCCTGGGAACTACTGACCTGTCAGCCCAATCTCTGTGCCTGGGAAGACCATGGAACAGATCCTCCTACAAGCTGTGTTAAGGCACATGGACAGGGAGGTGATTAGAGACAGAAAGCACAACTTCACCAAAGGCAAATCCTGCCTGACCAACCTAGTGGCCTCCTATGATGGAGTGACTACATCAGTGGACACGGGGAAGGCTACAGATGTCATCTGGACTGCTGTATGGCCTTTGATGTGGCCCTCTGCAACATCCTTCTCTCTAAATTGGAAGAGAAGGATTTGATGGGTGGACTGTTAGATGGGTAAGAAAGTGGCTGGGTAGTTGCATCCAGAGGGTAGTGATCAATGTCTCCGAGTCCCAGTGGATATCAGTGACAAGTGATGTCCTTCAGGAGTCTACACTGGGACCAGTGTTATTTAATGTCTTCATTAATGACACAGACAAAAGGATCGAGTGCACCCTCAGCAAATTTACAGATTACACCAAGCTGGGTGGTGCAGATGACACACCTGAAGGATGGGATACCACCCAGAGGCACCTGGACAAGCTCAATCAGTGGGCCCATGGGAATCTTATGAGGTTTAACAAGACCAAATGGAAGGTGCTGCACCTGGGCTGGGGCAACCCCTGGTATCAATACAGGCAGGGAGATGAACAGATCAAGAGCAGCCCTGCTGAGAAGGACTTGGGGGTGCTGGTGGATGAGAAGCTGGACATGACCCGGCAACGTGCACTTGCAGCCCAGAAAGGCAACTGTGTTCTGGGGTGTGTCAAAAGCAGCATGGCCAGCAGGTTGAGGGAGGGGATTCTTCCCCTCTATTCCACTCTGGTGAGACCCCACCTGGAGTGCTGCATCCAGCTCTGGGGTCCGCAGTACAGGAAGGATATCGACCTGTTGGAGCTAGTCCAGAGGAGGAGCACCAAGACAATGAGAGGGATGGAGCACCTATCCTACAAGGAAAGGCTAAGAGAATTGGTCTTGTTCAGCCTGCAAAAGAGCTGTGACATAACTGTGGCTTTCCAGTACCTGAAGGGATCTTACAAGAAAGATGGAGAGGGATTTTTACAAGAGCATGTAGTGACAGAACAAAGGGGAATGGATTCAAACTGAAAAAGGACAGATTTAGATTAGATATTAGGAAGAAATTCTGTGCTGTGACAGTGGTGAGGCACTGGAACAGAATGACCATAGGGTCATCTGAAAGTGTTCAAGGCCAGGCTGGATGGATCTCGAGAGACCTGATCAATGAAAGGTGTCCCTGCCCATGGCATGGCCATTGGAACAAGGTGATTTTTAAGTTCTCTTCCAACCCAGGCCATTCTATGGTTCTATAAGTCTCAGTTTTCCCTTATAGAATGTAGAATTTTGGTTGAAGAATCTCTATCTGGTTGAAGTTATCTGTGATAACTCTACCACAGAGAAATGTGTAATCTAACATACAGCAGGACTGCATTTCTGTTTATGCTTACATTGATAAAGAGAGAATACTTTCCACAAAATTCCAACCTGGAACAAAGTGTATAGATAAATTAATACTTTTAACTGACTTAAGATGAAGACTCCTACAAAATTAAGGTTTTTAAGATAATATTTCACTTTCTGTCCAAATCTTAGCAGTGAACTCCAGAACAGAAATGGTAATATATATAATTAAAAAATGAAAATGACAGAAGTGAGAAAACAATGTTGGTTTGTGCCAATAGACCAGAATATATGCAGATATCTGGTTTACTGCCTCTCTCTGAAGGGCACGCATACATCACAAAATGTCTGAAAGTGACATGTGGGGAACATTTTTTATTCATTTTTCTCAGGGGAGGGAAAAGAATATGTAAGGTTGTCTTTTATATTGTGTTCTCTCCCACACAACCATGTTTTATAGGAAAAAAATTCTTTAATGTAAATCCCTAAGGATTGTTCAATTTATGTCAACAGTGGGACTGATACTGCCCTTGAAAGCCCATATAAGATTGTTGTAAAAGTATTAGATGAGGCCATCTTACTTAGCCAGCCCTTTTTTGGCAAACTACTGCCAGGCTCTTTTATATGAGATAAGAAATGTATCAGCAAGAGGACACACACAGTCTACCTTTTCTAGCAATCATAATACTATTTCACAAACACTCAGATTTTTTTTAAAAGGGGATGTTTCTCTTTTCTCCAAGTTTAATTTCAACAATACTGTATGACTTCTAAGCAGCCTGATGGTTCAGTGGAATTGTTCCTGTCTCTTTAGCACTCTTGTGCTTTGCCAGCAAATGAGTCACTTTAAATAAATACGCCATTCAACTTCAGAAAAAAAAAAGGAATATTGTTAGTCTGATCCTTTCAGTTGAATTTTGTTTATTTGTCTAAGCACAGGACAAATAAAAAAGCACCAGCAGCATGTGGCTTTTGGAAAGAAAAATCTGGGCAGCACTGATAACAGCGAGACAATCATTAAAGCCAAATTTCATTCTGCTGCAAAGAGAAGCAAGGTTTTAAATTACTGCAAATTGAAAGCTTATGGCAATCAAAAACTGTGCCTGAAATAAGAAAAGATGTTGAGAATCAGCAAGTATCAATGGCCCTTTTAATATGTTAATATTTTGTTTTTAGTGAATGAGAATTATCTGTTTAGTTAACTGAAATGCATTCTTGAGAAAAGATGGCACTGAGAAAGAGAAGTTTTCATGTTTATTGTTGTTAAACTAAGTATAAGCTCAAAAGAGAGCCACCAGATAGGATTTTTTTTTGTGGGTTTTTTTTGGTTGTTTGGTTGGTTTGCCTTTTTTTTTGTTTGTTTGTTTTTAGTAGTCCTAGGGAAATTAAATGTCAGAACTTAAAAGAGAGCCATGGAATAAAAGAAAAGAGCAAGTAGGACAGAGAATTCGAAGAGCAGAGAGGTCTGCCAGATGCAAATAGATAATGTCTTATTCTTCTATGGGATGTTATTTGGTGATAAATACTTTAGGATATTGCTATTTTTCATCATTTGCTATATGGCTTATAATTACAGCTGGGTTACTGCTTTATCATTAGACTGCAGAAATAAAGGTACATCCTTCTTCTTTTATAGCAGTGACTGATGTTTTAATTAACTTTTGAAAAAGGGAATGGTGAAAGAACTGAATGACCAGCTTTGAGACTACTAAACTGCTGCCACAAACATATTCACTGCACAGCTATGATATTTTGCAAGTGTTTGGAGAATTTAGTAGTATTTGACTAAATATTTTGTATTATGTTCTGCAGTAAGATAAACAAACAATATGACACCCACTTTGAGAATTATATTTGTTATATATGTTATCCATATAAGCCCATGACACTTTAGATCCAGTGTAGGATTTTACAAAGAAATATTCTAAGTAAAAATATTAAATACTAATACTTACTACCCTTTACTCTCCAGATAAATTAGTTTCTGACTTATTTTGATGGGATTGAACCATCTCCCTTTTGGCACTTAGTGGGTATGTAGTTAGTAATATTGAATGAAAGCACCAGTATGCACTGTTTTATGCTATGATGTATCAATAATACGTACCTAATATATTGTATTGAATTAAAGACTTCATAAATCATCTATACAAGGGACCATACAATACTCTTAGTGAATTTAGAGGTCATAAAACTTATAAATCAATGTATTTTTTATTATTTGACTCATGTCAGAGCTTTTAATTCATTCTCTTTGCCTGTGCAAGATTACAGTAATCATATGTTTTTTAATGTTTGGGTTTAAAAAAAAAAAACCAAACTTCAGAATTTCATCTTCAGAATTGTATCATATAGGGTAAAAGATAACTTTCCGTGACACGGGGCATCCACAATGTGCCAAACTAGTTTGATTTAAAGCTGAGGTGTCTGAAATTTTTACATCAGTTATCAGCATATTTATGTTAAGCATAATGTAAACATATAAATTGAAAACATTCAATGCAATTATTAAAATTTATTTTACTACTTACAAGAAAACAGCATTGATGCTTGAGTGCTTTTAAGAAGCAGTTGCCTGGTCCCTACCATGTGCTGGAGGTCACCAGTACTGCCTGCTCCTCAAAACACCTTGGATATATCAGAAATGCTGAAGCCCTTAGAGATTTGAGATGTTTCCACTTGAAATTCTATCCAAATACTGATTGATTATTGGTTATTTCAATAGTGAAAACAACATACTTATGACTTAATAAATGCCTATGAGTAAAACTCAGTTTTTAACATAGGCAATCTGAGCTAGTGATTCACATACACCACATGTGCTTTATTGTCACAAGCACTAGGAAAGATACTTTTCATGAAATTGAAATATCAATTTGTTTGTAACTCCATGCTTTATTCATGGTATCTCAGATATTTTCATTTGTTTGTATTATTTTGAACTGAATAAAACAATTCCATGTTAAATCTGTTTGTGCTGTGTTTCCAGATCCTGGAGACTCATTCTCGACCTTTTGTCAGCTGTTTGTTGTTTTTCTAGAGAAAAATGGAGATAATTCCACTAGCAGGTTGGAAAGCCAGCCCCTGGCTGCAGCTCTGCTCCCCTGTGCCAGCCGATGCTGCCATCACATGGTGCATGGCTGGGGCAGTGTGTGGGGAAGAGGCAGGTCCCAGTCTGACACGGCTGCACTCCAGCCGAGGACTCAGTTGTGTAGATCCTTGCTATAGGTGTACATACATAACAGCTAGGTACAACGGTGCCTATCATAAATCTAGTAAGGAAAGCTATTGAATTCTGACTTCACTAGACCAGGTTGTAAGTCTTTGTGCACTGTTTCTGCTTGAACAAGGCACATGGATCCTATGCATTTAATGCTTTTTAGGAAGCCTTTGCAATAATGAGTTACGAAAACCTGCAAAGTCAGACATTGCAGGTTTAAGGAGGAAGTTACACACACCTCTGCAGTGCTCTGTTTGAAACCACTGCCACCTGCACAGAGCTAAACCATGCAGCTTCTCCTCCTGAAAATATTCTGGATGTTAGGACTGCAAGATAGAGAAACACATAACTTAGCAGAAGCCTTGCTGTTGGCAGAGACCCAGACAAGAATTCCACCCAGAAGAACCTTATGTCCAAGCGTTTGCAGGAATAGGATACTGGGTAAGAGCTGTGTTACTTTCTCTCTCACTGTAATGTGGAATGAACACTTTGGTTCTCAGCTATAATCTTGAATGTAAGAAAGTCTAATGGGAACACTGTATACTTCCAGTCTTCCAAAGTAAGTATTTATTTTCTGTTCCTGCCTTTCGGAATGTGCTAAATACTTACCAGATGCAAAGAACACCAGTAACAAGTCTTGCTGAGTTCATAAGATATTTAGAAAAAAACCTGTAATTGTAGAAGTTTCAAACCCTTGACTGTTACTATAAGTACTGCTTTTGGATTAAATTTGGTACCACTTCTTCAAAATAAATATTTTCAGCAGTCTGTGCAGTTAAGTGCATCATTATGACTAATTTATGCAGAATGAAGCAGCCTTTTTAATTGATAATGATTAGTGAACTTTCTAAATCTGTAAAGCTTCAGCATGCTTAAGCTTCCAATAAATAGCACTGCCTATTCTTACACCACAGCTTCCATTTAACAGAACAGGAAATATCTCATCCTGAAACTGCTGATTCTGCAAGCTCCAAAAAATGGGTTGCTTCATCTACAGTGCAGAAGGACTGTCAGCCCACAAAGGTTTTTATCTGACCTGTTCCAAAGAGAAAGCAAAACCTAAGAATTCAAGAAGTGATGATTAATAGAAATTAGTTTCTCTTTTTGTTTTTTTTTACCATCTGATTATGACCCTTGCTTGTTTTATATTTCAAATTGATTAGACACTTCTTGTGGTACAGTAGTTTTACCAGTTTCTAGCTCAAGGAATGGAAATCTGGAAAATAAATACATATGAATTATATAACACCACTATGGTCTCAGATGGAGCTCTTAGCTAGGCCAAGTGTAAGTGCACTGGAATGCTCAGGAGGAAACTGGTGTGATAGTGTAACAGGCAGGAGAATTAGAGCTTTTTGGTTGACGTGCTTTTGTATTTTGACCATAGCCTTGTCTCCTCATACCTGTTCTGCATTATCCATTTTTCTGAGCAAACTTGGGTGAGCTTGAAAGCAAAGCTAAAAGTTTACATGCATGCAAGAGATTAAGCAACACCATTCTAAACTGCTGTGAGTCTTCAAAGCCATATTCTCCAGTGCTGCATTTGTGAGCTGCAGAGTCCTTATGTATTGTAACTGGACAAGATTAACTCAAAATCTGGTTTTTAATCAACTGATCAAAATAAGTTGCTGTTTTGCTTTTCAGGTTTCTTGTGGGAGCAGGGCAGCTGCATAGGGGAGGTTGGTATCATCCCCCCCCTCACAAAACAGTTGGCAAAGAAGAGTCTGGAAAACCTATTCCCGTCATTAAAGAAGATTATTCTTGCCTAAATGACAACTTCACTTTCACACACAATATTGACTTCATAATCATCCATAAAATTGTGTCCAAAATGTATAATTTATTTCTTTATTTAGTTTGTGAGAAGAGAGCAAACTTATATCCCATTCAAGACATGAGAAGTCCATCTAAGTCCATATAGGAAAGAAATTTTGTGTGTACTAGTTCTGCTCTAATTTAGATTTATTCCTAAAGCTTGCAATCTGCCTAACATAAAATCATATAAAAGAGCACCATGCCTGAATTATTTCTATGTCTTTTGTGCTCTAGTGCCTAGGATAAAAGAAACCCCCATGAAGCTGTGATATGGTTCATAAGTCAACTGCTTATATCTGAAACATTATTGTTCCCAAAATAGCTACTTAAATCCTATATTGGCAAATTGTGATTTGCATATAACTGTTACTATAATTAGAAGGGAAGCTGCTGATTAAAAACCCAAAAGATTGCAGAAGTAGCAGGCAGTAATGTTTTTATTTAACTTTGTTTGGTACAAACAATGTAAAATGACAACGACATTCAAGCATTATTTGTGTGCATGGCCCTATCAAGGGTAGTTTGTCTCTCACAGATTAACTCCTTTAGCCTCTCTTGGAAGGATGTTATATAGAAGCATTTCTTTTTGTCTTTCTCCACCAATGTTTGTTCTCACTGACAAAGGTCAGAGTTAACAGCAGGACACCAATATCCACAGAAAGTGCAGTGGCAAGACAAGCATGGACTTGGTGTCATTGAGTTCCTCTCCTGTTACCTCAAAAAGTACTTTCACGTGGTTGACTACTATGCCAAGTGACAATTACATCCTGAATTGCTGCCTTCTGAAGTGCTAATGAGGCAGACTTTATGAAATCCACTCTGTGAAATGGCTCCTGCTTATGCAACATCAGGTGCAAAAAGAATTATTTGATCAAAAGTGGTCCTGCTGTGTAAGATACCTGCCAGTGAAGGGAGAGAAGAAAGGATTGCATTTTTACCAATTATTAAGCATTTATAGAACGTTTACTCCATTAGAAGTGGAACTGCTTCATTAAATATTATTATTACAGTGTATAAGGGTTTTTTTTTCGTTCCTTACTTCAACTTAGTCTCTCTGACTTCTCAGTGAGAGTTACCTTCTTCCCCAAGCCAGTGGTACTTGTTAGCTAGTGGTTAAAATGGAACGGTGATAGCAATGGGTGAAAAAAATCTGACATTTTCCATCTCTGTTAGCTTGAATAGTGAAGCAAAAACTGCAGGAAAAATACCCGTATTCTTTCAAAATGTTTTCGAGTCTGCAAAGTATACCTTTGTAAAGTTGCAGTAAAAATTTATTCAAATATTTGTGGCCACATATCTTAACACCCATTGATGTCTCAATTGTGGAAATAGGGGAAACATTCTTTCTGGGAGAAAAAAATGCCACAACCTAAATGTTCAGATTTTTCTTTACCCAAGCATCATTGCACTAAAAGAAATTTTTCAGGCAAGGCAGAGAGTCATCTTTTGCCATAGATGCAATCATTTACTGAAGTAGATGGAGTCATAGAAGGAAAAATTAGGGGCAGACTTTGACCTGTCTGTAAAACAGCTCTCCTTCTAGGAAGTCAATAAAGCAAAATATGTTGTCAGTTATGGTCAAAGTGTACTCTGCATAATACCTTGCATAATTTTCCAGGTAAGAAAAGACATGAGGCTCTGCTACACATAATTTTGACCATTCAAACTTTAATTGTTGATATGATGATGCAATTTGATACTTTCACTAAGCTTTTGGCAGTAACCTCACCTTTCACATAGAAGTTTATGCGCTGGCCATAATTTTCCAGTCAAAAAATTCTCAATACAAACATAGCTAGCATACAGATGATTCCAGTCTTAGGCCCTAGTCATTAGAATGAGATCCATCACTGTTTTAATACACTGAAAATAACGATGACAAGACAGGCATGGTAAACCCTGAGTCTGCCTGGAAGTGGTGATGGACACCATCTGCCCATTCTCAGAGTGCGTGGTACCACTCCGTTGGGTACCCTGGGGCTTGAAGGCTTTGTGACTATGTAAAGTTGCACTGGCAATCTAATGGTGCTGTACGTGGTCGTAGGTCTTTCTTTAAGAGGCCTTTCTCATTACGAGTTTGCTAACTGAGAATGAGAAGAAATTTTGTGGGAGGAGGACATCTAGTGATTCAATATGTATTTACATGCTGAGTTGTGTTACCACAGCTGAGTCTGCCAGCTAACCAGCTACAGGATTTTTGAAGAGTAGTGAAGAGGGGGGCAGGTATGCTTTGCTGTAAGACTGTGGGCTTGGGGTTCTGCTAAGAAAACATCTGAGTCAACAGCAGCCTTTTAGCCACTTGATTTTCAAATCAAGACTCTTAAATGTTACATAGAATTGGTGATTATGGTTACACTTCTCATCTACAGCCATGCCATTTCCCAGTGTGTATTTTGTTGACATTAATGACCACTTCCACAATTGCAGAATGGCCAGTAAGATCCTGATTTAATCCTATAGCTTTCAATTGAACTGTGCAACTGCTCAGCATAGTAGCATCTTGAAATGCACTGACAATTCTTTAAATATTCTTTTAAAAATATTTCTTTAAAAAAAAATCCTCCTGAAAGCGTGATTTATTACATCTCAGATGAATGGAAATTAGTTATTCAGCATTGTAACTGGAGCAGGAGGATATCCTGTTGTACATGCTCTTACCCCCTGACAGACTGGATTTCTCCTGCCAAATTTCGTTTTGGAAAAAACCCCTGCTAATAACATATAGCTTTTCATGTCTGTATTTGTACTAAACTAGTAACTGGTGTGGTTGAAGCTCTGTGTGTATGTTACAGGCAAATATCAATATGAGCAATTCTCAAAATCACAGGGCAGATCCAGAGGGGTTAAAATATCTGTTCAAACCATGTTAAGAAATCACACCCCTGATTCAGGACTGAATCCCACCCATTTATACCAGAGTAAAACCCAAACACGGAGCTGACTTTTTCAAGAATAGCTTATACTGGTAAATACAATGTATTGGAATTCTAAATATTTGGCTTTGAGAGGTATCAGTTATTCCCTAGGTAGTCTTAGACTTGCTATGCTGTACGATGCTTGTAGGTGGCATCGTCTCACCTTCCTAGTACAAATATTCCTCTGCATCTGACTTTTCTCGGAAGGTAATAGCAGATGATAGATGGTAGCATAAAGCCCTGCTCAAGGCAATTTTCCTTTGTATCTCACTGTATTCCTCATTACTGAAGTGATCCTAACTTATATAACCTCCCCTGTAAAGCCACTGCTCTCCCTGCTGAAAGGAGCTATTGAGCAGTGGAAGGAGCAGTAGCAATCTCCTCCTGCCCTCCCTTGCAGAAGTTTTGAGGCTCTGAAGGTGCTGATCCAGAGCCAGGGACAGAGAACTTGGGGGAAAGCAAATTCCAGCAGCCCTGAGCTGGTGAGGCTGCATGAGAAAGGACAGAGCAGAGCACAGAAAAAATGCACTTCAGGAGCCATGGCGGTACTAACAACTCAAGTTGTTTGCATTGCCTGCATCTAACATGACTATAAGACATGTTAGTCCTAGAACATGTGAAAATGGTGAACTTTGGAGGATTATTATAGTAAAGCAAATAAATATGAAGTAGATTAATTTTCAACATGCTCTTGATTTAGTGGTTTTACAGCTTTCATTTCTTGTCCTCATATTCAGAAACCTTCTGTTTCCACTAAGAGCAAAATTTTAACTGAAATAGAAGAATGTGTTCTACTTTATTTCAGGTCATATAATGAATTAGAAAATAATTTCAGTGAAAATAAAATCAGATAAAAAGGAAACCCTTCTTTCATCTCATTAGAGAACCCAAAGCAAGGTTCTGAAGTAATTCTTAGGGAAATAGATTGAATTCTGTACTATTGTTTATTGTAGCATTTGATTACTAATACTGGTATACAAAGCATATGACTATGTTATATAGAGAGAAAGTTACTTATTTTTCTTTTTTTTAGCCAATATAGCCCAAGGAAATTGCCTGAAACAAGAATTCTGTTTTTTTTTTCTTTTTTTTAAGGAAAAATACTCCTGGGTGCCTTTCAGCCTTATTACCATGTCTGTTTCTTAAACCCCATTGATTATTGAACTAACAATTCAAATTTCCCTGCACATGAACAATTTCTCTCAAGGAAAAGGGAGATTTCTTTGTCATGCAGAAAATTTTTGTTTCAAAGTTTGATAAACAAAATTGTCATTGACATTCTGTGATTGCTACCCAAGATTCTGATTTTTAATAATTCCAACCTGACAGAAATTTTTTCTTCTTAAATAAAGAAAAATCCTTCTCTTAATAAAAATATATAAAAATGCATCACTTCCTTCTATTTCCTGATTCTGAAAGGTTCCAAGCTCTGAACATAATGAAACTGAGGACCCTTGAGTGTGACCCGAAGAACCAGAATGGTGAAGAATTGTGATACAGAGGTTTAGCCCATATCATTGCAGCTGCTTGACACTAGAAAAATGAGAAATGAGTGCTCCATTGCTAAATATAATGAATTCCTTTTCTGTCCTGTCTTGTCACAAATGGTCAAACTTCATTGAGGAAGAGAAAGATGTGGTGCCTGCACATATAAAGAGGAATATGAACATACATATTTTTAATGGAGAAATGTTGTTTATTGTCACAGGAGGATTTTTGTGGCATCAGATACTGCATAATTCTTCCAAATAAGGAATTTTAAGATTAGCAGATAGAGTGATGCAACACAATTTCCTTATCTTCAGAGCAATTTTCTATTATTTGCAAAAATGGCTACATATTCAAGACCATAAATACTGCTAAGTGGCTTTATTTCAGGATAACTTTTAAGCCACATATACAATAGAACAAGGCAACCACTTTTAGTTAGAATTAGATTTATATACTTTACTGAATCAGAGCATGAAACACCTCAATATTTAATAGTAACACAACTTACACTTTTAATTGTTTTTACAATTGTATTAAATTAAATTCAATGTGGTTCCACTTGATTTTGACATCAGAAATAGGTGTCATTTATTGTTTTATGCCACATGTACTGTCAATAAAAGATGGTCAGATTTCTCTGGATGATCACTCTTAAATGCTCATAATTACCATTTCATTCAGTTATGATGATATTAAAACTGCAAATTTGCCACCTCAGGCAAATTTCAATTTACACCCAGTCACTAGTCTAGGCTTTTGCTAATTAGACTGATCTGAGGATACAGTAGGATACACCCGCATATTCCTTAGAGCTCTTTTAACCCAGCGTATATTCTGAGGGACATTATAAGTTCATGCTCAGGATGAGTGCCCCTGCAAGCCAAAGGAGTCTTTCTGGCACAAGACTCAATTTGTATGTCTCAACTCTAGTGATAACAAATTATACCTAAACTTTCCAAAATGTGTAAGTAATATTTATACATTTAGTAAAGGTAAGATCTCTGCAACAACATAAATTATATATCATTCACTTTTACGGTCCTTGTTGGCAAGTGGAATACAATAGATTTCTTCTGTGCAAAGCTGAAGGGATGCTGGAATCACTGAGCAGCTTGAAGACCTGCTGTCATGATAGAATGAGTGCTTCCTGGTAATTCAAAATATCCTATTGATTTGAAACCTATTGTGGTTTAACTCCAGCCAGCACCTAAATATCACACATACGCTGCTCAATTATTCCCCTCCCTGCCCCCTCATGTTGGGATGGGAAGGAGGGTCAGGGAATTTAGAAAAAGTAAAACTCATGGGTTGAGATAAGAGCAGTTTGATAGTGGAAACAAAGTAAAATATAATAATAATAACAACAATAATAATTATTATAGTAATAAAGAGGAGACAAAGAAAGAGATAACAAACGAGGAACAACTGTTGCACAATATGATTGCTCATCACATTCTGCCCAGATGCTCAGCCTGTCCTGGACATATGTCTGAGATGGGTCCTGACTATATTCTTTCAATTTATATGGTTTCTATACTGACCATGATGTTTTATGGTGTGGAATATCCTTTGGCCAGATTGGACCAGCTGTCCTGGCCACAATCACCCCACAGCTTCTTGTGCACCTACTCACTCTCAGAGCAAGAGATGCTGAAAAGTCCTTGATTTAGAGGAAGTACTACTTGGCCACAACTAAAACATCAGGGTATTATCATTATTGTCACACTAAATTCCAAACACAGTACTGAATGAGCCCCTAGGAAGAAAATTAACTCTCTTCCAGATGAAATTGGGTCAAACCTGAAACAGCAAACTCTGAAACTGAGGTAGCAGAGACATGTGGCCAACGGGAAAAGTTTATTTTCATTCTTCCCTGAGTTAGAAGAACATGGCTCATTTACAGTGCTCAGAAACCCTTCAGCCTCAGGTCTCATATCACTGTATTTGTATCACCTTCTTTCTTCCAACAGACTCTGCTCACAAAGTACAAGCCCTTGAGGTTCAAAAAACCCATCTGCATGAGGATTTGTTTCTTTTTGAGCTATTCTACTATATATATATATCCTACACAGGAGGTTGAGTCTCTCTGTGTGGCCTCTTCACTTGGTACCAAAATCCTCCATAACAGTAATTATATTGATGCAGTACTCAAAAAGATTTTTTTTTTCTAGGAGCTGGCATATTTTTATGCATACTTGTGTTATGCAGTATACTCCTACAAACAGCTCAGAGGTCATGTTGAAATGATCTAATAGACTATGCATCTTCAACTCAGAAACAGGAGCACAGTGAGAAATAACTGTTTTGCAAAGGCAAGAGAAGGTGTTGGGACAGCCTGAAGCAATAAATCCCTTTCCTCCATGTAAATAGCGTTGGTGCCTACATAGCAGTAGCTGTTCAAAATATCAATACTAGAATACTAATTCTCTACTTGAATGCAGAGAACAGCTTTACATAAGATTCAAGGATAACAAGCCAATAACTAATTTACACTGTCATGCTTATTTAAATTGTATTTTGTGCTTCCTGGGGACACAACATAACTTGGATAACACTTACTGACAGATGACAGATTGTCTCCAAAGCTTTATGGAACTTATGCTCGACTGTTCACTACCAGCAAAATCAGCACTGATGATAAAAACTGATGAAAACATTTCTTTCCTCTTTTGTCAAGATTCTCATGTTAAAACATCCCAATTCAGCACAGTTATGGAGCAAGTAATGTAAATTCAGTATTATAATATACTACAAAATTTCTACTCAATCAGGTGCCAAAAGATGGAACACAGATTCCATTTTTCCTGGATTTTCATAGTAATAAACATTTGAATTCTTCCCATCAGTGTCGTGTAACCCCAGGACATAACAAAAATGAGTTTCACATTATAGGAACTGTATCAGGTAATTAATAAACTCCCTCACTCAGAATTGACTGGTTGTATCACATTTTAGTCTGCATGATAAAGTGAAGAAACCTATTTTTAGCAGAATAGGATCTTTGTAACTGTTAAATGCTGCACAAGTCTTGTACCAGATTTCTAGGTTTTGTTTTGTTTTGGTTTTGTTTTTACATTGCCATTAGAAAGTGGTGTATTTCATTTACCAATTCTCATAAGCTCACCTCCAGATTACCTGAAGGCACTATACCATTTTTCCTCTGCTCTCTCACCTGAACACAGGGGACTTCTTCAGGACATGAGGTTATTTCTGCTGAGCCAATAGGCTGGGATTCTTTGCTGCACCAAGATTATAAAATAGGTTTTTGCGAGAGAGAGGCAATGAGTGGGCAGAAGCAAAGCAGTTTCTTAGAGGAGCAGTCAGCCTCTGGAGGAACAAGACTGATGGCTGGTATTAGCAGCAAAGATAAACCCAAGGCAAGGTGCCAAGTGTTATAGAACTTGCATGACATGTATTTGGTAGCCCTGTCCCAGAGGCCACCTGAGATCTCATATGTCTTGCTGGGATGTGGGCAGATGGCTGCAGTTTTTCTCCTGCCATACATCCCCCATGGGCAGAGTTTTTGAACAGGTAACATTTTGTGTTTGCTTGTTTGTGTTTTTCTGCAGAAAATCAGCTCATGAATCAATTGTAATTTTGGGCCTGAAGACATCCAACATAGAGTAGAGAGATTTTGGGGAGACATTGGTAAAACAAATGAAATCATCCCAAGAGTAGTTATGCCACAGGCTAATATTTCAGACAGTAGACAGAAGTGTTATATTCTTGTGATATCAGGTGTACACATTCAATAGTCTCATCTAGTAGATGGCTGTTCAAGACCTTAAGTTGGGTGGGAGTTGCTGTTTGTTTGGAAAATGAGTGTTGTACCACTCAGGGAGAGCTAAGAGTCCTATTTGTTTATTTACTCCATTTAAATCTATTGTTTATTTATCATTAAGTGTCCATTTTCAGTGATTCTAAAGTCCATCTGTCCCTGAGAATCTGGTGTATGTGATGAATCCAACTCTCTCAGTGCTTGGAGTCCTTCCCAAAGAAAGAAAAAGCCTGAAATGTACAATAAAGTTACCACAAAATGCACCACACAAACATAATCTACTGAGTTATATGTTTGTATAACATACAACAGTGCTTCAATAAGCCCTAATCATGAATAATTACAAACCATGTCTATCAGTATGATAGAAATGAAAAAATATAAACTGTTCCCTTGTGATCACTCTGTGAAAATTCTCAGTAGAGAATGCAACAAGAGCTTACATGAGTCTTCCTCAGAATTTAAATTAGAGGTTTATAATTTTGCTGTGCCTATAAAATTATATTAACATACTTTCTGGGAGTCAAACACATAAACGGTGAAGAACTGGAGTATGATGTGCACAAGACACAATAGGCAAATGAGTCAACCCTGAAGAATTTCTGTTCACTCTGTATTTCAAATCTTAAACCTTGTTGGTTTTCGTTTAGTGTTGATGTGTCTTCATTTTCCAGAAGATGGCAGTAGTTCCATGGTATTTTATGGATATGTAACAGCTGTTTTCTCTCCCTACAGGCTGTGGTTTTTTTATTGCTGACTTTCTCTATTTTACCACTTATGGAGTGGTCAATTAGCATTACTTCAATGCTAGCATGCAATTTGTACCTGAATTTTTTAGCACCTATTCACAGTTTCCTTTTACATTTTTTTTAAATGTCTAAATAAAACTCAAATGAAAATAAAAGCATTTGTATTAAAATGCATTATTAAAGGCCATCTAAAAAGACGTAAAATACTACATGACTCTAAAGAGGTATTAAGGTCTGTTCTCTCTCAGACTGGAGAGCAAAAATCTGTGCTGTCAGTTCAAGCTTGGGCTGAGGCATTATTAAGGCAATGATAGTTAAAACAGGTTTAATTGCATCCCAGGGCAATGAGAAAACAACCATCTGAGCAAATGCTATTTGTGCCTGCTGATGCATAAACTGGGGTACAGAGGAAAGCTTTTCTGTTTTCATGTTTGTGTTGCCAACTCTCCATTTCAATAGAAGTCTTGTATTTGGTACTCCCTTTGACTCCAGAAAGTTGAACTGTAACACAGTAGAAGTGTTAGCTTCTCATTTTGAGCCTGTCATGCTGTGGTTACAGCCAAAACAGAAGATATAAATCTTCAGAACTTGATGCCAGATGGCAACTGCAAAGATGGTATCTGCATATTTTGAAGATCACCGGTGTGACTACAAATCCCATAGGAGGGAGCACAAGAACACGGATGGATTCTTTCCACAGACACTGCCTGCTGCATTTACGGTCTCTTGCTTATTGCAGAAGTAATGTATGTGCTCTACTTAGTTCACGGTACTGTATCTGGTGTGTCAAAACCTCAAAGAGTTGCCTCCGTGTGTTTCACTGAGACTATGCCATGTCTCTTTGCGTACATTTTCTCTGTACTTTAGGCAAAAACCACTCAAATTTGATTAGAAAATTTGGATTATTATTTGATTAAAAATAATATATTACTTTACTACTGTCTCCCGTATTCCTGAAGGTCAATTTCTGTCCAAGTGTCTTTCAGAGTCTCTAGTTTCTATTTCTTTTAATCTAGGAGCAAGCCATTCATTTAATTGTGATTAATACGTTTTTGACCTGCTTGCTGTGTGAACTGGAGAGTACATGGGAATTATTTTGAGGACAATAGATGAATTGTAAAGCAGCATTTGTAAAATTACCATGGTAAAATCCTAGCAAGCTCTCCTTCTCTCTTCTTGCTCTCCTCCTGTTTTTCTGTTCTCTGAACTCAGTCGAGATCTTGTCATGATGACTTGAGACTACTTCAAGGATGAGTAAAAAATGATTTAGTAAATCAATAATCTCTCTTGACCTTGTTTCTGAGGGAAACAGGAAAATGTATTCAAAATAATCCAAAATCCTTCTCCTCTAGTCCAGCTGTCAGGAGCTGAATAGACCTTCATTATATTTGGAAAAATGACTGAAAGGACCAATTTTCCTCTCCAAACCCTCTTCAATGCCTACCACAGCATTGAACTACAATAAGGATGCTACAAGGCATTAGGGCCTTGTGCAAAACTATGAGGAGAGAAATGATCCCAGTTTCAAAAGTCTAAGAGTTTCAGGTCCCTGAACTGTTGCCAACGGATTAGGATGATTTGGTGGAATCTGAGTTTACACCCTGTACCTATGACAAGGTGTAATTAACTTCATTAATCACCATTTTAAAAGTAAGAACAAACTTAAATGCTTCAGGGTCAGAAGATGATGGTGACCAGTTTAAGTTGTACTTGAAACTGCCTCTGATGCAACTGAATGTGGCCCTGTAGCTCTGAGAGGAAGAGAGCTGCTGCATGTGTAAGGTGGCAATTTAGGAGACAGTATTGTATTCTATGACAAAACTGCTAGATAAAGAAATGAGTACAAGAATGCAGCAATGGAACAAAATTAAACATTCACCCATATATTTAGAAGAACCGATGAAGGCTCTAGAGCTGCACAAGGCTGTCTGGTCCAATGATTTTCATGTAGAGTTGCTCTACAACAGAAGGGACTGCCAAAGTCTGGATTCACACCTGTCAGGCTGACATGAGGCAGAGCGAACCTCAGCTGCAACAGGCCTGGCAGTGGGAATGGATGAACTGAGTAGGGCTGGAGTCTCGGCAAATACAGAGACAGAGCATTAAGCCCTTGTTCCTCTAGGTAAACATTATCCACTGCGCTGTACCTCGGAGCAGGGTGGGTGGAGCAACTACTACTGTAAAACCATAAGCATGCTTTGGGTTGGAAGGAACCTTAACGATCATCGAGTTCCAACACCTCTGCCATGGGCAGGGGCACCTTCCACTAGACCAGGTTGCTCAAAACCCCATTTCTTATGTAGTTGTTGCTAGTGTAATAGGTGGATAACTGCTGAAGTTTACTTCCTTATGAGCAGAAAAAGGGTACTGTACTTTTGTGAGAATGCAGGGAGCTACAGACCAGTTTTGGCTGACAGGAAGGTTATGGAGAAAATCTTCCTGTAGGTCACGTACAAGCACAAGAAGGAAAACAAAGTGACAGGGAACATCCCAATTCCATTCACTAAAGGCAGGTTTGATCTAATTAGCCTGATGGCCTCCTATGGAAAAGTCACAGGTTCTGGTGACTAGAGGAGAGGAGTGACTGTTTTCTCACCTTGACTATACCAAGGTTTTTTATAGTTTCACACGATAACCTTACAACCAAATTGCTGAAATATGGTTTTTGATAGGTAGATAGAAGATTGGCTGGCCCGCCAGGGTCCAAGGGCTGCAGCCAGTGACATGAATTCCCACCATCAGCCCGCCCCTAGTGGCATCCCTCAGGGGTCAATACTGGCACCGGTACTTTAGACATCTTTATTAAGCACGAGGACCATGGGATGTAACACAAACCCAGCATGTTTACAGTTACCAAACTACAGGTAGAGGTTGATAAGGAGAACAAATCCCATAGAGACAAATCTCATGAGAAATCTCAACAGCTAATGCAATGTCCTTCATCTGGGATGGACTAATCCCATGCAACAGAACAGGCTGGGGGCAGCTGGCTGGACAGTAATTTCACAGAAGAGGTCCTGGCTGACAGCAAGTTGAGCATGATCCAAGTGTGCCCTTACAGCAATGAAAGGCCGCTGTGTCCTGGGATGTGTGAGCATGAGCATAGCTGTTGTTGACTGCTAATTTGCTGCTAACCCTTGTTATAACTTCCCTGGTATTAGGCATTTGAGGTCACCTCTGCAGTACTGCCTCCAGTTTAACCTCCCTAGACCAAGAAAAATTGATATACTGGAACAAGTGTTGTAGGTAGGTAGGTGAATTCAATATGACTTCTGTGCAATTTTCTTTTTCTCTAAAATAAATGGGTTACATGAAAATGCAGCAGAGGTCACTTTGAAACCCTGTGGGAATTTACAGCTAACATCTACATTTGATTCTAGTTGTATAATAAGGGAAGAATTCTCAGCTGTTTTTAACCAACCTGTAACACCTAAACTAATAGGTCAATTCTCTATTAAACTCCTAAATCTTACTTGTTTTATTGAAAATTCAAATAGAGTCAAGAATATGCCAGTCGGGTCAGTAAGGAGATACAGGGTTTCTTAGTTCCTCTTCCAGAGCAGGAGTTCAGGGTTTGAAGATGAAGGCACACACACTAATATGAGCACAGTACAAGGATAAGGGGAAATAGAGGCACGTCATGATAGCGAGATGTTTGCAGCATCAACAAGTCTGAAGGCACACTGTGCCTGTTGAGTGGAGTCCAGCAAATACCACATCACTCTGTGAAGAATGATGCCATGGCACAGCCATAACTAAAAGCAAGGTGTTTGTAATACACCCTTGGGAAGAAAGTAGATATGTTTATGGTGTTGTCTATTAATTGCTTTAATACCCATCAAAAGAAATTCCTCAAGTATGCCTACAGGAACCCAGAGTTGTATTTTGTAAACGTGGCAGTTTGGTTGGATGGTTGCATTTGTACTGCTTTGGATTGTGAACCTGGGAGAGGACTGATAGAGGCTTTGTAAAACTCCTTTGGCAAACTAATCTCATGTGCACATTCCAGTACCCTTGTGCTATTTGCTCATTTTAAGCAGTTTATGTTCTGTTTCCCCAGCTAGTTCATCAAGATTAAACAGAATTCTAAGGGAACAATGAAAAGTAGGAAAAAAAAATATTTTCCTAATAAAGAAACCAGATTTGGTGTAAAAGATCATGTATTTTGCTTAAACAAAGCTCTTTTTTCATTTTGAGGGGGGATAGTTTAGGTTAACATTCAACATGTATTAAAACAATTACACTTTTCATATAATGACTGCAGGAATAGAATGTTCACCCTACTTTTGGCCTGTAAGTACTCGTATATATCCTAACACTAGGTCTATTTTGTCGATGCTAGTTAGAACACACATCATGGTATATTAGAAAAGTACAGTTTCATGGCAGTCTGGTGTCCTGAAATTCCTAGCTAAGAGATCAGACTGACAACAGAAACTGAGAGACCCCAGGACTATATAGGGATTTGGTGTTAGAATCTAGAATCCCAACTCTTAATTTAATATTTCTACTTCAATTCCAGGTCCACATCTAGTGTGTCTTCTAAAAATTCCTTAGTTGGTTTTATATGGAGCCTTGAGCCCATCCTGGAAGTCTCTGAGGACAAACTCAGGGTTGTGGGAGTCTCCTAGCATGCTCAGAAGATTATCCGTAAAAAATAAATGAAATTTAAATAGTGGGGGGAGGGAGTGGATTTGGGGGAGAAGTGAAAGCAGGCATTTGACATACCTGAAAACTCTGTCCTTACAACCACTTAGAAAGAAGTCAGCTAGCAATGGTTGACAATTTTGGTGAGTAAAAATTGATTAACATAAAGTTTTCTTTGCATGTCCAAATATTTTAGAGTGACACACTTTTTGTTATTTAAGGAAGGTTCTGACCCAGATAAGTGCAGAGAAAGGTTCGAAGCAAGTGTTACCCCAAAAAGGTTTAAATGAAGTTAAAGGCAACCTCTGTTGTGTTCTGGAACCTCAATATTTATAGGCAACTTGTGACTCTGGGGGGTCTGACTAGTGAATTTGAAATCTTGAACTTGGCAGCACTGAATGCAGCAGTCTGAATTCATGTCTGAGACTGCAACTAGAACTTTGGACTTCAATACTATTGTATTTACCTCTTATTTGTTTGTCTCAGCTTAATTAAGAGAACTTGGTGTGAATATGAAGGAATTGATTAAAATCTAACTTATTTTGATATATGCTTTCAGCTTCTCCCTTCATTTCATAATTCCCTATAATACCTGCTAGGATTTTTCTGAGATAACTGAATCCTAAAATCTATGCTAGGGATGAGAAACAATGACTATTAATTTTATTTCCTTCCTGGCTCTCTATTTTTTCTCTTAAATGAACTCATATTGGTAATAAGTGACAGAACATATTCCTTTTCAGAGACATTTGCAGTAATGTTACAAAACATTTGGAAAACTCTTTTCTTCTTTCACTTTTACCAATCTGTATTTTAAAGGTGAAAAAGCCTAATCTAAAACCCCATGTTGTCTCATCTTGCCTTGGATGCTTTCTTTGACCTTGTAGAGTAGCCTTCATAAAGCAGTAGAACTAAGATGATGAGGTGATAAGAGTTTAATTTTCACTTATTTTCTGGTATATGAGCACATGTAGCTTTTCTACATTTCATACTTACTGGGTCCAACAATTGCAATATTTTGTTTTTTTCAAAAACAAGAACCAGCCAAGGAAATGCTTCTTTCTTCCCCTTACATTTCCAGTGTGTACATATTTATAGCAAGGAAACAAAAATTATGTGGGAAGCCATCCTAGGTCTAGAAATCCAAGAGAGTTAGTTGGCCATAAATCTGAGAGGACTGAAGTTTTCTGCCGAAGAGCTACTACAAACCATTAGTGCATAGATGTTTTTACCAGAAGAAAACTTTTATTAAGGAAAGTACACAGAAGTGGATCTGAAACTCATTGACATGCGTCCTTCAAAATGACTTCCATTTTCCTTGTCTGAAAGATATTTTCCCACTGCATGCTAAATTGCTGCAGATAAATATTTCTCTTGAGACAGTTAATTTTATCTTTGCTTTCACTCTGATCAAGAAAGTGAAGTAAAGCTGACTCATAGAATCCATGTTGTCCCCACATAATTAAAGCAGCAAAACAGGCTTAGAAATGAGGAAAAAGGAGTGATTATTTGGGACTTCAGTCAAGACAAGTTATCGAATAGCAGCTATGACATGGGAAATGGATAATTAACAACTTTGAGGCAGATGTTCCCTTTTGCCAGCTCAGTGTCACCTGTGGCTTTCAATTTTCTTCTCATTTCATCTGTGGTTCAAGGAAAACACAGCAGAGGACTGGATCCAGCACAATTAACCTTGCATTATTTTTTTCCTGTGAAGTGACGTCAAAGCTGACTGGTGTGATCAGAAACTCATGACGTTATATTATCTGCATAATATAGGCTCAAAGCAAAACCACAAGTATTAATAGTCAACTAATACTTGGAATTTTCCAGACTAGGAAACAGAATGTCGTCTAAAGAATACAACATGAAGTGCCACAGGAGCCTGCTGCAGGACAGTGCTGTTGTGAAAATAATGCAAACATCAGTGCACAGGACTCCAAACCTGAATTGTCACCTTCTAATCCTGACCTGAATGCTTGTGTCTTCACAAATTATTTCACCTCCATTCCTGTCACTCTGTTCACATTGCCTAGAGAGGCTGTAAATTTTCTTTTAAGTGAAGGAGCTTATTAGAAGGAAGATGTACTTTTACAGTAAATTTTTATAGAAAGACAAGTGGCTGATGAAGCTGTCACCAGTGATGGGAAATAACTGTTTTACGGTGACAAACAACAGAGAGGGTGAAGGGAGAACAGAGCCAAGAGAAGACATGAAAGGAACGGCAAGTGCTTTATATTTGACATCATGCCTTTGATTTAATGAGAGTGCTTACAAGCTTCTATTTCAAGGTGCACTTGTATGAATTATGGGAATGACGCTGCAGTTTCAGGTTGGATCAGTTACTGAGCAGTGTTGATCAAAACACAGGAAAATGGTGGGAGATGGGTACTCCAGGAGCCTGATATTCATCAAGGCTAACAACAGCCCTTTTTGCTTATCATAAGGTCTGCTCCTCCTGATTATCTTCTTGCTTGCAAGTTACACAAATGGAAATCCTGGACGTGTAAACAGAATCTGCAGACATGCTCATTTTTCTTATCTTTTATTTTCATTCTTTTATGGTAGTTGTTTTCTATTGAACAACAAGGTATCTAATTTTGCCTGCATTTACAACTATGGAAATAAACCTTTTAGAAATTTCTCTGTCTTTGGGTGTTTCATCAGTGTATGCAATGCTAATATTCTCCCCTTAACTGTTGCAAGAGAGGTCAGTAGAAAAATAGATTTAAAATTATATAGAACACAGCAAGCTCCTAGTACAACAGATTGCCAAAAAACCCCATCAAATGAACATTTTTTTGTTTAAATAGGTTCCTTAATGTCTTACTTCTTTCTGGTAAGATGTAAGCACTGTGGAATGTGATGGGTGCACTAAGGGCTATAGGTGCACTCCAAGCGAATACTAAGATAAATGAAGCAGGGGATCATAGATTACTGTGTGGTATTCTTCAGTATTTTCACTGACAACTTGGCTAACAAATCAAAGGTCACTATTACTCAGCTAGTAAGCAATATCAAACTGGAAAAAAACCCTAGAATTGAAAACGACCCTGACTAACTGAAGCTGAAATAAAAGTTAACACACAACTAAAAAGAATGGCACATAGTTTAAGATATAAGAAACTTAAATGTAAATGGGGAAACTGTTGCGCTATATACAAAAAGTATTATTGATATCACTGTCTGTACAACCCTAAAATTACCAACCTACTGTATGAAGAATTAATACTAATTCAGTGATGATTCTGTGTTTTTATGTCATGCTTTTGTATGTTTTGATATCAAGAAGGTGGCAATACTTTATTAAGGAACCTGATATCAATCTAACTTCCAGAAGGTAAAACTAACTACTGGCTTACAAGATATATTTAGGGTGCAGGTCCTTAAGGTATCTGTCCCTGGAGCTCTCTTGTTGTCTCTTTAGTATCAACAATGTAAATTACTGAGAAGCTGGGACTACAAGCTCATCCAGTTGCATGACAGATGTAGATGTTTAGATGTAAAAATGTACAGTGCACTACTTTTATTTAAATAGCTTTTATTCATAAACCAAATTCTTTTGTTTCAAAGATTTTAAAAAGAGGAAGCCATAGAGTTTGTAAAATTGTTATGACAATCAAACAGCTGTTGGTACGCTTGGTACAACTCCAGCAGTATTCCTAACAAGACAAAACCTGCTAAATCCTGCTTTTATTACTTGTGGACTTCGAAACCTGAGAGTTTCTGGCAAGATAGCTAATATTTTAAGTCTTGCTTGATCATTACTAATGAACATTAGGCACAATCATCACAAATCATTTACTACAGATAAAAACATGACATTGAGAAAGTTACTAAGTGTTGCTTCAACAAAAGCATACATTCAAAAGAGTATTTTAATGAAAATAAAGTTAGAATTTATCATGCTCAATGGCTAAATCATACATCACATGCAACTTTACAATATTTTAGGATCAATTAGGTACAGCAGCAGTTCTCAGCTCTCAAATCAGAATGAAAGAACCATCCACATATTGACTGCCTTTACGCCAGTTTTAAAGAAAAGTTCCAGTTTTGGAAATAAGTTGAAGAGCCAGGATATATCAGGCCCTTATGCTAGGCAGTCTGTAATAGCTGTGTTATCTCTGCCTGGCTCTGCGTTGTGAGAAGTAGACTCTCCTATGAAGAATTACATCCAAATCTCTTGCTGGGTTTGTCTCTTGTGTCCTTTGTTATGTGCCATAGCATTTGGAGCCATATTATTGCTCTCTAACAGGACAGCCAACTGCAGAAAAACAGCATCTTGTGCTGGTTAAACCTCTCTGGCATCCCACACTTACTTTTCATTTCAGAGCAATTGAAGATTATTGCTCTAACTCCATGACAGACTGGATTACTGCTGTCAGGATTTCTGGTGAGCTCTCTATTTCAAAAAAGACTTCTTTTAAATTCAGTTATTGCAATTCCTTCACCAAATGCAAATTCACAACTGATTGCTGTTCCCAAATACACATGCAGCTTTCAAACACCAGGGAGCAGATTTACCGGAGACTGTTTTGCAGAACAATTAGAAATTAAACAATCACCTAGCGTAATTTAAATATTCGTCCTGGATGGAGGCTGTTTCTGAAGGAAGAGTACTTGCACCCCACAGGTGGAAGTCTATGTCTTAAAACTCCTGGCACCTTTGATCTTATCACTGTTCCACCAGAATTCTTCTTTCCACATGACTGGTTGCTGTGATGGTATGTTGGATTGGCAGAAAGGCAACTGAGGTGTAATTCAAAGTGCCTAAAACCATCCACTTCTTTTCTAGATATTTGGTGTGAATTTTTACGCCAGCATCAATGACTGCCTTGTTTAAAATTTCATTATTCCTCATAGAAAACAGAGAAACAGCTATCTCCTAGAGATACATATATGCGTAGCCTAAACATAAGGATAACACTCATTGGGTGCTCAGTGTACATTTACTGACAAACTTCTGACATACTGTCAGATCTGGGGTTGGACTAGATGACTAGAAGGTCCCTTCAAACTCAAACTATTCTATGATTCTGTTCTATGATTTAAGGCACTTGAATAATTTTGACATCACCATGAGTGATATAGAGTGACTAAATTATAAAAAATTGTAAGTTGCTGGCTAGAAAGTGCCCAAATAGCTGGTGTAAGCTCAAGTAAAAGGAAAATGGTAGCTGAAGATTATTATCAAACGGCAAAAATAGAAGATACTTAACTTAAGGTAATATTATGGTCCATTGTCATAATTACTCATGAATGTTAAAAGAGCAAAATACGAAAAGCGCAATTCTATGACATAATTCAACATTTTCAGTTCTAAAGAGGAACTATAGCAAAATCAGCCAGTTATATGAAAAGGTGATGGACATGGCTGCAAAATCTGAGTACTGTTTTGTGCACCTAGCAATTTATATTTAATACTCTAAAAGCTAGATTTTGTCAAGGGGGAAAGGGTATAACACAGGAGCTAATCAGATGAACTTTAAGAGAGTGGATTTTTCTAACTTCCTAAATATGTTATCCCAGAGGCATTACCTATCTTTCCTGATTGGCCCTGCCCAGTGAGGGGTCTGCCCTGGAGCAGGCTGGCATTGGCTTTGCCAGACACGGGGGAAGCTTCTAGCGACTTAGCACAGAATCATGCAGGTACCTTCCCTGACGGGGAAGTTTACACTGTCTGATGTAATACTGTGGATCATGTGCAGTCCTCTGGTGGGAGGCCTCAGAAATGAGTCTAGGGGCACTTTTGAGGTGTTTGATGATTTATGACACCTTCTGAGACATGAAAGCTTCCTCTCACATCAGTGTCAGCATAGCTGAGCCAGTTATGCCCCATCAGAAGGGATGAATACCCTCAGGCCTACATGTGAATGTCCCAATAGATTTCCTGGGCATATTTTTGCACCTGAGAATACAATGGCATGATAAAAAGCATTATCTCACCTTGCAGGATTTGCTTATTATTGAACTTTTCCCTTATATGGCTCAAAACCTAGTTTGTTGCTAAACAAGGGTGGGTTTGTGATGATCATCCTCTGATGGTGAGGGCTCACCCCCACTGCACCTGGGCTGTTCTTATGCAGATCAGAGGCTCCACCACCAACACCCAAAACCTCTCCTTCTTCCCCGTGGTTGCAGAGTGCAAACCTGGCCAACCTGGCCTCAGCAAAGCACCCTGCTGCTTTTGCAAATGGCTGATGGTTTGAGTCATTAACCTTCAGCGTTTCAGTTTCTCACTCAAGTGCCTTCAGCATCCCTGCACATCAGCTCCTGAGTCAGCTGAGGCTGAGTTAGGTGTGTGCTTCAAGTCCACCACGCACCTCACATCAAACACATCCCAAATACAGCAAACCCCAGTTCAAGGAGAGAACCATCCCTTCTGGCCCACTCCAAATCCTTCTGTGGCCAATGCCTAGAAGGCTGATTGCACACGCATCCAATAGCTATCCAGAGAGTTTGAAGCTTGGTGGCGTGTACCTGCAAAAGCCACCTGATGACTGAGACCCTGGGCAGAACTCAGCCTCCAAGTCTTCTTCCAAGCCTCAGCGCCAGCTCAGCCATTGCAGCTTCCCTCAAAAGTGGGAGGTAAGGCTTAAGCTCTGCCTTAAGTGAGCTACTATTTATTATTTCTTACAAAAACTCCTGTGTCCTCAGGCTTGGTCTTCAGTTTATCATTGTGGATCTGTAGATATTAATATCTTGAAAAGACTGTCAGTATTAGGGGTGGGGTCAGTGCTACAGAAGAGAAATTAGTTTTATTTCGATTCAGGTTGCAAACTGAAGTTGAGACCCGTATTCAAAAGCAACGAAGTAGAATGTGAATCAGTGGGTTTGTAGGGGTATGACACAGGTCAAATAATATTCACTGAGCATGCATTTCTGCTTGTGGTAAGAGCTTTCTTGACAAAGAAAGAAGTGTACTTGAAAAGCAAGAGGCCAGTGAGAGGCAGGAGACATCTTAGGAACATTTTATACTTTGCTTTAAGATCGGATGTTATTTCTTTGAAGATTACTTTTTCTCAGATGTGAGGTTTCAGCCTAGTCTAGACTAGGGCATGTACCATTAGTTGAATTCAGGGCTCTATTGGCTTTCATGATGTTGATAAATCTTCTATGTGATTTTTCTGTTTCAAGCATTTTTATGCGTATACTTCGGTCTGGCCTCTTTTTTGTTTGATTTTCTAAGTGAGAGTCACTCAAAAAAATCAAATAGCAGCTATTCATCATAACTGTAGTCTTAGATTATACCTAGCAACATCCCTCTTGATTCTTCTGCATTTTATTAAGAAGGATACTTGCTCCCAAGAACCCAGGAGTCACTGAACATCCAATTAAAGAAAACAGGTTTTTGTTTAGGCTCTTTAATTCATCTTTTTAAAACCTGCACCATTAACAGATACATCTATAACAATACATTCATTTAAAAAAAATAAGTACCTGGTGTGTTATATGAATTTGCATCTGCTTCATAGTGGGGAGTTGTCTCCATATGATGTACTTTTGAATAACAGGTCAATCTATTATTTGGATAACAAATATTCACTATTACAACTTATTGTCCAGTATGGCATTATAGGTGTGAATGTGGCTAATTTAGAAAATGTTTACGACGAATTCTTTTAACCAATGTTTTATGCTATTTCTGCTGTGTAGAAAAAGGACTTAGTTTCAAGGGACCTTACACAGAACAAATGTGTTCTGAAATGTTCCCTAAGGGGTTTGCTTTCAGGGTTATGCAAAGCAAATGGTGACTCTAGTCTCTTCTTCAAGAATGGGATGTGCTACAGGTATGCCAGGGCTTCCTTCTGAAAACTTTGAAACAAAAGCAGAGCAGTGAAAAAAAGATCGCAACAATACTCTCTAGAGCTGTCCTGAAGCCATAAACTGAACAGAAATCTGAGAATCAGTTTTTTGAAGAGGCAGGATATGATTTAGTGTTCTGCACAATTTAATAAGGTAGTGCACAAAAGAATCATTCTTTTTTAGTTTCATTGGGAGAATGGATGTGTTTCATACCAATGAATTTTGCAGAGTATTCCTGGGTATTCTCCATTACAAATAATTCAAAAGTTATTGAATCATATTGTTATATTTTTAAATTTCATTAATATTTTTTTTAGAAATTTTATTGATTCTGTTTAACTCAGTTAGGAATATTGACCTTAATGTAATAGACTTTAGCAATCATAGGATGAATATGGTATCAAATAGAAAGGGTTCCAACTAGCTACATCAGAAAAGCCACATCTTAACAAAGAAGGATGCAAATCCTTTAGTGGAAAGATATATCATATAATTGCTGCAGTGCATTGGAATGATGTAATATAGTCTAGATTGCTCTTGTCTTGATTCATTGGTGGTTTCATGAAATCTTTTCATTAGATGTTTCATCATAATGTTGTTTGCATTAGTTTCAAAGAAAGATAAAGAATAAAATGAGTATTAAAATTAATGACTGGATTAATTAAAGAATAAATCAAGTGAGTTTGATACCAGAAGTGGAGCCTACCTACTATGCTGGAATTAAAAATTAAATTGGGTAAAATCCTGCCCTTATTCAATGGCAAAGTTCCCATTGTTTTTTAAACCCGACAGAACTACATTTTACTTTCAATAACCAGGACAAGAGGGTGTAAATAGTTAAATTTCAGCAGAATTATTAGGGATTTATCAGTGTTAATCAGAGTAGAATTTAGCATAATAGGTCCATACTATTTTGGAGAATGACCACCATTTTTAATGTTTTCTTTTTGCATGTTCCTATACAGCTCCAGCAGTGCCTTCAGAGTAGTGGAATGAAAATTATTTAGAGGATTTCAATGCATCATGAATAACAAAATATAAATCTGTGTTCTGGAAATAAAATTGTAAGGAAATGTGTATTTGAATTCATTGTCCCCAGTCAGATGAACAAAAAAGGGCCATAGCAAGGAGCAAAAAGGAGATTCAATTTGGCTCCATTTGAAAAGTGCAGGAAATCTGGCCTGGAAAATAAAGGAGACTCAAAAAGCAGTCACTTCAAACATAGGGAATGTAGTGTCTGGAAACCTTTTTGTAGCAACATGTCTTAGTAGTCCAGCTGAAAATATGATTTCTACTTCAAATACTGTGTAAGATTTAGTTTCAATCAGTAGATGTATGGTTATAAATCCATATTCTAGAAGGCTGCAGGTCTTAATGACAGGAACAAGGAGCAATAGTTGCTTCTGTGGTGACATTAAGATCAACATGCCTGCCTGTATCTATTCCTTTCTCCACTTTGTAAAGCATGCATCTTTCTTATAAAATTATCTTAAAGCTTATTTCCCCTCCCTAAGTTTAATTTTTTTTCTTTTTTCTTTTTTGGAGAAGAGCGTTCAGTATTCCATGCCTGAGTCACTCTTCATCCTTGCAGTGCTTCCTACCCAATAAGGCAGAACAGCCAACTGGTCCAAGCTAACACATGCATTTTACAAAGTAATAAACTTTCACTAGATCTTTAAACTCTGCCAGGACTGTGAACTAGTAAAGATCTAGGCCAAGTCTTAAACTTAAGTGCTGTGGGGAGGTAGGAAAGCAAGGGATGAGGACTCCTCATTCAAAATGGTCAAATCATATAATGCAGCCTGGACAGCAAACATGGCAAAGGTTTTTTGCTAGAGGTGAGCAGGGTTTGAACTGCTGTCCTGCAACTGACTTTCTTACATGTAGGTAGGTGAAGTCCATGGCCCTGAAGTCAGGGGAGGCTGGCAGGTAAGGCAAAACAGAAATTAGATAAACTTAGAAGCATTTGCCTTGTGCTAAGCTGTAGGCAAGAAGATATATGTCTGTGCAATGAAGGTAAAAGACCCTGGGATATGGCATATTCTCCACTTCCAGCTTTCACATTAAGAAGAGAGGCACATGGTGTGATTCTTGGGGTTGTCTTGTGCAGGGTCAGCAGCTGGACTCAATGGTCCTTGTGGACCTCTTCCAATTCAGGATATTCAATGATTCTATGATTTTAGACATTTAGACCATCTCAGAGCTCTCTCAGAAAGCTTCACAGCAGAGCTGGATGTCCTGGCACAGTTACCCAATACACCACCTGTGTTTGTTTTCAGTTACTCCTATGGGAAAAGTTTGTAGGGAGTAATGGTATCTTCAACTAATTTTAGTCATACAGCTTGGAAGAAACAGAGGAGTTTCAGCATATCAGCCTTTCTCCCAGCCTGAAAAAAATGTTTCCTTCCTCTCTTTTAGACCAGAAGAAAAACTTATGCCCTATCCCAGACATCGTCTAAGGTTTTGTTTTCTTTTCCCAAGCTGCAGTAATTTAATTTAGAGAATTCTTTTTCTACATCCTTTGACCATCGTAACAACATCAGCATTGTTAGCAATGTTGTAAGAACAGTAGAAGGCAGTTTTAAGTCCAGAATAACTGCAGAGGGCAGCATTAACTCATTATTTAAACCCCACAGTGCCAGGGAAGATCAATGCCCCTTGAAAATTACAAACAATATTCTACATGTAAATAACCCATGGCTTTGATAAACAACTTCAGCATACATTGTCAAGAGCAAATGTGAGAGAATTTTGTGATACATGATATCTTGAAAAAGTACATGCCCCATTACATTCAATTTTTCTTATTCTAAAAAGATGGAATATGATATGTGCTCTGTGAGTACCTATTTTCTTTATGCTTTATTATGATATGTTACAATATGGTGGCATTTACCAACAGCTTTTTACAATATGAATAAAACCACAAAAGAAAGGTTGTCAAGAAAATAAATTTGACACTGCTCTTTTTTGTCCCTGGTGGATTTCAAATTATTAAGACTTACTAGGAACTAATTCTTTTTAATGTGATGCTTATATACATGGACATCCAGTTTTTAGTAGTAGTAAAGTTATTCTTTTTGTAATTCCTAGAACTGCGAGACATTGCACAGGGCAAGCACGAATCTTGTAGTAGTCTTATAAGCACATGCTCCATGAGAAAGAGTTCAAAATATGTTTCCACTCTGTACATAAAATAAGATACAGGGGTTTTTCTCATTTTGTGACATTAATCCCAGAGCTCAGTAATAACATTTCCTCATTTGCAATTATCTGGTTTTATGGGTCTCAGAATTTTGTGGGAGCTTCTCAGCAATCTTTCAGTGCAGAAAAGAAGCAATAATGTAACCCCCATTCACATAGGCAGCTGCTGGGTTTCTCAGTCTTGCTCAGTAGATCATTACTTTCCTAGTAGTCTTTCCAGAGTCCTGCTGTACATTGGAGAACTCATCAAACAAACCTTCCTTTCTGGTCTTCTGATACTGTTCATTAAGTTTAATCTGACCTTGGTTTCTCCCTTTCATTAGTGTCTGACCCTGTGTGCAGACTAAGTATTCTCTGGTTAATAGTATTAGAATATGTAGCTGCACATTTTCCAGGGCCATAACTATGTGAACTTCATTTCAGTAAAATAAAAATGCTTCTTTTTCTGTATGTACAGGGTTGTGTAAGTGTCCATCACAATGACATCGACACAACATGGTCCATCAGAAAATGCTCTGAAGCTCACTCCTCTGATTGCTCATCTCTGTGAATTCAGACTGTAAAAGTCAGATGGGAAATCACCTTTTCTTCTGAGTACACTTTACAGCAGCTACAGATGTCACATCTGCTTCATGTTTTATTTTTTCCCTGAGAAATTTTAATTTCAGTTTAAGTCTTCTATTTGAAAAACTGTAAAGCAGACACTGAATCTTGCCACGAAACCACGATTTAAAAAGCAAACTGCACCAAGATAGATGGGTCTTCCCATCATGAAGAACTCCGGTCTTTTCTGTTTCTCTTGCAGCACAATGTGTGCTGTTTTTAGCCTCTGATAATATTTGCTTAAAATTTATGTCCCTTCTCCATCTGCATTTTGTAGTTCTTTGTGTTTGTGTAGGGAGAGATTCCTCCTAACATTTATTTTAATAGAAAAGTTCACTGTTTAAAATAGATGTTAATACAGAGTTTTACTTAGAATTTATTTTATAAAAAGACTTCACAGATGCAAGCAGATGATAACTGCCTGCTGGTATAATAATATGTTCTCCAGCCTGAATATCTACCCATGCCATAACAACAGCCAGCAGCATCTCGACTAACACTGCTTCAGTCTGCATAGAGACTGGTTACACTGGGGCATAAAGATAAGCATGGGAATCGATTAAAAATGGCAGCCAGAAATTTTATTAACATATCATTGGGAAAGAAGCTGTGGCTTTTCTACTGTCTAAAATTGTAAAGTGCAGACAACATGAAAGTTAAAATAATGCAGATGTCAGCATCATGATATTGTTGCTTTCAAAGCCTTTTGTCACAATGCATCTGGAAATAGATTTTAGGATTTGAGAGGATTAACTTTTTAGTTTCTAACAACAGATATAAGAGTTGTTTGGAGTCTGGGATGTAAATGTTAGAGAATTCCTTATCAATCTATTATGTATAGAAATAATATGTATGCAAAGAAAGGTTATATGATTCATGATAATGCATAACAACATCACATTGTTAGGTGTTCCTGTTAGGTTTGAAACTGATGCAAACCAGGCAATGAATCTATTTCAGCGCTAAGGGTCCTTATACACATTTAATGCAGCTTCAAAGTTACTATTTGATGACAATAGTGATCCTGATGACATTACAATAAAGATTTAAGTGCAATTTTTTTCAAAAGAAAAAGATACATTTTGAGTTTCATTAGGTAAAATCCATAAGTAAGTGATTAGATGGATTATTGTGGATTAAAAACTGTGATTTTGATTTTTTTATTCTGATGAAGGAATGGCTCATTTTCTAAGGGCAAGTAGCTGCTGTTCATTTTGTCCATTCTCTACATAGCCAGATAGACTCTAAGCATAGTAACAAACTGTTAGGATAATGTTATCATAACGGTGTAACAAAATGATAGTTGCAATGTTGGAAGAAGAAACCTTAAAATACATCTTGCTATTTTTACTCTACAGTAATTTCAGAAATGATTTTGCCCAGTTTCATGTGACTGCTTCAAAAGATGAAACTTATTAAGGACTCACTGATTAACCAGCTGACGTAACTTGTAGCTAGAGGGGTATCCTTTCACAGATTCCCTGGTAATCAATGATGTGAAGGGCTGATCCTGACTGGACTCCAGGTTCCCATCAAAGACACTCGATTGCTCCACTCCTTAGGTAGACAAAGGAGGGAAAAATCCAATGAAATGCTCCTAACAACAGGGAGAGATCACTCACCAGTTACTGTCACAGGCAAAACAGCCTTGAATTGGAGAAATTAGAATATTACCAGTCAAATCAGAGCAAGATAATGAGAAACAAAAGGGAATCTTAAAACCCTTTCACCCTACACTTCCCTTCTCTCCATTGGCATCTTCACTTCTGAGTTCTATTCTTCCGTCCCGTCAGTGGCACAGGGGAACAGGGAATGAGGGCTGTGGTCGGTTCATCACACTTTGTTTCTACCACTCGTCCTCCTCAGGGACAGGACACCTCACACTCTTTCCGTGCTTCAGGGGTCCTTCCCATTTGAGACAGTCCTTCACCAAGTTCTCCAATGTGAGTCCTTCCCATGGGCTGCAGTTCTTCACCAGCTGCTTCAGTATATATACCCCTTTCCACAGGTTACAGTCCTTCAGGAACAGGCTGGTCCAGCATGGGTCCCTTGTGGAGTCACAAGTCCTGCCAGAAAACCTGCTGCAGTGTGGGCCTCTCTCCATGGGGCCACAGGTCCTGCCAGGAACTTGCTCCAGCATGGGCTTCCCATGGTGTTAGGGTAGATGACCTGGAAGAATTAAGGTGAGGAGATCAGGGCTTGTTTTGCTTAAGAAAGCATTCCTGCCTAGGAGAGGCATCTTTCCGCAGAGACAGTTTTAGATGCTTTCTTCTCCTGCATTCCAGAGAAACGGTCCCTGACATGAGAAAAAGATAAGTCCACAGACATGTTGAGGGCCCTCTGCAGAGAGTGAGGTGGAAATTACAAAAGCCCTAAGAACAGGGGCATGTCTTTCTCAGGCTCTGTTTGCAGCACTGTTAGGAGTACTATTCTCAGAAGTCTAGTGTTCTCGACTTTGGAAACAAATTTTCCTGCAATCCTTCTACTGTCTGACATTTTGGGGATACCTGCATGTTATCTTACTTCTCACACAGAGCGTGATAGACTGAAATGTTGTTAATGTCTTAAAAATTGTCAAAATCGTAGAAAATCCTTCTGTCAAACTGCAAAGAAACAACTCCCTCTCTGGGACCGCTGAAGCATCCCCTCTCCCTAATATGCTTCCTGACTGGAATTTGGACTGTGACAAAACTTGAGATAAGACTATTGTCCAATTATCACAGGTCTGAGGAAAAGTGAACAAGGCTCGAGGAAGAAGAACATATCTTCGTTAAGAATCAACTCCACCTGTGCTCAACAGGTGGCAGAGAAGAAGGGGTTTGGGTGTGTGATGGTGAAATCTCTTCACACCAAACAGAAGGAGCAGAACCTGCCCCCCACGCTCTCTGGGAAGATCATGTACACATGGGACATTCATGTGAGAAGCAGCTGAGAAGGCATCAAAGACCTACAAAACACCCCCCAGATTCATTCCTGAGACCTTCTACCACCAGAGGACTGAACATAATCCAAGTGAGGCAACAAATCCAGAGCCTGCTGCCAGAGACTGCAAAGCTTCCCCTCCCTCCAGGGAGGTGCCTAAGCGTCTCCTGAATGTATATTAATCCATTCGACTCCATGCCTTGCAGGACCCTCACCATCAAGACCAGAAGAAGAGGACCCATAAAAAACTTCCTGGTACCACAGAGTGGTGATATATTTTCTATTTAATCTCTCTCTGTCACTCTCTTTCTTCCCCCACCCTTTCCCCTATTTCTTTCTCTCTCAATCTACACCTCACATTTGCTGTTAAATAAAAGTCATACTATTGACTTTGGCATATTGTCTCATTTGTACCTTAATTTGGGCAGAGGTATCTCTAATAATTTTCATAACCAGAGCATAACATGGGGTTACAGCTTCCTTCAGGCATCCACCTGCTCCAGCTCGTGGTGCTCTGCTGGCTGCAGGGGGACTGCCTGCCTCACCATGGTCTTCACCACAGGCTGCAGGGAATCCCTGCTCCAGCACCTGGAGTATCTCCTGCTCTTCCTTCATCACTGATCTTGGTGTTTGTACACCTATCTCTCTCACATATTCTCATTCCTCTCTCTGGTTGCAGTTGTTGTTTTGAAGCAAACATTTCCTGCTTCTTAAATCTGTTATCCCAAAGGTGTCACCACTGTCACTGATGGGCCTGGTTTTGGACAGTGGTGGTTCTGCCTCAACGCTGACTGGCGTTGTCTCTGTTGAACATGGAGAATCTTCTAGAAGCTTCTCACAGAAACCACTCCTGTAACCCCCTACTCTACCAAACCCATGCCATGAAAACCGAATACAGGCTTGTACTTCAGAAATGTCCCAATACCTTCTCTGTGAACTGCCTCTCCAGTGCTCATCTGACCTGACCTGGCTGAGACCACAGGGATTGTGAAAGCACCACTGTGCAACCTCTTTGGGCACCTATCTGTGGGGTATAGCATATGGAGCTGTTCAGAATCTTATTCTCTGAGATGTATTGTCACAGTAATCCAGCTACAAGTGAAGGTGTAGAGGGCTCTGGTGCATGCATCAGAAGGGAGGCAGTATTTTAAAGCAATTTTGTCAGTAAATTAAGCTGTAGTCATGGTGCTAATGGAGTGCATGTCACAGGGATAAGAAGCAGTAGTGAAGCAGGAGCAGCGTGAGGAACAATGGTGCTGGTTAGTGAGTCAGTGTCAAAGGCAGAGCCACAGCACAGTGCCTGGGTGAGAGTCTGTTTTCTCCATTGGAAAACAGATAGTGTGTTCACATCAAACAACAAATATGCTTCTTGTTCTGCTCCCAAACCTACTCTGTGAGATAACAGAGTGAAGCCAGTAAATCATTTCCCGTGTGTCATCACTGGATGACTCGTTATTACATTGCAATGAGACATGCCTTTTGTCGATGGGAGTAGAGTCACACATTGAAGCTTTTCTTGAGGTTACCTTCACCTTCCGCAACTCTATTGGCAAGATGAACTCAGAGGCTTTCAAGAATGCTGGAAGGTCTGCATGTACCTTGCAGGTAAAACAGAATTATAGAATCATTTATGTTGGAAAAGATCTCGAAGATAATCAGATCTAACCATTAACCCAGCACTGACGCGTTAGTCACTAAACCATGTCCCTAAGTGCCACATCTCCATGTCTGTTAAGTATCTCCGTGGAGGGTGACTTCATGACTTCCCTGGGCAGCCTGTTCCAGTGCTTGAAAACCCTTTCTGTGAAGAAATTTTTCCTAATATCCAACCTAAACCTTCCCTGATGCAACTTGAGGCTGTTTCCTCTTGTCTTACCTCTTTTACTTGGAAGAAGGGACCAACCTCTGTCTTCCTACACCCTCCTTTCAGGTAGCTGCAGAGAGTGATAAAGTTTCCCATTGATACTCGTTTTCTCCAGGCTAAACACCCCCAGCTGCCTCAGTCTCTCATCATAAGACTTGTGCTCCACATCCTTCATCAGCTTTGTTGCTGTTCTCTGGACACACTCCAGCACTTCAGTGACTTGCTTGTAGTGAGGGGCCCAAACCTGAACACGGGATTCGAGGTGTGGCCTCACCAGTGTATGGTGCAGGGGGATTTCAGCATCACCTGTGTGAGATAGGCCTTCCAGAGTGCTCTTGCTGCACTTCACATGCCATTATCATGCATTAGGTAGAGGAAAAGGCCTAAGCACTTCTAAACTCCTCCTCTTCTTGCTTTTTAACAAACCTGCAAATAGTTGCTATCTTATTGCTGCAGGCCTAATGCAGAAATGGTGTTTGGAAAAAGGAGCAGCTTGCTTTAGTTCAGTGGTTACTAGCTGGACAACGGATTTTCAGGGAAAAAAATGAATTATTAAAAACATATGAAGTACATTTTCTTCTGTTAAACTCTTTTCTCTCTTCTGGAAGTCTCCTCCCTTCCTTTCCTCCTGTTACATTCTTTAAACAGGAGGGAGCACTGCAAAACTGCAGATACCTATAATTCCTAAGTGTTTTGCATGCCTGACTTACCTACTATGAAATAATTATTCTCAACATGTTTTAGCCAATTTTTTCTGAGGTACAAGTAATTTATCCAAAGATGTCACATCAGTCCTAGGCATTTTCAATGTATGTTTTAGCTATCAGGCTATTCTTTTTGGGATAGTCTAGTTCCAGTTATTTCAACTGAGTGTCTATGACACCAGAAAGCATCAGGATAGCATTAAAATCAGAAGATTTTGGAAAAATAAATATTTATCAGAAAATCAATTTAGTAATGACTCATCAGCAGTCTTCTGAAATGGACCTTCATAGTTTGCCAATCCATGGTTCTTTTTGAAATATAAACCAGATAATTTTAATCTGTTGTGTAACTTCAGAGTTGCTATACCTAAAAGTGCCAGATGAGCATTGGTTTAAATGTTGCAGCTGCATAGGGATGGGAGGTGGAATACCTGTCTTAACAGAAAAGGATGAAAAATAAACATAATTTTGAGAGGGGATGAAACAATCACAATGACAATAAACTCAAATAAACACACCCAGTATATAAAAGCAACCCTAACAAAAACCCTTAGTGTCTCATGGTTGCTTTGCTGGGAAACCAACTGTTAGATCAATCACATTGCACAGACAGTCACTTCAGGCATGGTGCAGCACATCAGGGTGTGATGTAGCATTGCAGATGCAACAAGCCACAGCAGAGAAAGTGTAATAGCAACACATGAACCGAAAAGTGTCTTCAGAGTGATTCTGAATTTTGGGTGTTTCCCATTGCTTCCTTTAAGCTTGTAAACCATGAGGGGAGTGGAAGCAAAATATTTAAGCTATAGCTCTGTCTTGTTAACACATAATTATATATTTGCTGCCATAGGAAGAACTCCTGAATGATGTAACTGTTGACCTGTGGGACTGGATAACACACTGGATGGGAAATTCAGAGACCACTCTGATAGAGTTTAGATTTGTAGAGCCAAACACCGAAGATGCGAGATAAATCAGGACCTCATCCAAGTTTTTATTTCCTAGTTCCAGGAAATTAACTTTGGATTTTTTCTACGGACAGTGAAGGAGCTTATATTGTGCATACATATATATATATATAAAATTGATAATGGGAGAATTTCCAAATTTTATAGCCATTGAGCAGCATAATATGCTATAGTCAGGATCCTTGCTGGTGGTTGATGGCTTTATTTCTGTCAACCTCCAGCTATCTGATAAACAGCCTAAATTTGCTTAATCAGCTGGTATGGAACAAAATTTGGCATTTGAGTTAATGCTCATTATCTGTAGCAGCTTGTATGAAATATCCATATAACTACAACTGCCAGTAGTTAGTTGCTATCATCGGAGCGTAAAAATATTCAGGAACCCAAAGGATAAATAAACTTCTTATTTTCATAATTTTCATTACTGAAACAAGCAATAGGATCCAATGAAATGGCTGTGGCTATTGAAAGAAAATAACCACCAAAATGTAAAATAGAAGAAGTGAACCGAGTTAGTGTGCCCACTATACCAAAAATTAGGCTTCTTGTTCTGAATATGACTGATTATATTAAGATTTTAGGCATTATCAAAGCACTGCATCATAATCTCTATATTGTCAGTGATGTGGATAATTCCTTTGATTTATATATGCTTGATAACAAGTATTTTAGCCAAGTTGTAGATGAATATAGGGACAAAGGATCACCCTTACTTAGGACTATTGATTGAATTTGACAGTAGAGGTCATCAGGGTAGGAGAAAACAGTAAGAACAGAGGAAAGTTCAGTTCGCTAGTGAAGGGAGACAGGCATATGTGACATATGGCAATGCCTGAGAGCCTTAAAAACTCCTGAATAGATGTCACTCTCAGTAGGAATTTACAGCCCTAAGCAGCCCAAAGTCAATATAAACTGTTGAGGAAAAAAGACCATCATTTCACCACTCACCATGCAGTGTGCTGAGCATTTCTTGGGAAATAGTAATGTGCAGATCACTAATCCAAATGATTATTCTGTGACAGCATCATCAGCATGGCAGCAGTCACTGTGAGAATGTGGTTTTCAAACAAAGCCTCGTGCTTTCCTAGCTGCAAACGTGCCAGTGCAAGGGGAAAGAAAAAAGAACTACAGCTCTAATGCCCATACACATCATTGCTTGTCACAGTGATGGCAGCTGGCTCCACAGCAGCCGCAGCAGGTTATCATTGATCCATCTGGGCTCCATAGATTACCAATCATCCTTTTAGTGTTGATTGTTCCCCAAGAAGGAAGCTGTACAGGGCTAGCAGTGCAATGGCGCAGCTGTGGCTGCTGCTGTCACCTCTGTGCCTTTGCACTGGCAGCTGCGGCAGTGTCACGGGGAAATACCCTTGGCAGGCTAACCTTGCCTTTGGATGCTCTCCACTCTTTAGCATAATAATTTCTCATGCAGTTGGTTGCCAGGTGCCTCATGAGGATTAACTCTGGTAAGAGTGCTTCTGCTGGCTGGATACAGCTGACATGGGATTGAAGACTCAAAGTGCCTTCACTGTTGTCTTCAACACCTTGTGACATTCCAGAGAAACTTGTTGTACTTCTCATGGTGGTGGCTGCTGCTGCTGCTCATTCTCCCAGGCTCCTCTTACTGAGTGTGGTAAGAAACAGAGGGCTACAGATCGTGACTGTTTGCCTTTCCTGAACCTCCTTTTGTAGATGCTGTCAACAAGATTTAGCAATGTTAGCACCAGCTGCTTGGTGTTTATGATTTTTGAAGCAAATGCAGGAAACTGGTGACTGTGAATTGTCACAAACATCGAATTTGGATCTTTCTCAGCCAGTAAATTATGATGGTGAGTCAAAAAATTTCAGTTCCAGTATTGGATCAAAACACAGATGAGTACATTCTACAAAGCTGCTGCTGGTAGGTCTCTGAGCCAAGAAACCCACACCTCATATAAATGACACAGGTGATAGCTATGGTATTTATAAATGGTTGCACAATCTCAAGCCATTTTCAGCTCAGTTCCCTGAACTCTGTTCATAATTTCAAAACTGTGAGTCCTCTAGCAGAAACAAACTGACAATGATGGAGATAGGATCCAGGCTTTTTTTTTTTTCAGTTTCATGAATGACAGCAACCCAAACACAGCTACTGCTGATATTGGGATTAAAATAATCTCCTTGATCTATTCTAAAGCCTGAGCCTCTAGAAGCTTTATTCCTCCTGAGGTTATTTTACTTAAATTCAAACACAGTAATAGCATGCACAGAAGGGAGTTGAGGCTGCATAAACTGACAGAAGAGAGGTCTTTTCTTTAAAAGTCAAACAAGTAATATCTAAAGACCTGATTCTTTTCAACATGCAATGCTTAAAACATAACCAGGAGTGGTACGAACTAGATCTTCTGAAAATCCCTTCTCTTTCTCAGTGCCTCTGAAATTTTAGTGCTTTATATGCACTTCTGAAATAGTTTGAAAATGCTCATTTAGATTTGGAAAGTCAGGAATCAAGCAAAGGGATCAAGTTCTTGAAGACTTTAATCTTACACGGAAGAATGAACTACCACCATCTACTCCTACAAACTATTTTTAAGCAAAAACCATAGCTTAATTGACTGTGCTATCCCACAGGTATGTAGCTGTTCCTCTCCAGTTAGCCTCTTCTTTTGTGCTAGTGGTTTCCACTATTTAGAAAGATACTGCAGTATAGAGAACCATGAAAACTCCTTGCTGCCTAAATGAAACGTTTTAAACAAACTCTCTTGTCTTCTCCTGTGCTCCTGGTTTGTGCAACGTTGTGAGCTCTTGCCTTAGGATAGGGTAATCATTTGCTTCAAATGTTCACCTCTGTCTACCTGGACATCCCCCACACAACTCTTCATACCCTTCCCCATATAGCACACTCCCTACTTTTCAACAGAAATACCACCCTATACGAAAAAGCACAGAGTGCAGCACCACTTATCTCTCCTCTGGATATCAGCACAATGCTCCTCCTTGCCTGGGCTATCATGGACAGTTTCTTTCTCCTCATAGGCCTTAAATACCAAGTTTATAGAGAGTTATTCCAAAAAGGAACACAAAAATCCATAAAAGTTAACACAAGGTGCTATTAGCTCTAGGAAAATATTTTTTGTCCAAGTAAAATATACATAAAATGTTAAAGAGCTCTAAAACAGAAGGAACAGGGAGAAAAATTATTTTCTAAAGATTTCAATTTCTGTCCAAGCAAAACAGAAATTAACAGAAAAACAGAATTGAACCATATCCAAGCTCAAAACACATCAAAAGTTAGAGTAAGGACTACCATGAGTGAAATTAGAAATTAGTAATAAAATTAATTGATGGGATGCATAAGGCACAGTGAGTTAATTGTTACAATGCATTTTTTTTAATGAAAACAAAGCCATTGGTTGGGGTTTTCCTCATCTTTGGTCTATGCAGTTCCAGAATGTAATTAATTTTTTAAAAATTTGGAGACATACATGTGGGAACAGAGATTGTTACTCTGTCACATTGCTGAAATTGTTTCTGCTATTGCATTGTGATGGTAAATATAAAAAGGACAATAAGATTCTCTATTTGTAATTTTTGAATTTATTATTCATACTACTAGTTTTTAAAATGCACACAGGATATGATAAATTTGCCCTTTTTTATTTGTTATCCCAGGGACACAGATTCATTCACTTGGAACACAGATACAGAGACAAATAAGGGGCAGCTATTTGCACAAAGTTTAGAATAAATAAATAAATACATTCAATTAATTCATATGCCAGAGGCTTGTGCCTTACACTGCTATCTATTCCTATTAGCTCATGGAAATCCTGGTTGCCTGCCCCAGCAAAAAAAACTAATTTTCCCTTCCAATATGTTTCACTTGTTCTGGTGTACCCAGTGAGGTTTTGGATTAAGAGTCTCATCCTCCCAGGCTCACCAACCAAACCAACTCTCTCAGACTGCAGTTCACATGAAGGAAGCATTAATGGTCAGTGACTCAGTGAAGATATTGCCCACACAATTGCCCACACCAGATTAGTCGTGTGCTTTGGAAATCAATGTAATATTGGTTTTGAGATTAAACTCCCCCTTGCTGTGAAACTTAAATTTCTTTCTGTGTCCTCTCTGTATCACATTCTGGGTATGAGGAGAAGAGACATATTTTTCAGACAGTCTAAGCTGATCTAAAATCATGCTGCTACCAATGATCTCACACTTTCCCTGGCCATGACTCTATGTTCCCATATGATGGCATAGTCTTATGAGTTTGACCAGTTAATTTGTCTGACTGGACACAAATCCTTTCTTTTTTTCTTGTGTATAAAGTTTGCTTCCAGTCATTGCACAGCTACAATTTTTAAATTGAAGTAAGAGCAAGTGAGGGAACACAAGACCAAAGTGTGGTTGGGAACACCAGTATCTCCTTGCCCCATTTTGGTGGTACCATGTCCTTAGATTGGTTGTTAATGAACAAGCCTGCTACATCCAGTTATGGTTTGTTCAGCAAAAGGTACTAAAGTTTGCTTAGTACCGGAGGTTTTGCAACTGCATCTAACATTTAAACTATGTAAAATGAGACTCAGAGCATGATGTTAATTTAAAACATTTCACTTTCACAGATTCACTCTTCCTCACAGCAATTTGCAGCATCAAATTTCATTCCTTTTCTTCTTGTCAGGCAAAACTGTCTTTTCATCTTTTCCACCCTTCAAATTCCTTCCTTCCTGGATTTCATCAGTGAAATCACATTAGGTTTACCCTAAAATAAATTAGTAGCATTTAACAGACTGTGGATTGAAATTCATGTCTCACATGGTTTTGGTTTTACAGTGCAAATTATCCTGGAAAATGTGGCAGAAAACTGCAGAAACTGTAAATCAAAGGCAGTTGTTAGAAGAATCTATGCTCAGTAATGTCATGATAATGTATGGAGCAAGCATACGACCAAGCTGAAAATAAAGAACTAATCTGTCCTACAGGCCATTTATGCCACATGGCAGAATACATAAGAAAATTATTTGACAGAAATTTGGAGGGTAAACCATGTTATTCCTGTTGTAATGCCAGTAAATGCTCCCCTAGACTGTTCCTGGCCAGTGTGTTGTTCATTCCCACCCAGTCCATGTGAGAAACAGATAGGCTTCTGGAGATGGTCACCATCTCCTTTCTGTGAACCAGAGAGAAACAGCTGAAAGCTCTGTGCATGTCTGTGCTCAGACCTTTTGAATCCCTCAGGATGATGTCTTAAAAGAGATTAAAAAAAAAGAGCTGGGAAAGAGACTCCTCTGTTTGCTAAAAAGAATTAGGAAAAGTCTGTCCCTGACAAAGCCACTTGTGGCCATGGCAGGTTCTTCTTTCTGCATGAACACTTACAAGACAATAACAGTGTTACTGGTGAAGGATGGGAGGGTAAGCAAGAAAGGTTGCCACAGTTTAAGGGCAGGAGGCTGTTTGAGGTGAGTGTGTGAGCTATGAGAATTGCAACAGGAGTCCTGGCTGACCTCTCCAGTATTTCTCCTCATTACTGGGAGAGCCTTCGATTGATGTTAAGAACTGAGATGGCCCCATACATGTCATTTTGCCTATCTCTGCCAAGACATGTGAATAAAATTAGCAGCTGGTATTATTCTCTTGTATTGCCCCAGCTCTCATTAATGAGGCAGCCCTTTGTTTCTGCTCCCTTCCAGCTATTCCCGGGCCGGAATAACAGCCCCGGCCTTTCTCTTGGCCACACACTGTAATTCTCTGTAATTTTGTTTTAAGGTGTTTAGTGGTTGGGACTGTTTAATTTGCTCCCCAACCTTTTTATTTTGATTGCTTCTATGGTTTTTTTCTTTTGTGTGTCAAGCTTCTAAGAGTAGACCGTTCAAAATGGGAAGTGTGAAAGCACTAGGAGAGCTGTCATGGCGCAATGTGTTCTTCTCCTGCATGCTATATAATTTGTTAGCTGCAAAGTCCAGGAGCGAGTTTCAAATTCGTCATTCTCCCTTTTTGCAGAAACCACCCTTCTCAAGCCCAGGCCAGTTATTGGTTGGATCAGATTGCAGTGTGCTTTTGTAGGTAATAGCCGATGAGAAACTGCAGTCATCTTTGGCTGCAGTTTAAATGACCAGATACCACATTACCACTCAGTTAGATACAGGCAGCTTAGGTACCAAGTCTGAACATTCACTTGATTCATGCAAACATATCATAACCGTGCAGTTATCACAAAACTATGATATATTTCAGTTATGTATACATGTTGATTTCTCCAGTATGGTCTGTTATTGCCAGAAATAGGAACTAGGGGGACAGCAGATTTGTATCTACTGATGAGTGAGAAAAAGACAAGTATGTTTCTTTTATGTCATTTTTGGTAAGTGTTAATGTTTGTTTTCAGAATGTAAGAAATTACGTTGGGGACAAAACAAATAAAAAAGACATCTCTTATGCAGAAATATCCATAAGGAATGGTGTGGGTCAGGAGAGTCCTGTCTTCTGTGTAGCCATTTTTATAGCTTGAGGACGTCTAGCTATAATCTGCAAGCACACAAACAGATAAAAGAAGGCAATGCAAGATCAGATTTCCTCTTTCAGGGCTGTATCTTGAATTAAACCAGCTTTCTATTTGTTGAATCTTTGTTTCCTGAAGCATAACTGTAGAGAAGGAGGCATCCATGTAAGAGGTTACAATGGCAGCTAAGTTAGTACCTAATACAAATACCTAATAGACAAATACCAGGTTACCATTGAGAAATTCTACTGTTCCAGTGACAAGAAAAAAATAATCAATTCATACTTCCTATAATAATGTTGGTAAATTTTTTTAAATAAAAATTAATGCAATTTTTGCTATTTTTTATATTAATAATTAATTTATACATATTTGGGATTGGAAATAATATTTAATTATTTTTGAAGTAATAGTCATCACAAAATATTGTTATTTGAAATAAATTCTAAACCTTTAGTTCTCTTTTTGTCACTGGCAAAGAGATAACTGGCAGGCTAGGGATTTGTAATCCCTGTGGGGCTTGTTTACTGCTTGTATAACAAGCATATTTCTGCTTTAAGTTCTCTGCTTTCATTTTTAATATCAAAGAATCATAGACTTATTCTGGTACTGATTTACAGTCACAGACTTCTGCAAACATTCTTCTGAGAATAAGAATTACTACTTTGTCTTTTTACTTTCTTTTAAATTAGCTTATTAAGTATCAGAGGATTATTCACATCAGACGAAAAAAAACATTGCAAAGCATGGCTGAACATTTACCATCTTGCACTGTCTATATGTCAAATGTAAAATGTGAGCAAGAAGTTTTGTTCTTAGTTCAAGTAAGCCAGAAAATAAATATATATGCCAGGATGGCAAATACGATCTGCACCATGTCCATCAGGCACCTTTTGGGGAGGGATGGGACCCTGCACGTGGGAGGAGCAAGGACAGGACAGAACAGAATCACTTCTTTCAAAAGGAGCAAGCTGGAAACTTGGACCAACATATGTCATAGTTGAGCTGTGATAGCACAGTGCAGGACTTTAGCCAACAAGCCTTCCAGTTAATATTTCCTACCTTTATAAACACTGTCCTACACCCTTTAGGATGAGTTCTGAGTACAGAATGATTTTCATTTGGCAATGTATTTCACAGGAGTGAAATAAAAAATGAAAGCTAAATAGACAAAATAGTACATCAAAAGGTCCAATACCATAAGAATCTTGACCTAGAAATACATAAGTCCTAAACTAAGGCTTCTGCCTGCATGCCTGTAATTCAGTAAAAAAAAAAACAACCATAAAAAATTAAATGTTGTAATTTCTTTTTATGCTTAATTAAAAAAAAAAATAGTTTGTAGTTATTTTTACCTATCCAGACCACTTTAAGTACCTTCAACAGTTTATCAGTTTATAAGAAAGATCTATTTTTAATTTTTTTTAACCTACATGATGGAATAACCATATTGTTGTTTCTCTGTTAACAATAATAATAATAAATAATATCTATAGAAGGAAGTACAGAAAACTTAGGTACTATGGTAGTAAAAATTGCTCTAAGGCAAGTTGTTGCTGTGTTTGAAATTTTTTACTTTTTGAACACATTAAATATTGATTTTAACAATTCTTCCTTATCTCCACAGTCACCATAAAGTTACTAAGGCAAATCCAAAGGATAACTGGCAAGAAAAAACCCCAGAAATTATCATCTTCTGTATTAGTTGCTGAGAGAGGTTGAAGTTTATTAATAAAAGTTATTTACCTTTGAAGAAGCTACATGCCTTTTTTTTTCAGTCTTTCTCATTCACAAAGTGTAAATATTTTGCCATTTTGAAAGCAGTCAGCAAAATTTCCATACCTCTGTGAAATCACCTAACACTAGATGCATTTTCAAACGCTTTTTGAAACATTGAGAAATATTTGCTGCTTAGATCATAGCAATCTTACTTATCCCTTAGAAGTGTTGACAACCTGATACATTAAAGTTTTGCTTCACTAACTGGTATAATTAAAGTATCACAGTGAGGGGTCTAAACTTTAAATGTGCCTGTGAGCTAAATTAACTGTGTATTCGGAGACTGAAAGTCACACAGAAAGATTTATTCTGTACATATCCAGTCTGAAATGATTTCTATACTGAAAATGCCTTGCAAGTGATTTATCTTGGAGAGTAGGATAATGTTTCTACTTTGAGTTGAGAAACATTTTAACTTTGAAGCAGGATAAAATAAGGGTGCTGTTAATGTATAACAGCTAAAATCTTTATATTAACATACAAAAACCATACTATTGATAAGCCGAGATGTCAGGAAAGTGATTAACAAAATATATTTAAAACTGAGATTCCATAGAAACTGTCTTTTTATCTTGTTTCCTTTGCCTTCAAAGTCAGCTTGTGAAGTTTCTACTCCTCAATCCTTTCAGGCCCACCTTTCCCAACTCCCGTAGAAGCCCTTTCTTTATCAGATGTGCCAGTACAATATTTTGTGGAATACGTCATCATTGTGACATTCTTCTTTTAAAGAATCACTCTTCAAAACGAAAACTGTTATTTTCATGTGGGCTTTCCACCAATCTTTACGAAGAAACCCAGCTGAATTGATGCAAACGAGGGACAGCAAAAGACAGTACCTGAGCAGTTTACACAGAAAAATTAGGAATCTCTAAAAAGTTTTTTTTCTATAAAAAGAAGCAAGCCATGTATCTCTAATTAGTAGATTATATTACCTTATCCATGAGGCACAGAACTAACTAGAACTACATTCCACGCAGTCTCTTTTCAAAGGAAATAGCTCCAATGGAACCAACAGAATTGAAAAGGTGTGAAAATGGAAAAATTTAAAAAATCAAGTGAGCTTATCTTCTAAATGGAATCATAATCAAGCATCTATAGGTTGATTATCTCAGGCTGCACGCTCAGCTGTAGCCCTGTGCAAGCTTAAAAACAGGCCCCCCGGGGGTTTTAATGTAAGCAGGTTGTGACCTTGGGTGCCTGTGATTCAAGGTGACATCTCTCTGCCCTCTGCCAATGCCACCCAGTAGAGCTGCACAACTGCAAACAAGGAAACAAACACACCGATGCTGTGCAAATAGCTCAGCTCTGAAGACACCTCTTAAAACATTGCTAGCTTCCAAGAATAGACTGGGTTGCAGGGCACTGTGCCTTTTTTGCATCTGCACTCCAGACTGAAAACACACCCTCCAGTATGCTCTCAAGTGAAAGCTAGGTTAGTTCTGCACGCATTTGTTGTGTGCATTTATTCCCACAAATAAATAAAATAGAATTATGAGGTTATATAGTTCATATTGTGGATATAGGTTTGAGAACCTTTCTGGGACAAGACAGTTTCACAGGAGATTCTGCAATTTTTGGTCACCATGATCCTGCCCTCGCCCACACCCCTTTCCTCTGCCATGCTTTCACCCTGCCCTCTTCATGCTGGCCCCAGCACTCATCAGCCTGCAGTGAGCTATTTCAGATCATTAACCAAGCATAAAACAATTTATTATTCTTTGTAGCTATATTTACAATGTTAAAATATAACTGAAATGAGCTTCAGAGCTTCAAGCATGATAGTCACAGTTTCATCTCAACCATTCCAGAAATCTGACTTCAAACTATCCTTTTTAGATCTGCGGAGAGCAACCCACTGCTCTACCTTATTTTAGTTGACAGAGTGCTTTCCAGAGAATGCAGAAACAGAGAGCTGTTCAAATTTGTATTCCCTTCATAATCAAACACCCTATAATTCAACACTTAATTTTCCAGTTTAAGTGAAAACTTCACCACTGATGCTGGACTTTGTTTTAGCACATGGATAAAATCATTAAGCATTAGAGACCAGAGTCATCCCTGCAGGGTATCACAAGAAACACAAGCACTCAGTAATGATTATCTTATTTATAATTACTATTGTGACTTGTAATTTAATCTGTCCTAACTTAATTAGTGCCATGTTGATACTGTACTGCCCTGGATAGCTAATCAAGATGTCATGCAACATTAAGTCAAATGCCTTACAGAAACAAGTCTGCTACATCAAGAATATTATCTTTATCAACCAAATTTGCAGCCTCATCAAGAAGTGACCCCACTAGTTACAGACAAAAGAATAAAACTGTGAAAGTGCAGAGATGCTGTTCTTTTAGCATGTTTCTTTTGTCAGGCAAATCAGCTCATGAAGTTACTATTGAAGAGGAGTTGACATGATCTGGAAAGTGAATGAAAGTCTCAGGAGTAATTGAAGTTTATGTAGTATTTATTCCTACATTTTTGCTCAGCTGTTTTGTGCCATTTTTGATGCTGATCTGCAAGTATGGTTAATTTCTTAAGCCTTTCAAATTTTGTCTAGGTAACAACCTTATTTGTCTTTGGGATTTTTCCTAAGAAACAATGCCCATTGACCCCACTTACAGGTATTTTGACTTAATATTTTTTTATGTTACATGACCCTTGTGGAAACCCAAACTGTGCTGCCAGGTATGGCAACTTTATGATAGTAAATTGGTCCTAGAAATAATATGGACAGATATTCTCTTTCTTAAAAGATTATCACTGGGTAACATCTCAGGGAGGAAGGTTACTGAGTCTGTAGATCTAAGACCTGTCTTTAGATACTTTACTCATCAGTCCTGCCAGCCCCATCTTTCCTAACTTCCTCAGCAGCAATTTCATCATTTTTCCAGGATCGATGCTATGGCTGATGGACTAGTCACTTCTTACCTTATCGTATTCAGTTTTGTTGACTAGCGGTGCAATGCTGGTCTTCTGTCAGCTCGAGGAACTTCCTGGACAGCTGCTGGATGAGGATCTCTGGAGGTGCTGGTTTAGAAACCTCTGTCTCTATTGATCACCCTGTTCAGAGTAACAGTTTAATTAGCACATGTTTATTAATTAGTATTCTTCAACAGAAATTGTTTTTTTTTCTAAATTCAGAACATAAACTTCACTGAATTATCCACTGTATCTACCTAATGTGTCAATGCTACTAGTCCCTTGTTTTTTTTTTAATCACTGAAAACTTCTTTGTACTGTCCTTAATCCTTCTTATGCTTCATTTACATATTTTCCATCATTCTCTGCATATAACTCACAGCATTTGATATCAGTATTGTCCTAGTTACAGCAGCTGGGACCAGTTTATCACTGTGTGGATGTAACAAAAACTGTGTATTCTACACCCTCTGTGTCATTTTTCATGAACTGCTAATAATGGATGGCTTGCAGCAGCTGCCCAGGGCACACCTGACACCTCAGGCTACAAGATGGGTGTTAAAGAACCCTGTGAGGCACGAGAATGTTTCTGTCTCTACACCAGTGACTCGGCTGTGATAACTCCACTCTGGGAAAGCATCAGCACCTTCACACCCAGCCTGAGGGGTCATGTCTGTTAATGGGCCATTAGAGACTGGCACAATAGGCAGTTGCATTGACCTAGACCATCAAAGATTCCAGAAATATCCCATGACTCACAGAGTCAAATCACCCATTGTGGAACTCCCATCTCGGAGAGGTACTGGGCATTCCCATCTGAACTTGATCATAATCTTCGGGTTTTGGGACTCGGGGTATCACTCGTTGGATACAGAGGAGGACCAGAACCTCTACAGGACTGTGACTGCCACTCTTGACAAGACTGTGACCATCATCCTCACCAACAGGTTTTCTTTTTATTTTACTTTGTACTCAGGGGGACCACGTGGTGCTCAGCACAGGGGCTAACGAACACCATTCTGTTCATGCCCCAGGGTGCTGGGTTATACATCTGTTCTTTTGTGGGTTACAACCAATTTTTTTCTCTACATCATTGTATTTATTGTAATATTTTTAGCAAATTGTAACTCTGACTTGTAATGTCTCTTGAATCAAGTTCATTTCTCCCACCAGTTTACTTTTAAAGCAGCACAAGTGTACAAATTTTTCCATTTGCATAGTGATGGTGGTCTTGTGGTTAAGATTATGATAAATTTTATTTAACATCAGCTTTACTTGAAGTTGAAAGTAGGCCAGCCAAAGCATTTTTAATTAACAGGGTGGACAGAGAAGATTAAACATTAGATTATTGTTTTAGAGCATCTAATTTTTCTTGGAAAACTGCTGTTTGCCTTTTTTAGAATCATGGAATAGCAGAATGGCCTGGGTTGGAAGGAACCTTAAAAATCATCTCCCCCTCCGCCGTGATGAGCAGAGACACCTTTCACTAGACCTGGTCACTCAGGGCCCCATCCAGCCTGGTCTTAAACACTTGTAGGGATGAGGCACCTGCAACTCCTCTGGGCAACCTGCTCCAGTGCCTCGCCATCCTCACAGTAATGGATTTATTCCTAATAACTAATTTAAACCTACTCTCTTTCAATTTGAAGCCATTCCCCTTGTCCCGTCACTACATGCCCTTGTAAATAATTCCTCTCCATCTTTCTCATAGCCTCCTTTGAGGCACTGGAAAAATGCATTTAGTTCTTCTCTTTTCACCAAAGCCTTCCCTTTTCCAGGCTGAATAAACCCCATTCTCTCAGCCTTTCCCCATAGGAGAGGTGCTCTATCCCTCTAAGCATGTGATGTTATGAAAGTAAGGTTTCTGTGATTATGACAAGCATTTCATTGTGTGTGTGTATATGTACTTTTCCTTCTTCCATACACATAGCTCAGTTTCTCCTCAGTTTTCCATGGGTAAGATAACCCCAAATTGGCAATAAATTAATAAAAATTCAACAGCCACAATAAAGCAGAAAATCTAACTGCAGGGGGGACTGCCATCATAATCTCCTGTCCCAGAGGATCAATATGGCATTATACTTGCCACACACATGAGAAGTGCTGCAGCTAGTATTTGTGCATTGTCAGGCAGAGATCTGTGAGTAACCAGGCTTCCTTTTTTCCTGTTGTCATGCATGAAATCAACATAGTTTGTTCAAAAATTACTTCTCGTACTTGATCATAATTGCTTTTGATGTTGTGAAATGGCCATGAAAAACAACGAGACTCCCTGCCTGTTTACCACAAATTTTCATATTTAAACTCTAGCAGCTCAGTTATTAAGCTAAACCAACACATGCATACAATAAACACTTCTGCAAGATAAGCCAGATGAATCATCCTCAAGAAGTGCCTTTCTATCTACTGTACACTAAGGACACTTAAACAGCTAGCTTAGGTTAGACACCTAACTTTTAAACAGCTAAAATTAGTAAGGCTAATCTGGGCAAGAGACCTTGTCTGGGTCACTGCATCTTATTTCAGCTTAATGAGAAAGCTGTCAGAGTCCTAAGGGAGGCCAATGTCTTATCTGTGGTCCTTTTCCCACTCTACTAACATTAGGTTTACTAGTTTAATAGTTGTTAAACTTAGGCTAGAAGATCATAGTATGAATTATGGAATGTAGTGCTAACATCTTTGTACATATATATGTCTAGATAGATGTAGAAAAAACATACATATGAAAATATACGAATATATATATATATGTATGTAGGAGAGCAGTCATTCAGAACTGGGTCTGTAGTGATACTGATACATCTGTATTATGTCCAAAAGTTAAAAAAAAAATAAAAATAATTATTTCTATAAACACAGGAGACCACATATTGTAGATCCCAATTAAATGAAATGTGCAACCTGTGGGATACTTGCCTTCCAAGTAATTTCTGGGTTTCCTGTTGAAAAATATGTGTTAGGACACTAAGAAGATCTATGAATGCATTTTCATTGATTAGTGTGTATGGTACCAAGAATTCACTGGATGACTAAGGAAAAGTTCTTTCTACTGTCGTACATTTTGCTGTGATTATTATTGTTTGAAATAGCACATTGACCAGCAAACAGTGTATCTTCTAATTACTTGCTTATGCAAGCAATTAATACTGGAGAGTTTTAACTCTTATAAACTTAACTCATAAGTAAACTGTCTAATTAATAGTTTTCTTGTATATGTGGCACAATAGTTTTTACAGGAAAGAAAAAACCCCAAAATTTCATTAAAAATAATTTGAAACAATTAAATTCCTACTCAGTATGTGGTTTGATGAGAATTTTGTAATGTGACCAAGACAGGATTCAGTGAAAGGCTTCCTAAATTGGAAAAATGAGTCAATGACCTTTTCCAAAATTTAAAAAAAATTGCTCTACTTAATGTTTGTTCACCTAAATCTGCCACACAGAAGTTGCACCTAGTCCAGTATCCCCAATGAAATCAATAAGATTTGATCTAAAAGAGTTTAAAACATAGAAATTAGAAGAAATATATAGCACGTAAATCAGCCAACATTCAATTGTTCAAACCATTTTTTTCATGCCTCCTTAATTAGCGATTGGTTTATTCAATGAAGTCTGAAAGTCCTTGTCCTTTCAATATGGTGCTGACTAATGTAATTGAATACCCTCATTAGCCATAACTGAAACCAGTATTTCATTAGCACTGAAGGCACTTGACATTATCCCAACAGTATCTTAATGTGTGTGCCAATAAGATATACATTTGCTTTAGAATCTTTTACTCTGCTCTAGTGGTATAAAATGATCTAATAGATATGAAAATTTGGTGATACCCAGTCTCAGCTATCTTATAGGAAAGAGTATTGAAGATAAATAGTGTTATTTTAAAATTTCATAAGTTTTTATTAGTTTTAAATATCTTCATGAAAGTAAAGAGGGATGTCTAATTTATTCTTTAAATTCTACATAGACCATTATTGATTGTTTGAAAAGGTTGAGCCTTCTGCCTCTTCCCTCCTATGTGGCTGAATGACATTAATTTATTCTTGCTGGATTGTTTTTCCACTAGTTTGGCAAGTTGAGTGAGCTCCCTCAGCAGTCAGACAAGTACCAGCATCTGCGTAAGCAGGTTTTTTCAGAGTGCTTTCTTTTCTACTTTCTCACTTCTGCTGTATTGACCAAGGGGACCAGAACAGCACACTCTAGATGTGGGCAAGCCATTGATCTATACAATGTCATTGTGACCTTTGATTTGTTGTCTCTTCTCTGCCTGAGAATTACTGGCACTTGATTTGCCTCTTTGTTCCCTCTCAAACACTGAGCAGACCTTTTCTTGGACTTATCGTCACCTACTCCCATTACTTAACATTACTTATTTATCAAATCCTTGCTCCCAAAAATCAGTAGTCAACTCAGAACCCATTAATTAGCCTTTGGATTTGGGATGATTGGTTTTCCTGCCTCATGTACTTCGCATTTATCCACAATGAACTCTGAGCCATTTTATTGCTCTATGATTTAATTTTCTAATGTCCTTCTCAAATGGTTCCTTTTTTTTTTTTTTTAAATAATTCTTTCTGATTTAATGGTATATAATGAATTCACATTGACTCTGAGATTCTAATATTTTAAATAGGATTTAAATTAATTTCACTATATTTTAGCATCCATCAACAAATGTAGTGGTTATTTAAGTCAACAGAAGTTATACCTCCTTCAGTAAGGTAGGAGAACAATCTCAGTTCTCTCTTTTTATGACACAATCAACACAAAAAAGTGAAGTCCAGGCAAGCAACACCAGGACCAGAAATGCTAGTATTGCATTAGCTTTCCATAGTGAAATATTACATGAGGGAATCCAAGGGCTGTTGATTCCTGTAAGACTTCTTGCATACTACATAGTTAACAATGATGAATGTGGGAGTGCTTCTGACTTTACAGATTTATGCACTTGTGGTACTCTGATAAAAGCAAGTGAATATTTATCACATTACTACATGGTCAGAATAGAAATCAGCATTGCTATTTTTGAATATAAAAACATTTCTTTCTAAAAAGTCAGTGAAATCGACCTCCTTGGAATGAATGTCAATTTCATTTGGCTGTGACTCTGATTTTTCAGTGTTTACTGACTATTTTCCATAATTTTATAGCATCCTGTTGTTAGCATGAAGTTTTCTCTTAGGGAAGGTCTGTTATTTCTTTTCCTTGGCACACAAAATAATATATCTAGAAATTCAGAAGACCTCAAAGGATTGTCATGTGTAGCTATCCTGTAAAACAATGGCAGCAAACGTAAACTTGTTAGAATTTCTTTTTTTTCAAATTACTGTGCAGTGATGACTGACATTTGCTCACCTGTCTGTGCGTTGTGTATTTTTCAAAGTTCATCAGCTGCCTTTTTATTTGGTTATTTTTCTGACTATTTTTCCATATAAGACTTAGCAGAAAGTTGATAAGCTTGATCACATAAATGAAAAATTTAAAAGTTTTATGGTGTAACAGAAACAGTATTTTGGTGATTTTTCATTTCCTATCAGTCATAAAAAAACTGTATACAAGAAATAGGTTTATTTCCCCCACACATGCACACTATCATTAATGGTAATTATCTTGATTAATGCAGGGCAAGATAGAGGAGTAAGAACTGAAATGAAAATTTCGATCGAAGAAGCCTCAGGCTCTCACAGAAGAAAGGGAGAACTTAATTAGCTAGCAGAAAAGTAGATTTATTGTGAAACAAAATGAATTAATGTAATAATTTTTTTCACTTAGAAGTTTATAAACTATAAAAAAGAAATCCTAAATAAAGTGGAATTCTCAGATTCTCAAATTATGCAAGCTTGATTTTCCTGAAATTGCCCTTTTATTCTTAATGCTTTTATACACATCTTGTTGATCTGAAACAAAGAAATATAGAAAAATATACAAGTTAGTATATTTTTCTGACTGCCAATAAATAGAAGCAAAAGTAATTAAGAATATTGTTTTTATTTTAAATGCAGCCATGAAATGTAACATTATTGGAATTCTGTAAAAGGCAACAAGTTAAGTAAGTTGACTCAAGAAGCTACTTGAGAAATGCTACTTTAAAGCATTGATTGCTGGAAGATGAAGACAAATCAGGAGATCAGCAAAAGGACTCAGTAAGCGAAAATTAAATTACCTCTTTAGTGCTGAGAGTAGTAGAAGTTATGCTGTTTCCTCAAGGCAGTTTTTATTTTAACTTCCACATGTTGACTAAAGATGTGCTCTTTGTTGCCATCATACAAATACATTTCTAGTAGCCTAAACAAAAGGGAAAATTTTAAAATTTGTTTTCCTTTTATTCTTCTCCCAGTGATTCATAGAAGGGCCACTTATCATGTCCAGAGATAAAGGAGCTCAGGATAGATATACCTGTCAATGCTTTAGAAAGTTCTTGTCCTCTCAGCTCATTCATTGCATGCATGTGTCTCATGCAAGGAAAACAATGCATGGGAGGAAGTTCTCATACCACAAAGGACTTTTTGAGGCCCAAAAAATCTGCTTCTGATCACTTTTCCAATGCAAATGGCAAACCTGCAGGGCTTTGAATGTTTTGGATTCTGGTTACACACAGGAAATGTGGGTTTGGATGCTTATCCCTTCGGTTGTCTCTGGACTGCACTGCTGTCCTGATTCTGACCAGCACAGGGTTAATTTTTGCAGTAGGCAGGAGAAGGCATGGCTTAATTAGACATTATTCTGTAACACCTCACTTCATTTTCTGGGGATGTGGGAAGGGGTCCCTTCCAGGTTGGTCAGGTGGTATAGTGGCGAGCATATGAATTGCTCGCCTCTCGTACACTTTCGTTATTAATATTGGTGCTTTTACTGTTTGTTTCTTATTTCATTGCTGTTTCCAGTAAATTGTTCTTATTTCAGGCAGAGAACTTTATCTTTTGTGCATCCAGTTCTCCTCTCCAGCCTGCAGTGGGAGAGGGGGAGGGGAAAATGAGCAAGTTGTCACATGGTTTGGAGTCGTTTCAGTAGGAACACTAAGTTGGAAAATACCATTCCTAAAACATGACAACTGCTCACACAGATGTATACTTGCTGGTTTGCTGATGTATACCAGCCTGGGGTTCATTTTTAGTAATGTCCTTTACCTGTTATACAAAAATTGGAGATAATTCATCTTTGTGATAAACCAGTGTTCGAGGGCCAGTGTAATAAAAAAAAAGAAAGACAACCTGACAGCAATCCTCAAACATCAGTAGATATTTCTGTAACTCTGCTGCAAAACAGTCTGCCCAAAAGAAAGTACAAGTTTGCTGCTTCTAATGGAAAGTCCCACTGATTTGTTACGTGACAAACAAAACTAATTAAAAGAAAGAATGGAAATGTTATAGCTTGAATTCACCCTGTGGGCTCGATCACTAATTTTTCTAGTGTTCCCTCATGTATCAGAAAGAGAATAAATTATTCCATTCCCAGGTGTTCTGCGAACTTGTTCCAAGATATTAATGTTTTCTTTTGGCTTCAGATCAGATTGTACACATGTAATACTGCATATTGCATACTGCAGACAGTATGCTGAATTAAGTTTGAAGGTGATTTTTTAGTCTTAGAGTCTTCAGACTACCACTGAACTTGCTATTATAGTAGGTCTTAGCGGGTGTGCTACACTTATTAGAGTGCCAGGGAACAAATATAAGTACTAGATGCTGGTTAAATATGCCACTTGCTCCCTGGCTCTGCTTTGGAATGTTCCAGGCAGAAAAGCCTAGAAACAGATTTGGAGATACAGTTTACTGCATCAAGCTCTTACCTAGAGCATAGGGGATGTGACTGCACCCCTCATGGCTATCCTGGCAGTCTGTGCATCTCCAAGCACAGGCAGGTGCCCTTTAGCCCCAGCACAGCACATGCAGTGCACAGCCAGCTACAAAATTTCTGCTAGTGGGATACAAGGCACTCCTCTGATGCTCCAAAATACTTTGAACTGAAGGCAAAAAAGAAGTTAGAAAGTAAAAGCAAAAGGATGGTATTGAGAAGTAACATACTGGAGGAGACTAAAATATACATTTTCAAGGAACTGCTAGTGCATTCTAAATATATGCTTTAAGTTTTAAGTTGGGTGTGTTAGAGTTTTCTTACTTTCTCTTTAGTACATTTAACTGAGGCTGCTCCGCTCCTATTAATTACAGCATGAATACAACCACAGGTTTTTCTGTGATAAGATGATGTTATATAATCCAAAAGGCATATCTATTTATTTAACACGAACGTGAACAATTAAGTAACAGAAATGACAAGCAATAGTTGGAATTCTTACGTTTTTTTTGAATCAATATGACAGCAGCGTCCCACCAGCTTTATTTTAAACTTTAACCAGCAGCTACTACAGCCTTTAAGTGCCAGGTTTCTTTGCTTGCACACACTAATGATCAGGCTTCATTTCAAGGCACCTGGTTCTATTTTCTGTCATGTGCTTTTGGCTGGGCAGGCACTGCATGCTCAGTGATCTGGTCTTCACTGTTGTGAAGACTGGTGTGAAGTCCTGGCAGGAGAGAAGTCTGTACCCAAGTCAAACCAAACACAAGTTCACTCCAGAGGGAGACAGCTGTCCTTGAAAGCTGCACTGACAAGAACTTAGGCAGTGAAATCAGCCCTGTAACTAACACAGAAAGTTTCATCTAAAAGTATGTTTTCTAACTTGATCCTAAAATATCTTCTATTTCATCCAAGAATGAGTTTCAGATAAGTGAGAATAAAATGACCAGTTCAAAGTACTGGTTTCAGGAAGAAAAGAAAATAAAAGGAAATTAAAACAACAAGAGAAGCCCACACAGTCGGAATGCTTTTAATAATCCCAAATACCAAGGAAAAACAGCCTCGAGAGACAGAAAATAAGCCTCAGTTTGATCTCTCTTTGGAAAGAGTGAGGTTGCACAGTTCATGGCTCACAGCCACCAGGCTGGGCACAAGACATCCGGAGAGGTCCCCATGGTCTGGCTTGCCTTACACTCTCCTCTAGAAGTCATGGTGTTTCCTGGCACTTGTGAAACAGTATTCATGTCAGGCTCTGATCTTAAGCACAGCTCAACTAAGTCAAGGCTTATTTCTATTTTCTTCTACTGGCAATATAACTAAGGGAGAGGACTTGTCCTGCCTCCATGTTATTAACCTTGAACCTCACAGTCTTCTTGGTGCCATGCCAATCAGTAGAAGGTTCATTATTGTTCTTCTGTTGCCAAGTCCATCAAAGATCTGATACATCATCTTCTCTGCCATATTTTGTAATTTTAGATTTGCAATCTTTCATGCATAACTTTGGTCTCCACAATTATTTGCTACAAATTAACCATTAAGAGTTAAGAACCTCAAAATAACTAAATGCAAATTCAGTATCTTATTATTTATTCTAATAAATATAAATTTGTTTTAGAGTGTGTTTAGCAGAAAAGAAAGGGAAGTTTCTCACCCCTCCCAGATGCATCTGATAAAGATTCAAAAAAAGCAAAAGCACAATCTTATTGTCATAAAATGAAAAACATTTTCCCTGGTGTTTCCATAATTTTTAGCAATGAAGTCCCTATACAACAGATTTTACAGAATTATGAACTCCATGCCAATGGCACAGAGAGTAGAAAATTATATGATCATGATAAAATAGTCACAACAATACTGACGTTTACATCAAATTTTTACTTGTGTACAAGTATCTAGTAATTTGACTCTCATAAGGAGCACAGCTTTTCTTTATTGCAAAACCATTTTAGCTTCTTTCCTTGAAGGAACAGAGATGTTTAATTTTTTACGCATCAAAAGATAAAATGAGTTGTCCATTCATTCCATAAATTACCTGATGACAGCAAACCCAGCTTAGTTTTAACATCAAAGACATTTTTCGTGCACTGAAGAGAATGTGTATGCCTGGCCAAATGCTCGGCAATGTGCAAGGACCAAAGAAAGACCATCCCTCATTTAGGAAATTACTGTCTTCAAACATGGGTGGAATAGGAGATGCGTAGGGTTAGTGACTTGGAAAAATGTTGCTTCAAAAGCACATCTATGTCTATCTTCTCCTTGAAACCACATTGCAAGTGTTATTTTTCAGCATACTGTGAAAACTCAAACATAAGATTGTATAAGATTATCAGCAGTTGTCCCAGAAATGTGCTTATTTTTGTTTGCCCCTAGTTCATGTCATCTGGGAAGGTTTGCTGGAAGTAGAGACAAAGATGTCACAATGGATTCTTTGTGGAAATAACAACTTGTTTTTCTTCGAACACATCTTTCTTTGGGGAGCTGGCATGCTTCTACAAAGTTTACCAATCTCAATTCCCCAGTAATGGAGGGTTATTCAGCCAAAAACTCTGGGTAATAGATACAAAATGAATCTTAAGAAATTCCAAGCTTATCTGACTTTGCTACTGTAAACACTTTGGGGTACCATCTTTCCTTTTGAATATGCTGAGTCTCCAAAAAGTGCTAGAAAAATATGCAGTGCAATAGCCAGAAATTAAATAGGTGTGACAAGACCATTTTCATTATGTTTTAAATTTGAGCTGGTGTTATCTCTCCTGTTGAGGTCCACTGGTGTTTTAACTGATCCTCACCTCTTCAAAAGCAATGAGTTTTCTCTGTATCACAGGAAACACCGCAGCACAAAACTTTATGCTTTAATATTAATTATGTCTGTCAGGTTTCCAAACGTAATGATTGATTTTTTGGGAACAAAGACACTAAAGAAACTTCCTGTTATCTGTCTAAAGCAGAGCTTACTCCTAAAAGCAGAGGCTTTGAAAAGCAAGAACCTGATGGATATGCTAGTTTTAAATCCCTTTTATCTTTTGAATTTTAAGAGAAATTTACATAATTAAACTCTGAAAATTGGGAGTCTTTTTAGCTGTGTGTCATAAAAGGTGTCTCTACAAAAGCTTGGTTTTTGGCATGTTTTAAAGATTTCAGAAGATACAATACCATAAAGTGAACCAGATTACGAAAATCGGTATTACAAAAGCTGCAAAGTTCCTCATTAATGAAAATCTTATTGTTGAATCTGTTAAGCAATGTAGTTCAGAAAAGTTCATTTGCATAAAATGTTGTATAAAAAAAGGTAGTTATACAGTTTTCATTAAAAAAGAAAAACTGAAGAGAGTGTCATTTGGGTTCTTAGGTCAGATATGAAACCTTCTGAAGAGAATAAGAACTGTGGTGAGCTTTGTTTTGGATCCCCAGAGAGAAATTTTACTTCAATGACTGTGTAAAAATGTAGTCTTTTTCATGTGACTTGCCTTTGTGTGTAGTCACATGCTGCTGACTGTAATAAGGGAAATAATGTCCTTATTTTTCTTAAAACTGAGTGACACTACACATATATGAGTATGTTCATGTGTTTACTGAGAGAAAAATAGATTTTCTGAAGCTCTAGTACTGATAAATCAAAAAGAGAGGGTTTAAAATTTATTGATATAAAATTGATACAGAGTTTAAGTGAATTCAGATGAGATGGAAATAATGGAAGAAGACAGAGAAACAGCTCTACTGTCTTTTCCTTGTATCAATTTTTAAGAAATGAACCTTATCTAAAACTGTACTTCACTCTGATGGAAAGGGGACAGTTTTTAACACTTATTATATGTACAATATATGTACATCGTAACACTACTTTATTTTCTAACTGAGAGGTTTAGTGGAAAATTTATGTTGCACCACTAGAATAACAGATTATACTCTTTTATAGATAGATAGATATATCTTGTCCTTCACTGTCTGAAACCCCTACAGAAGAATAAAGCTGAGAATTCCTCTGTGTTAAACGTGCTCTTGCAAAGCTGAGAGATGCCTAAAGACTCTGCTATTCTCTTTCCAAGACACAGAAAAGGAAGTTTGGATATGTCAGAGCTTTAAAGAAATTCTTTTATTGCAAGTGCGGTGTTTATCTGAGGAACTCTGGCATCCAGTCTCTAAAGGAAGAGAGATTTAGCAGGATTTGTGTATCTACCAATAAACCTGGGTCCAGTTTGAGTTATCCAGGTCTACATATCACTGCGTTATTCAAACAGGTTATTTGTTTCCCTCAATAAAAACCTTCTAAAGATCTTCTCCTTCCTTAAAAGAATGAAATAAAAGTATTTCAAGTTTGACATGCTCTTAGCAAGGCAGACTATGGTAACAGTTGTTGGGTTTGGGTTTTTATTCTTTCTATTATTGTACTGTATTTTTATTTCCCTAGTATTTTCGCTGTGGCAAAATTGGATGACAAAAGATCTGCTTCTAAACCTGAAGATGTCACAAAAAAGGTGACAGATTAGTGTTTTTGGAGTATATCATTATAGTTGGAACCACCTGAATATCATTCAACAGAAACTGGCATGTTTTCCACAAATAAGTAGAAATAGCCAGCAGCACAGGTATCAGCTGGGGAACGATCAAGCAGACAGCATTTCTACAAAAATGAATCTGAAGGACATACTGTATGACAATCTGATTTGGCATGTTTCAATGATAAAAGAGAATAAGAGCTGTTCCCGGAGGTAAGAATGCTATGAGAAAAGATGGGCATATTAAATGAGGTGGGGTAAAGTAGATGATCTCTCAGACTCCGACTTCACTTTGTTATCTGTGCTTTCTACAGAAGAATGTACTGACTATATCACTCATGAATAAAACTGCCCATTCCTTACAGTGACTTGTGCAGTGAATTATTCCTGCACTGTACATCCTGTTTCTTGACAGCTGTGGCACCATGAGCTGAGGAAGTGTCATCCTTCTGCTGCTGTCCTCTAGAAAGGAAAGCACTGGAGTAACAGGAAATTCAATAAAAAAAAATTGATTATACAGAATATTGAGGTTTATATTGTTTGTCTATTTAAAATAATGTTTTTAATAAAGATGAGAAAACTTTTGAAATATGCAATAAGACATGAACAAAATGGAACATCTTCTTGGCTGCAGGAAAATGTTGTAAGAACTAAAAATTATCTGAGAGATTTGCATGTCTGAACAACTTCCTCTAGCCAGTGAAAGTACTTACAAATTGGTTTTCATTTTCTCTCTGCAGATCTTGGATGTACTTATAAGATTACTTTTGAACATGTAGTATTTAACTCTTATCTTTGCTATGCTTCCTCTTCTTCATGTAGCTCTAAACTCTACCTTTTCCCTTTTACATTTCTTCAATTTGACATTTGTTTGCAGCTTCTTATCATTGTCTATTCTGATTTTTTCCTACTTTTGGAAAAAGAGTCTTTTTCCCTAATACCCCTTATTTATTTGTCTGGACTGTTTAGAAGTGGATAATTTTATTATAAGAACAAGCAGTAAGGCTGGCGGTTTCCTCCAGAAATTCATTTTAAAACCAGACTGGTTTATACCTGAATACAAATACAATTTTGACTCTAACAAGTTTTATTCCATTTATTGCTATCTGTGTTTTCTCAGTAAAGATGTCAACACACAAAGGTAAAATTGTGTGATGCTAAAAATCTTTGCAAGTAGAGCACATGTACAACCCTATAGTGAATAGCAGCATTATTGCATTGCTCATCTTACCTCTTCTATACTTAAGTTCAAACCATTATTCTCAGGATATTTTGTTGCAGTTTTCTATGGGCAGAAAAATGTAGACATTTGATTTTCAAATAAAAACTTCTTTGATTAGACTTTAATAATAAATAGGGAAAATTACCATAAATGGAATATATGTTTTTTTCCAAATAGCGCATCCCGGCACTAAAAAAGGGAAATTCATATAGTATTATAGAAAAAGTAGTTAACACTGGGATTAAAATAACCAAATAAACATACAATAGATCTGGCAAAATTATTTTTAAAGAATGATAGAATTTACATGATGCAATAAAGTAATGAGAAGTACTTACTTTTCATGTATTCAGGGGCATCTCTTTTTTCATTTCTCTCTCTCTCTGTTTTTAAAAAATTGCCTTTATTTAAGCCAAAGTAGGTGTATCTCATGATGCAGACCCACTTTGCATAGGCACCATTACTTTGTGATAGGAGGTTTTGCATTTTATAATGCTGAGAAAGAGATCCCTGAAATCTTCTGCTTCTACCAACATTCTCAAAATTCATATCATGGTTGTATATGAAGGCAAATAAATTGCCCTGAGGTATCACACAGAGTGGCATAGTTTCCAAATTGGCATGAAACTTTTTGAGAGTCTCTATTAGGATGTGGCCCATGATGGTCTCATATAAAGAGACTGTAAAGCATTTCATACATTATATATCCTTCCCTCATCTCTTTTTTATGTATTTCTACACAAACTGTAAATTGGTCATAGAGTTTTAGTAGAATTCTAACAAACCAGACTGAGGGAAAACTTGCATGCCTGACCCTTCTGTGTTATGAACCAATTTTTTGTTATTACAGGGTGATTTAAATCATGTGGTTGGCCTCAACATAAGACAGGGAAAACCAAACCAAATCTTTGTGTTGTGGGCTATATGCCTTTAATTCCTTTGCAACATTAACCAATCACATCTATTGCATCTAAATGCAATTCTTGCTTTAAAAAAAAAAAGTTAATTCTCTGGGTTTTTTTTTAACGGAGCTGAAACTGCACACAGTGTTGTTCACAGTGATAGCCTGATAGATATCTGACTGATCACGCCATCAGGCTTATGTCACTGTTCCCTTTGGGAGAGGATTTTAAGTACCCAGCCTGAAACAGCAAATAAGAGGACAATCCACATATAACGATAAAGTCAAAACTACTGTGTTTGGATTGTGTTCTACCAAGTGCAGTTGTATTTCACAGGAGACCAAGACACACTAAAATTTCATGCTGTTTTATAAAATGCCCCATATGTAACACAGTACTTTGCAAATGTTTCACTAATAGTCCATGAGTGATATTTGGAAAAACAATTGTCATTAAGGGAGCTGTTTATTTTAACAGCGCTGTTGTGTTTAAACATAAAAGGGCTATTATTTTTATAGCTTTTGAGAATGCAACAATTAATACCAGTTCCCTTCAGATTTCTCTGAAATCAAAACAGAGAAAATTAGCTACTCATGAAAACCATCTCATGCTCTTGATGCCTGAAATCCTGCAAAACAGACACTCTGCACAAGGTTAATGGAGATAAGATATTACCTTTATTGTGGTTTAG
>JAWWEW010000078.1:90624639-90639600 GCA_035583185.1 Anabacerthia variegaticeps
TTACTTCCAAAGCTATAAAGATCCATAAAATACACACCAAAAATACATAAAAATACATAAAAATCCTTAGGCATCACTCTAAAAATAATTTAAAAAGTTGATTATGAACATTTTGATTTAATTATCATAAGAATTAATAAAAGAATACAATAATCCTATCATAAGAAACTACTCTGGTCTGAAGATAAAGCCCTTTTTTTCTCTAAAGTCATAGCTAAAGTAATTTATTTTTTTCACTGTTAGGCACAATAATGCATGCAGATATCATATTCACTGTATTTTACCCTGAACCTGCACTGGCAGCAATAAAAATACTGTAAGAAACTGTGGCACAGTATAAATATAGAAACTATGCTGTGGTGGGAAGGAATTTTATAAAAACATTATTAAATAAACATAAACTTAAAGACAAACACAATCATAAATAAAAATATGCAACACATAATTTAGGCACATTTATGTTATTTTAACGTGCACATCATAAGTTTATATATATTATACAGCACATAAATGGTTTGAAATAAGTCTTCATTTATCTGAAAAATGTAGATATAAATTACATTGCAGCTCAAAAACTGTAAGTACCCAAGAACTATATTTGAAATCTGGATAAGCAGAGGTTACTGACAACGTAAACAGACCATGTTGTTTTGTGTAAATATTTATTTACAAGGATTCATAGAACCCAATATAAGAATTAGTAAGGCATGTTATAAAAATGTTGTTTGTGTTTCCAGTACTTCTTGTGGAATTTTATGAATAATATTCTGATAGGCTCGAGTTCTGTAGCAGATAAAATTAGTGGATGGTCCTGCAAACTGAAAAATTCAGAAAAGTATTTAAATTCCTGCTTCAGCTCTAGTTATAGAACCAATCTGAGGGCACAGTAGGAACTTCTTAATGGAAGATAAGGCTGAAGAAAGGAGAAAAGATGAGCACTAATATCATCCAAAAAGTAGGAAAGAAGATAAATGTCATTGATCATGAATTTACAGATGGATCTGAGTTGTGAAGCATGAATTCACATCTCTTTGGAAGTGAGATTTTGGGTTTGTTTTCCACTAAGTCTAATAATAACAACAAAACCATGCAGAGCTTCCTAGAAAAACAGCCTAACTCTGAGGCAATAAGGAAATTTTGTCGGAGAGAAATTTGCCTTTCCCAAAACAGCAGAGTAAACAAAAGAAGAAGAGAAACATTAGAAGTATTTTGCTCCCACATACCCTTGTATCATATAAAAAGCTACTGTTTACTTAGCCTGCATCATATTATGGCCATTGACATGCCGAGTGGGCTTCCCATATCAATAAATTACTGGTTATAATGGTTACGTGAGATTATGTTGCAAAGGTCACATGTTCCCGTGAACAGGCACTACACTAAGAGGTCAGTGAGTGTACACTTGACTGTGGACCAAGAGGGCTCTTGGGTAACTGTGTTCTGTCATTCACATTCTATGCCATATTTTTATAATTTGGGGTGCTTTTACTGCATAAGCTTCAGGGTGAACTGCACTCCTACTCTACTGCAGTGTTGTGGGTTTGGGGTTTTTTTGCTTATGAATTTGTTTGGTTTGTTTTTCTTAAATGTGTGTTATTGTTAGAACTATTAGCCATCTGTTTTTCTTCTACTCTTTTATAGTAGGTTTCATCAGTTGCACCATGTAGAATAGCAATTAATCACTTTAGTAGTGATCGTAGTAAATTTGAAAAGTTTTTGGTTTACGTTTCACATGATGGAATTTCAAACATTCTTAATATAAAAAAAAGAAAGCTTTTTTCTTTCAACATTGTTGGTTAGCACTACTATGTTTCTTGATGAGACAGCAATGCAATTCCTATAATGTAGTTAACAAAATCTTCACCTTGAGAAATTTTCCAGTTGTCCAGCTACTACTGATTCATGGCCTGTTCTTCTCAACAAACTTGAGAAGGCACAATTTTTCCTCTCTACAGGTTAGGGTAGGGAAAATACCAATAAAAATCTTACTCTGCTGATTTTGCAAGATGAAAATCTGCTACAAAATTACCTGAGACATGACAGGCTGTAAGAAACAACTGTGAAAACTGCAGCACTTCTTTTATTTTGTTCTTCACTAAATGTACTAAACAGAGAGTTAGCTGAATTAAAACAACCAAAATTTGTTAGAGAAAGGGAAAACAGTAAGAAATTAAAGAATAAAACAGATAAAACTCATTCTAGTAAGAGAACTTGTAAAGCATAAGGTTACAGAGGTTAAAATAATGTCTGTCTTTAAAAGAGAATAAAGATGAACTAGAAGATGCTATACATAGTGCCACAGTATTTGCAAAATATAATCCAATGAAATCTTCGTAAAGATATGGAAGAAAAAAAAATGAAGAGTAATATCAAAATGGTGAGTGCAAAACTCAGAACTGGCAAGTGTTGCAGTTCCACTGATGAACAGGATCAAGTGGATATTTATGAACTGAAGAAATTATTACATACAGTCTTCAGCATTTAAGCAGGAGTAATCATCTGCACAAAGAGCAGTGAACAACTGCTTTCTGGAAGAGGGGTGGAAGATTCTAGTATCTTGCAAGCTGAACATGTTTCAGCATTGTCATCTCACTCCATGATCATACTGCTGATGCCCAAAATCCTGGAAGATAGGCACTCAGAACAACATCAGTGGCGATAGAGAAGTGCTTTTATTTAGAAGCTTCTAGGTGCACACCAAGAAGAGAAAGTGGTAGAGCTTTAGGCCATCCAGTGGACTCCTGCTCAAAAGCAAATCACATTAAGATGATGTATTATATCCAGCTGTGAGTACCACATTTCAAATAACTGGTAGCAAAGGGATTTCAAAATGACATAAAAAAAAAAAAAAGAAAAGAATAAAAAAGAATAATTACAGGTCCATAAGAAGGTTCCCCAAAAGAAGGCCAAAACACAACTGAGATTTTAGTTCAGAGATGAAAAACTGAAGGACATTCCATGTTTATTAAAAAGTCTCCCCCATGTCCAAAGGGAAAAGGAAAGAAGTGATGGAGTTAAATTTGGAGAACAGATACTTAGGTTAGACACTAGGAAAAGTTTTACAATGCTGATATTTTTTAGTACCAGTGCTGACTGCATAGACTGTGAGGTCAGGAAGTTCCTAATAACAAGTTAGACAGAAAACCTGAAATTGCTTGAGTATAACTGAATGTTATGCTGCAATAATACAATTTAACAGTAACTTCAAATCTCCTATTTGACATACATACATACATACATACATACATATATACACACACATATATATATATATATATGAGGTTGGTATATTTAAGAATTTAGGAAAAAACCATAGTTCAACACCACAGATTACTTTCGTGAGCCTATTTTCCTCCTCCAGTGCGAAAGCAGTTTAGGCTACACAGCCTAAAATTGAGGATAACATGGTGCAATTAGTTAAACACTTGTGAGGTGATGTTGAAACAAAAGACAAAGCCCTCCTTCCCCTTGCCAGCTATACACAGTTTTGGAGCAGCGGGTACGTGGCTCAGCTGCCCGACAAAGTAGACTGGGCAGGCTAATGAGTTTTAGTTAGGAAATTTTTCAGTCTAATTGCCTTGTTTGGAGAATTTGTACAGAAGGATCTCATTAATCCGAGTTTGTTTGAACCAAGCTCTCTATAACCTTCTAGAAACATTACCTCTCTCTAGCTACCTCTAGGAACATACTGATCAGCATTTGCTGTAATGAGGAATTATGGAAACCATTATCTGAGCATCGGTGGAACAAAGACGTGAGCTGTACAGACACGTGGAGAATGCACAGCTGAAGCAAACCTACCTGTGTGCTGAACTATTGATGCAGTGCACATGTAGAGGTGGCTATTCCCAAAGGATGCCAGCCTCCTCCCACACCCATGTTTAATCTAATCAGCCCTGGCTATTTGAGCCTTTCCATAATCTCACAGGCATTTTTTGCTGGCTGATGGCAAACCTCTTAACCAGATTTTGAGCCTCACTCTGAGGACTTAAAGTTTATTTAAATGAACGCTATACAAAATATAAATGTTTGAATTTTCTAGGGTAGTACCTCAAAGGCAAAAACTTCTTTTCTGCTTCTAAATTTACACAGTGTTGATCTCAGGTACAGCAAAATATTTGGTCAGAAGGGCTCTGCCTACAACTCTAGTAAGGCAGTACAGCTTTACAGCAATTGAGAAGCTTATTCATCAGGAAGAATAACCAGATTCAGCACTCCCACCCCAGCAAAATGAGATATTAAAGCACCTCAGTGTTCAGTCATTCTAATATTCATTTGCCTTCTAAACTGCACTTTCACAATGGGGTTTTCAGGCAATTTCTTCCCTCACAGGTTAAGAATCCAAAATGATGTTTTCCATGATTCCCTCCCAAAACCAAGGGAAAGTTCTGTTTTTCTTATCCTGCTGGTTTTGTTATCATATTTTCCAAAGAGATAGAAAAAAGGATGCTTAAACTAAAAGATGATGCTAGCAGCAAAACCATGGGCAGAAACAGACTGTGACTGAATTTAGGCCAGATATTGGAAAATACTTTCCAATCACCACGCAGTGAGGTTCTAAAACGCTTTCCCAGTAGGAGAAAACACATTTCCTCCTTAATCTTAAAACCAATTCCAATAAGTTGCTGAATCTTATTGTATCAGACAATTGCACTGTCAGTAGGATTTTTTTGTCTATTTTTCATTACTCTGATTTTTCCAAAATGTGTACCCAGGAGGGAGCAGGAACAGGGTTAAGCAAGGTTTGAGAGTCTGGGACCTACATGGGAGTCTGCACATAGAAATGTTGCTTTATACACCCTCTGTCATCATTGTCACTCCAACTCCTGCTGCTCAGTGATTTTTAGGATACCACTCATACAAATCTTTTGCACAGAACTTCCATGTGTGCCACAGAGGAAGTGATGGGCTTTGCTAAGTAAGAACATTATTGCAGAGTGTGTAAGTTTCAGGGTTTTGAAATAAATTTATTTCAAATTCCCACATGGCCTTCACTCTTAGTTTATTCTCAGCATCAACACTACACCATTCTTCATAAGCCATGAACATGGTCAAAATTTTCCTTTAACTGGAAATGCACAAAAAATGGCACTGATAGAATATATAAAGATAAATATGGTAGATAAATAAAAATTACTGGTAGATAAATAAATATCACATACTCCTCACTTTAAAAAACATTATCAGTAAAGACAGAGTCTTATACAAAATATCAGAAAGTAAACCACAGTATTAATTGGGAAACAACTAAGTCTTAGTAAATATTCCTTGAGAGGTAAAATACAAATCTACTAGTGTTCTGACGCCTTAAATGACTGGGTTATACTACCCTGGCATAGCACGGTGATGAGAAAGAGGCAAGAAATTGCAATTCTTTTCACTTTACAACAAGTGATTCAGAGGGCATTCATACTAATTCTGCAGGTTGTTGCGTTTGAAACCCTTAGCTGCTCAGTGAAGAGGCAGGACCTATGGACACTGCCTGAAACTGATGTTACTGAATAAATAAAACTACAAAATAAAAGCCTGGTTTTCTTTGAACCTCTTATTCACAGGTGGTAAGATGAGTTACCAAGAGAATTACAAGAAGCTCATTCCTCAGATAAAGAGGAAACAGAACAAGTGAAATGAAGCACATTGCCTTATGCACTTTGAAACTTTGACAGAGTGGAATAATAGAATGAATGAGCAGTTTTGAAAATTTCCATTTCTCAGAATCATCAGCTGTACCCTAACAGGCTTCTTAAGTATCAGATCTGTCTTCAGAAAATAAAATGAACATTACTTACTAATGAACATCTCTTTATCCTCATACTGTGAACATTGCTTATGTCACACTGAAATAGGGATGTTTACACATTCATCTATAACATATTTTATGACTATTTTCCCCACTGACAATAACCACTAGCAAGATCTTGCAAAGATAAATCAGGTGAAAACTGTATTCACCAACAGAAGACATTGCAGATATTCTTTATAAAATATATTCCATCTATTTTATCATCTGACTTTATTTTTCATTTATTTCCAATCAGTGCATGAATCCCATGACACAGAGCCTAGATGGTGTACAAAATAAGTCAGTGATATATAAAAAAGCAACAAAATAGGCAAGACTAAAATTTGAAAAGCTATCAAAAGATATTGCAGACACACATGAAGTTACATCCTGCAAATCCACAAATAATAAACGTCACAATTTTGATAATTTGCAACCTAAACATATTTTGGTGCACAAAGTTTTGTTTGAAGGAAGGAAAGCAAGTTGAAGAGCTTTCTAGAAATGTCAGAGTTCATTTGTTGGGGGGTCTGGGGCTTTTTTTTTTAAGGAAAACCAAAAGCCAATGTTCTTCAGATACTGTTACATGATACACCTGTCTTGCCTCACATTTTGATGTTGCCTCTAGCATTTCCTTTCACAGACTGCAATGTCATTTTTCTCTTGGACCTCTGGTTGTCTCACCATTTTTCTAGTAAGCATTAGCCCATCAGATTTATTTGTCATCCTGTTTCTTTTAAAAAATAAACAGTTCTTCTGTTCTTTATAATTTCAGAGCAGAAAAAAAAAGCACTTGAAAAACCCCTCAGATATCTGTGCATTTGTAACACTGTGTCAGTTCCTATTACTTCACAATTTCAAAATCTCAAGATCTTTCTTCTAGGCTCATCCCCTGAAAATCCTTTACGTTATTTAACATTTTGTTAATCATGCTCATGCTAACATATTTACCAGAAATTATATTTTTTCAGGCATTTCAGAAGACCCACTGTGGTCCCTTCCAACCTTGCTTATGCTGTGATTTTGTGTTTCTTAGCGCTGCATTCAGAATGCAAAGTTATAAACATCAAGTCAACTAGAGGTGCAAAGCTGACATACATTAATGCATCCTCTGCATACTTTTCTGCAGAAGTAGCATGGCTCTATTTCACTGAAAAGAAGGCATAAGGTTTTTGTTTCTGCTGACCTGTTCCAAGACAATTCAACAACATTTACACTGTGCATACCATCCATAGTTCATCAGAGCTGTTGGATGGAATAATTCTTATTTAAAATCTCAACTAGTCAGAATTTGTTAAATAAAAACTTTTGGTCCTAAAGTATATTAAGTCCTAAGTATATTAAGAGCACTGTAAATAAAAACCATAGACTATCCCTTTGTGAAATTCTAATGGATAGACACATAAAGTTACTGCATACTCCAACTAAGCCTCTTCATCAATACAATTTACCGATAACAGAGGATGGCATATGAAATTATTGCTAGGCTCTAATAAAATGTGGCATGTGTGAAGACTATTCACTCAGAGACAAAAGATGCACCTCCAGAACACGCCTCTGAACTGTGCCACTCTTGGGAATCTACAGACGGTGTCTGCATCAAGGTGCATTGAGCAGAGAAAAAAAAAACAGAACAAAAAACCACTCTATTTTAGACAGAAAGAACCTTATGACTACCCACACAGCTGTTAAATGTCAAGGTCTTTCAGCTTGGATGCCTGCTTCTCATTGTAATATTTGATGACTCCATCAAATTTCAACTCCCTGCTGTTTTCCCTGTCTAAAAATTGCAATCCAGAAAATAAATCAACCAAGTCTGGAAAGCCAAGATTTGAGCCTGGTAGAAGATTAAGCATGTACCAGTGAACAGAACATAAGAGCTGTCACTACAAAGTTGCTGTATCCTCCAGAAAAGAAACTAACTCCAAGTTTTCAAGATTGTGTGAAAATGCATCCTGAGCATCAATGTTTTTAGTTTAGAATAACATCAGCTGTCATTGCTTCTGTGATTGCTTGGGCACCCTAAGAGTATTAACTGATAGGACACATGCTGTTTCCGTTAAAATATAATAGATGTAAAGCTTCATTTTATTCAACTCATATTAAATTAGTAATGTTGTGTGTAGTTTTCAAATTATGGTGTAATTAACTTATTGTCTAACCATTACAAACTGTAGTTGTATACAGTTTCTTCTCCTAGGCTTCTTTTGCAGACGATTTTCAAGCAGTTTTCTTATATGTTACCCAGATGCCAGATTACAGAATAGGATTTCTTTTCTGAATATGTATTTCTGTTATTTTGGTTTCTCTAGCATTAGCTTACCTGGTTTTCTGCTTTTGCTATTTTATTACTGTATGACATTTTTTTATGATGTGCCACAGCTGCAATGGGGCTTGGCATAACCATTCTACCTTTACCCAAGTGAAGAGAATTTCTTAGCTGAATAGACCCTACGTAATTAAGTAACTTGTTTACACTGGAAAGGTTTACTATATGTTGAAAATTCAAAGTGCAATACCAAGACATAAAATAAAGGGATTTAACCCTAGCAAGAGAAACGAAAAGCTTATTTTGCCCTAAAATGAAAAAGTGAATTTAAGCAACAATAAATTAATTTTTATTTAAGCTATGCTGTTTTCTTATGAGTCATCAAGAAAATGAAAATCTATTCACCTGAATTTTCTGAGAAAGTTGTTTTCTTATCTAAGGAATATTTTTCTACTATGAAAACACTGAAATGTTAGAAAGTTTTGCAAACTGTTGTACAACCGCAGCTATTTATTTGCAATTAGTTACTTTAACAGCTTAATACCTTAAATTTTAAGGTGTCACATAAATTGCTTATCAAATTGCAGCCTGATGATTAAAAAGACTCTGTAATTGCTCAGTAGTCTCATTTGTCACAGCTGGCCTCTGTAATCTTGTCAAATTTCAAGTAATGTGAAGCCTTGCTATCATTTGTATTTAAATTTTCAGTAACCGCTATTACTGCACAATACTTCTACTTAGGACAAACTACATCCTGTTACACCCATTTATTTCCCATCAGTTTTAATGAATATAAAAGCACAATTAAAAATTATTCTTCCAAATGATGACTTAGGTGCCTTCAGTCCACCAGAGCAATAATTTTGTATAGTGATCAGCTTCTGTGAGTCTAGGTTTCCGAGAAAACTAAGGGAAAGTTTTCTAACTCTGTTTGTGGGAAATGGACATACCATTTTTCCTGTGTGTGCTGATACAGGCTGCAAGTGTAGCTTAACAATTAAGGACATGACATTAAGTTACAGTGTTCATTACTAATAGGTATCTATAGCCTTTGATATCTCCAGTGGGCACCATGAAAGATGATAGTGAGAAGCTGATGAAGGGAAAAATTTTGAAATCTTTCACATATCAGTGTTTATATCTGAGAAAAACATGCATAGCATATTGCCAATTCTAAGTTTTCCCTCATGGTAATGCATGCGCTAATACACTTGGTGATGCAATAGGTCAGCTTTGCAATTCATCTAACTTTTTTTTTTTTGTTGTTTTATCACTTAACAAAACAGTACTTAAAAAAACTCTTCTAGGAGAGAAATATGTGGCAACCAGCTGAAAAACTGTTTTTATGTTATTTTTGTGAATAATTAAAAAAAGTTCACAAGTCCTTTAAATTTCTAAAACACCACACAAATTAAAACATACAAGCACCACCAAAGGTGGCAGAATTTTTCATTCTATTGCACCTATTCTATTGCACCTATTCATGTTCACTTCCTTCCAAAAGCAAGTGAACATGAATGTGCAAATAGTTTTAGAACATGAAGTCTAATGGTATGCAAATACTTGCCTTCTGCCACCCAAAATATATTGGTCTCCCGTTGACTGGTTTAACCAAACCACAGAGGACATTACCGATAGTATTTTCTGTTTGCTTTCAATGCCATCTTACAGAAGCAAAAAAAAAGTTTGTTTTGGGAAGACCAAAATATTTCATACAGCAATCTTCACTGTAAATTACTATTTTCTCGTGGGATATATTCAAGAAAGGTAAAGTGATATACATCTAAAGACAACTTCCTCTTACAGCAAATAAAAACACTATTCAGGTATCACTTTAGAATCAGTTTTTAATAATTGCCTCCATATGTGAATAAATACTGTGACATAAAAATTAATCAGGAATTTTTTCATGAACCACAAACCAGAAAAGCAATAATCCCCTGAAGCAGCGTATTTCCTGAATAATATAAAATATCAACAATGCCATTATTTATGTAGCTGTTCTTAGATAAGCCAATAATAATATAGAAAATCATCTTAAACCTCTTGTTCTCACGTTATGCAATGTCTCTTATGTACTACTATCTATACATAGAGTTGTTGGACACAAGTACAGTGCTATGTCACACTTCCTCGATTAGGTGACTTTTGGTTTCAATGTGGAACAAAATGTCAACACCAGAACTAAAGATCACTATATTGTTTTAGTCTGACACCTATAGCTACGTAACTATTATTACGCTTCATGTTAAAGTTCAGGTTATCTAGGACTTTTCTCTGGGAAATCCAAAAAGAATAAATCCCCAATTCACTATGATATGGATACTCCTTTATTATTCATCTCTAACTATTTAAGGCTACCTTTATCTGTGTTAAAAGCATGGCTATGTCTTCTTTAATAACATAAACTATATAGTCTCTCTTTTATATACACTGAGCTATAATTTTAGAAAAGCAAGGAGTACCAGAGATAGGTAGTTCCTTAGTGTCTTGTCCAGGGATGTCACATTAGACCACATTCTCTAGGAAAGATTCAAGGAAGAGTTACTGAAGGTTAAAATAGCTGTATAAATAGACTATTAAAAAAAGTATTATCTTTGCGTAGAGGATGAACTCTCATAAGGAAAATAAATACTGCCTATTGCCTTTAAGAAGAAGATTAGCAGTGTGCTTTGCTCACTCAATGGAAGACAAATCTGTTTGGGATATTACTGCACAATAGATTCATAGAAATAGCCTGAAGAAAGCATGGGCAAAATTCAAATCCTTGCTAACAATCACTACGGAAGGGAAAATTAGTTAGTCTGCCTTTTTCTGGTATAAAACATGTCAAATGTTCCAAATAATAAATGCCATGTTGCCTAAAAAAATCACTGTCCAAAAGTTTGAAACAATGCTGATGCAAATTTCTAGGTAAGTTTTGTAATTGTTAATAAAGTAAATCCAGTAAATCTTATCTAAAGAAACAAGATCAATTTTCCTTTCTTGAGTAATATGAAAGCTTATTATGCTTCTAAAAGCATTTTCAAACTTCTACTATGATTGATCAGCTTGGTTTGGAAAATGCAGAAGAGGCAAGATTTAGGTACTGCTACAGGTCTTCTACTATTCCAAAATCCTTACACTTATGTTAATTTATTTTTTCATTATTACAGCCAAAGCAATCAAATGTTATTTTGTGATAAAGTAGAGCAAAACCAAATCAATGCTGAGGGCCTTTAAAAGACATAATTGCTCTATGTGAAACCAGTAGTAACTTTCTTGTACAGAGTGACATCCACTGAAAGGACCAGAAGAGAGATTTATCTAATTTGGTAGGATTATGGAACTTCTGACATTAACCATATGGTCTCATCCACAGAAATGAGGATTCTATTAGTCTGGAGTAAGAAGGGCTGAAGAATCATATGGGAAAATGATTTACTGGCATACTTACAGACTTAGAAACCTCAATGACCTACTTGACAAAAATCACTGAGAGATTCAGCAGAATATCTCCGTAGTGGATTAACTTTAATAAATTAGAGATAATACATTGTGGATCTGTAATATCTCTGGAGTGTCCTTACATTACATTATTAAGTTAGCTTCAGAGTGAGTAACAGAATAATGATATGAAATCTCCTGGGGCACTGAGGAAGGTCATGGGATACAACTCGCTTCAATCTAGACTGTTGTCAAAGAAGACTAAGTCAACTTTTCTCCAAAACTAATTGCCTGATTTTCATAAAATGTCTCTCAAAAAAAGGTTATTAAAAGAGCCTTAAAAAATGATACACAGTGGTAATTCCAGAGGAAGACATATGTCAGAATAAAATACCTTAATTTGCTTCTGGGAAGATTAGCTCGGAAGGTCAGACAATGATAGGGTAAAAAATATATTAATTATAAATTAATTTATTTTTAAAAGGGAATGCTTTGATTGAAGAGATTATCAGTTATAAAAAAGTTCTAATAACTATCAAAATGTTTTTGTCGTTACATTAAGCAGTTTTTTCCTGCCTGCTCTTTCTGGCTTCATTCATTAACTTCAGTCATTAAACAAGCAGTTTTGGGGGGGAATTAAGATTTTAGTTTCTTTTCAGGATCTTACTGAGAAGTTCTATCTCACTGCTATCATGCTTTAACCCCAGATGAAAACTCAGCTCCATGCAGCCTCATGCTTGCTGCCCTCCTGGTAGGATGAGGAAGAGAGAACTGGAAGAATAAAAGTGTGAAAACTCATGGGTTGAGACAATGAGTTTAATAGGTAAAGCAAAAGTCATGCATGCTGTCTCAGTTTGAAAAAGAAACCAAGATGTCTCTCAAGCAAAGTGAGGAATCCTTCTGGACTAGGAAGGGGGCCTCTCTCTCCTCAAAACCACCACAACCTTTGAAATTAAGATACTTTAATCATAAGATGTAGAGAAGAGGATAACAGTTCTTTACTACAAATGTATATGTATAAATGCGTATATATACCCAAAACCAGAACAGAACAAACAGCAAGACTATAACCCAAACTTTGAAACAAAGCCAGTCCTCTCTCTGGTGCGGTTCCATTCACAGAGAGGAGGTGATGCCGCACCTCGGGGGGCAGCGGCTGTGGTGACACCCATGGGCTCTGGCAAGGCAAAGACATGGGTAGGGAGAGGTGCCAATCCTGAAGCTCCATTGGGAATGGTACCCACAGGGATGGGCTGAAACCTTTCCCATGGGCAGTGCAAGGACCCTCTCACCATCCTGTCTGAAAGTTCTGGGGGGGGGGTTTAGCAACTCCTCTGCAGATGGCACCGGCCCCTTGATGAGTCCATAGCAAATCCAGGCATTGTGATTGTTCTCTGAGGAGAACAGCATAAGGTGCATGGAGTTAGTTGGGGTGGTGAGCCAGGACCCCCCTCCCAGTGCTGCCACCAGCCCAGCAAGCAGAGGCTGGCACCCAAGCATGGAGGACAAAAGCGTAGCTTCAAAAAAAAAAAAAAAAAAAAAAAGAGCATTGGGAAACCTCTCTCTTACCACCTTCCAAGCCAGAGAAAAAAAGTGAGGTCCTCCCCCGCCCCAAAAAAAAGGAAAAACACCTCCACAATCATCTCCTCAGCCATCACATTGGAATGCAAAGCTAACAGCTATCACTTTGTTTAGGCTTTAGACAGTTAGCTGGCTCTGAGAGCAGGTAGTGAGAGAGGTGGACTTCAAAAAGCCCTTTCCTCATCTCATTCTGCCTTCCAACCCCCAAACTGCTGTGTTGGAAAGGGACCAAAAAAAAAAAAAAAGAAGAAAAGCAGAGTTCGATCACATGTAACAGTGATTTGGGATAACAAATGCCATCCAAACTCTGGATATCCCCTCCTCTGTTCTTTTTGTCCCAGCTCAATATGCTGAGCGTGATGCCATATGGTTTGGAACGTCCCCCTGGTCAGCTGGGGTCAGCTGTCCCAGCTGTGTCCCCTCTCAACTCCTTGTGCACGCCCAGCCTCCTTGCTGGCGTGGTGGGGTGAGGAGGAGGAGAGGCCTCGATTCTGTGCTAGCACTACTCAGCAACAGTAAAAACATCCCCATGTTACCAACACTGTTTCCAGCCCCATATTAGCCACTGTGCAGAAAATTAACTACACCCCAGCCCAAACCATCACAATTACTCACAGGACTGTGCAATCCAAAAGCTGCCTGCATGCTTGTGAACTTAATGAGGCTGCTGTTTCATTATGAGCTCAGCCAATGCTTGTCTCTCTTCGTTATTCTGTGAAGTCCTTTAGTACTAGTTCAGGTCAGTTTCCACAGCTGGTTTGAAGATGTTTCTGGTTTGGGCGCAATATGCAGGCAGTCTGCTCAATTAGTTTTCAGTTATAAACTTCCAAGGATTGGAAGGGATGAAAAGGTAAGATCAGAGTTTGTGACAGAAGGATAGCTTTTGCCCATTCTAGTATCATCTGATCATGAAACTACACCCTCCTTCATGTGAATTTAACTGTCTTTCAAAATAGAGGCCTGGACTTCATATGGAAAGTCTTTCTTTGAATCGTTTTCATTGTTTTGAATATTTCCTGATATCAGAACAGGAGGAATGTAATTTACACTATCAAAATAAAGGAGAGACCAAATAGAGCAAAAATACTTAGGAAGTTTTAAGAGTGAATTTACAAAGTAGAGGAGGAAAAAGAACCAAAGGGGCAAAACCAATATCCAACTAGATGAAATATACAGCACAGTACAAAGGTTATTTTTTCATATATAACCTGAAATAATTTATTTTACTTTTCCATAACTGTAAAACCTTTTCTATGTGATAAGAATAATGGATAACAGGTTGTCAAAGTAATGAGTTACTTTTTCACACCCACACATCATTTACTTGCAAATAATTATGTAAAATTTAATTTGCTTCCACTCACAGTGTATGGCATATTTTTTCAGTGTTCTAGCATGCTTACAGTTCATGAGTCACACAAACTAAAACATGATAAGAAGTGGTCTTAAAAGATTAAATTTGCGAAATGAAATTACTGCAGTGTAAGTTCAACTCTGACCTTAAAAATCTAGCACGTTGTTCATACTCTTCAATTTTTATCTTAAGACAGTGTCCTTGTATCAAAGTTCATCATATGTTGACTTACATTTTAAACATAATGAATGGCACTCATGTTGCCAAATATCAAGTTGATAGGAAATTGTCTGCACAGTCTGAGCAGTAACTTCCTTAGAAGATATTGTTGAGAGATATTATTTACCCTAATAAGTAAGCTTTAAATAAGAATCAGTCACTTAGAGTTATAATATTGTGTGATTTTATGCAAGCTGTTTGCTTAGCTGTACTTGCTTAGCGTGAGTATCTAGGTTTGCTGAAGCCTTAGTCTGCAGCCTGTGAACTTTAACCTAGATATGATTTCCTCTGGAATAGTTGATTTTATTAGTAATTTTCCTAGCTGATATA
>JAWWEW010000078.1:90639700-90655230 GCA_035583185.1 Anabacerthia variegaticeps
TGGAATAGTTGATTTTATTAGTAATTTTCCTAGCTGATATAGTGCTGTGTTTTGAATTTTGTATGAGACTAATGTTGGCAACACACTGATGTTTTAGTTGTTGCTATGTAGTCCTTACTCTGAATCAAGGAATTCTTGGTTTCCCATGCTCTGCTGACTGACCTAGCGCAAAAGAAGTAGAAACCAGAAGATGAGGAGACTACAGCTGCAAGCAGAAGTGGCAAGATAAAAGCAGGTAACAGCCGGCCTGTGTGGACACAGAGAAAGAATCCAATAAGTTGTTAAAAGACACCAGACCAAAAATCACCATTGGACCAAAAGGCATGTGTAAAGCTCATGAAGAGCATGTAGAGAATGGGTGCACATCCTGTGAGAGTACAAAAGTCTGCGGTTTTTGTTGTTCTGGGTACCCCTGTGGAGGGACTCAGCTCAAGCTGACCTGCTGCTGTACCACTCTATTAAATTATTGATTTATTTTTATGTATCCAACACCTGAGGATCTGCTGTGGAAAACCTAAGGGTTGAGCCCTCAAGAAGGAGAAAGTGCACCTGAGAGTGCGTGTGAGCAAGGAGTCAAAAGGGGCTCACTGGAGCTGCCCACTGTCACTCTGGTTGTAGCAGCTAAAGTCTACAGTGGAGTGTATGTAAGTCCTTGAGTGATGTGAGAATGCCTGGGCTGCTCATTGAACAGATAACAACCAGCTTAGTCATGCTTTTCTTTCGATGATATTTTATGTCCTTCTTATATTGTTGTTGCTTTAGGCAGAGGCTGCAATCTTCTTTATGTCAGCACAAGAATAAGCAATGAACTAAAAGAGGTAAAACAGACCAGAGAAGTTGGGCTATATCTGATGATATCACAAAGGCATCACATGTTCCTGAAAAACTGCAACTGCATCCCCAGGATGCTGAAGCATGCTCTGGACACCCCAGACATGCACACACATCCCCGTCTCCAAACAGCAGCACCTGGGAGGATAGCTTGGGTTGGCCACCATCCCAACTATTCCACACATCCATCTGCCCAGAATTCTTGTTCAAAAGCCTCTTAGCATTCACTTTTTGCCAAACTTTTCTTTAACAACCAGGCTGCTCAACACATATTTGTTACAATTTCCCAGCTTAAACTGTGTCTTACATTCAGAGGTGATGACTACAAATACTGAGATGCCCAGTCTCTAGATACTTCCTCCATTATGTGATTAGACCAACTAGATCATGTATTTCCTTGATCCCTACTGCATTCCTGTAACACAAACAAAATCCATACCTACAAATAAAAAAACCACCTTCAACCCAACTCCTGTATAAATGCAAAGATTCCCTTTGTGATTCAAAAAGTCTCAGATAAATAGGGATTTGTTTCATTCACAGTCATACTTTACCAGCCAACTTCTGCTATCAGATGCAGCTCAGTACCTTTTCCGTTTGTTCTCAAATGTGGCTCTTATTATACCACAGCCACCTCAACAGTTGGTCTATGTGGCTCTGACTGGGAATGGTGTCTTATGTCAGATATCTGTCAAGTGTAAGTTCAAGAGACAGGTAGGCTACACAGCAAGGAGATCATACTGACTGTGCTCAGACTGCACCGGTCCAGTCTGAGATGTGCTTTGCTGTTCTGCTGAGTTTCTAGCCTGACATTCCGGGCTGTTGCTGTGTCTACACAGCACATCTGACCACTTTTGTGACCGGATGAGATTCCCATGTCTCTCTGAGAGGGACAGAGCAGCAGGAGGGAAAGCGGCTCTAGCCGGGACTTTCCACACACCTCTACCCTTCCCCATGTGCCTCTCAAGCAGAACTTACGTGGTCCCAACCACTAAACTGACTCCCAGGTTTGCAAGAGACCTCTGTTCCTGCAGCTGCTGGTGGTTGAGCAGGTAGAAAAAGTCCCTCTGATGGATCCTGAGATGCTGGCAGCTGTACAACAGCATAGGATCTTTCATACCACTGGGAGTTGGGGTGACCTGTGAGAAAAGTCCTTCTCTTATTTCCCTAGCTTTCCCAGACTTGGACTGTGGATGATGACAACAATATTAAAGGATGAGGATAGAGTGCTAATTCTGACAAGAAACTATCATGGATTACCAGAACATAAGTAAGAGTCTCTGCAAATCTTACTGCAATCTTTATGTTACAATCTTTGCAAGCTTTACATTAGTCAAGCATTTTACAATTCTAGTGGGCCACCATCAAGTTCTTTGACTATAAGCTGAAATTTTTCCAGTGAAGTGACCATCCAGCTATACCTAGTGAGATAACCCTGTATTACCACAGAATCACTCCTGAACTTCCCCTTAAATATAGTCATAAGACTTCCTTAGCAAAGGCCCAGCTGGAGCACCAGCATACAGAGCTGTAGAGTATTTATACAAATAACGGGTGGCATTCTTGAATCTCTTATAAATAAGAGATGGCATAGCAGGGTTGCTTGGGTTTTGGTTTCAGGGGAAGCTACAAAAGTACTGGGTTGATGGGATGAGAATGGCTGATGTAAGTAAGCATCAATCAGATGGCAGAATACAACTTCTCAGCAGGCATATCTCTGCATTTGGGGTTTCTCCACCAGAAGAGCCAGAATGTACCTCTGAACTGTCACTGAGCAACTGGGAAACTACACACCAGATTAGTTGCAAACACAGATTTAAAGTTGCTTTCTTATAGCTTTCATTTGTGTAGGCACAATTTATAGCACACCTCATTGTAGTTTTATCGCAGTATACACATAAGTGAGAGTCCATGTATGAACATATTATTTGTGTTAATAACTAAAGATACATTCTCAGTTTAAATCTAATAATACAGGATTTGCCATTAGTCAAAAGTTTTCTACAGCAGTGACCTACAGTGCCCTTCATTCATATTTCACTCCTCTAAAATGCATTTTATACTTTAAGTTTCCCTCACAGTAGAATTGCTTAATGTCTACTGATAAAATGAAATGTTTTCCCTCATTACTTGTCACTGTTACCCGAGGTTGCCTAACAACTTCTCTGGCAATAACATAATAATTACCCTGTTATTAGTAGCTATTTACTGGTACATATAATATAATTAGGCCATTATTATGTAATTATGCTATTATCAAATACTACTTCTTGTAAATCAACTCCTTTTGGACTGGAAGAAAAATAGACCACAGTAAATTTTTCTTTTTCTAAGGAGTTAAACATATCTTAATCATAAAAGGATGTACTTTGGTGTATTTTTAACACTACTATTAAACTTGAAAAAAAATTTTTAATTTACTGACATGGAGTTCTGAAAAAAGATTAAGAAAAATGCATTCTGAAAAGTTAGAATATCAGCAGGAAAATGTGCAAGAATTTGTGAATTTCCTTTCCCGGTGACATCTTACAATTTCATCCTCACTCATTAAGACTTTGCATATAAAAGAAAATACTACAGAGAAAAATGGATACAGAAGAAAATCTCTTTAATCTTGAAAGTAAGCCTATTTAAATAAAATGCTTGCATTTAGTATCACTTGTTAAATATAATATAAACCTATGAGATGTTTATATTCTACTCTGAATTTAAATTTTAAAAAATCTGGAGTTCAAAATATTTTAAGGAGATGACAATAATTTCCATTTCATGTGTAAGCATAGCTTAAGATTCACCAGATCATATATTCCTCAGGAAAGAAAAAGGAAAACTCAGCTTTGCCATGTAAGAGAGAACTTTTGGCCAAGTACCAAAATCCATTCTACTTACATTTCTGTCTAAATTTTAAAATCACTGTCATAGATGAAAGCATTAATAACTAAAGGATATGAGATGTCAATAAATCCAGTAGTCTATTCAGCTTGTAACTCTTACTTTTTGTAGAAGGAATGTGAACCCAGAAATAGAAGCAGATTTCTTTGGCAGAGCCACCCACACCTGTCTTCATACTTCTGACTAGTTTGTAGCATCTATTTCAACATTCCTCATGTATTTCTCATGTTAAATAAATCCTTTTTTTTCAGATTTTGAGGATCAAAATGTTTATGAAAAACATTGTGTTACATATTAGGAGACATCCACCCAGATTCTGACCACCAAGCTGGGCATTAGCTATTCCTTACTAGGAAATTATTTAGTCACAATAAAGGCTATATAAAGTAATTTATAACTATTCCATTGATCATTGATCAAACACCCATAGACTTAGGATTCAACAAACCTTTGCATCCATCTGGGTTTGTAAATTCTTCTCAAAAAGTCAAAACCCTAAATCCCACTGAGGGCAAAATATGCTGCCTAAATCCCACTGAATGTAACCTGTTTGTGACTTTAAAAAGTACCAATTATGTGATTGTCATGCTTAATTACCAGGAACACTTATGGAAATGTGGACCTGAAAATGTTGCGGGAATTATTGTGTGTGAATGGTTGACCAGACAAAGGAAAGACAGATTTGAAATGAAGAATGTCACAAAAACAAATTAGAACACTGTAAGAAGTTACTATTCCCACACCTTTTAGTGCCCAAAGGAATACATTTAGCAGTGAGACAGCAAGACCATTCTTCAGTGCAGCTGATGACATCCATCAAGCAATCAGGCTTGCTCCCACTGCCTAAGAAATAAAAACAGTCTGTGTAGCGTCAGCAGGCAAGTCGAAGATTTTTTTCTGAAGGCAAGAAAATCTGATAGTCAAGAGCTTACTGAAAATCTGTCGACTCTAAAAAGATAATTTCATCTGAGAGGTACTGAACTGCATTAATCTCTGCTATAACTCCCTTTCAATCATTAAGTTACCCTTGAATGAGTTTAGATTGCCTGTAAAGAAAGATACAAACCACCAGAGAGGGTCAGAGTTAATTGAGCCAATCTCAAAAATAAAAAAAATGCATTAAAGACAAAAATAGACCATTTCTGTCAATCAAGCAAGATTTTGTAATAGCTATGATTCCAGTTAGATTGAAAGGTAATTAGTGCATATTAGTGCAGTTAGATTAAAAAGTAAAATCTGAATAGGGTTTTTTTCTCTTTGTTTTCAAAATTAGAATCTGTTACCATGAGTGCTCAGTATACAGCCACAAATGAAATAAAAACCTCCAAAAAGTTTTTTTATTTATTGAATTACTTATCTTCTATTTATATTAATTAGAAGAAAACACTTCAGAGGAATTACACTTCAGTCAATAAAACAGATCAAAATGAAATTTGAAACAGGACAAATAAAAACATTGAATTAAGAGAAATCTGAACCACTTACAGGCACCCAAATCTTAGTCCTACAACAGTATGTGAACCATACTTTGTTTATAAGAAAAACAAAGGGTATGACTGTTCATAAAATAATATTTAAAAAAACAAAAAAGCATGAAAAACAGATCCTGTTAAATCATAGAATCAGCTTGGTTGGAGGAGACCTACGAGGTCATAAAGTTCAACCCTTCATCCAACACCACTGTGATTACTACATCATGGCACTGAGTGCCACATCCAGTCTCATCTTAAAAACCTCCAGGGACGGTAAATCCACCACCTCTCTGGGCAGGCTATTCCAATGCCTGATTACTCTCTGTAAAAATTTTTTCCTAATGTCTAAACTAAACCTCTCCTGGCAAATACCCCATTGCTGAAAAATACATACAAATTTTGAAGCCGTTTAAGGAAAGAGATACTTTTAACTTTTATCCTGTCAGTTTCCTGAAAGAATTAGACAAAGAAAGCAAGGATTTTTTTGTGTGTATGTATACATAAACATATCCAAAGAAATACTGGTGTAAAGCAAAATATACGCAGGTATTCCTCCATAAGAATTACAAAGCAGTGGAAAGGATTCAAAAGGTTTATTTCAGAGGCAAGGACACTGAAAACTTAGAAATCTTAATGGCACTGTATGGGCAGCACCGGGTCTCAGAGCAAAAGGTAAAGGCAAGGCTTTCGTTCGCTCCTTGGATTAATCATCACTTCCCCCTCCTCGGCTCCCCCGTTGGCTGCCAAGATCTTGCTGCACATCTGTGAGTGTTATCTCTCTTGTGCCCAGGGAAATCAACTTCTGTGGAATGCATGCAGAGAAACATCCAAAACTGTGTCTGGGAAAGATGCCTCCTTCCAGGCAGGAAAGCTTCCTTAGCAAAAAATAACTGCCTCCTCAGTAGCAATGTCTTCAAAAAAAGACCTATTTACTCCTACAACTGGCTTATTTGGCAGACAAAGCCAAATGTCTTGCAGCATCTGGGTGGATAGTCAAGAGTAAACACATCTGGAGACAGAGTCATGAAGCTCTGAGGAGGAGTTCTCATTCAATAAAGGCAGAACAAATAGGGGTTATACTGATGAGCAATGGGCTCATGGTGGTAAGGTAGAAGGATGAAGTGAAAAGAAATGATTTCTTAAGGCAAAGGGTCTGATAGCTATTACTGCCTCCCTCAGCACTACCAGTGTTACTTGAGTAGCTCCTGCTGGGAAACCAAGGTCAGGCCTTCAGAAAGGCCAATGGAGACAAAGGACACTCATTCTTGAGACTATTACTCTTTCTCATCCCTTTCAGCTCTGACAGCAGTTACCATATAATTTTCTTTTTTCTGCTTCATAACTTTACACCTACAGTGCAGATGGGAAAAGGTGATTTTCCTCAGTTGAAAGTAGCAGAAGCCCTTTCCTATTAAGGGGATTTTTTTCTGCCTGTTCATATAATGCCATATTATTGAGATAATTCTAAGAGTCCTGGATGTTTCCTAAAGAATAAAGTAAATCTGTCACTTTTCCTAAGAAAATGGAAGAAGAAGCAGCCTGCTAATTCATCATGCTGACTCAGTGCAGAAAGTAGCCCATACACACTCTCAAATTTTAGAACTCCAGGAAACAGTTACACCCCACTGTGCAGAGGTAGGAACTTGTCCTGGAAAAATGTTCCTTGCCACACTGCTTCCTACATGCTTGTTATTACCAGCAGCAATGGTGCCTTCTGTATGGTATTTGATATCACTCTGCAGGAAAATAATTACAGGATTTTATTTGTACTGAATTCTGGTCCTCGAGAGAGACTGATGGTGTTCCACCTACAGTTCTAAGCAGAATGCCCTTACTATGTTTTCCTGCATTAGTGCTTTAGAGAGTATATTATTGAAAAACACCTTTCAGTTTTAATGTTTTCATATTCTATACGCACAGTGCATTTATAACTGCATGGGAAAATCTTTAAATATTTGGAATTATGTGCATATTAGTTTTTTTCTAATGTAAGTATTTTTAACCACAGAAAATCATGCAAAATTCATAGGGAATTAACCAATTTCAAGTGTTTTCCTTGCAAATATTGTAAGTCAAGTAGTGGTTTTATATTCAAGGGAAATAACAATTTGACATCTTGGGATCTGAACATAAAGAAAAAAAAGGTGGAAAGAGCCCAGACTACAGACACATAAAAACACAGGCATTTGCATCTGCTGTGAAATGAAGATGAAATCATGGGGTGTTTTGTATTGTCACTACAAATGAATTTAATTTTTTTTTACTGTGACAGAAACTTACTTATAGTTCCGCAGAGATACAGATTGGCATTTAATAAATAAGAATGTACAATCAAAAAAGTGGCTAGTGTTCATGTAGCAACATGAAGGAAATACGTTCTTAATCTATCTTTGAATACTCACTTGAATGCTTAATATAATATATGTAACCCATTATATATGTTTCTATCCTAATCAAATGTAATTTACAATGGACAGTGCAGCACCATAGACAGTGTCTAGCAAAAGTTCTGATGAATTGATTGAGTTCCTTTACTTTCAGGACATAAAATCTGTTTTACACTATGCAGAATACATTTGACATTTAAAGGTTATACCAATTGTCTTTGACAGAAAAAAAAAAAGGTTTAGTTGAAGAATGACATACTCTCGGAAGATAACAAGTGAAAATTTTCAACATAACTTCGTATAATTTACTGCTCCTGTTCAAGGCTTGTCAGCATAGTTTCAATTTATAGCGGATTGTACAAGATGGACATAGTGACTTGAGAATTATACAGTTTTGTGTTAGATACCGCATGTGTTTTCCTTTTGACTATATGAAATGGCCTAATAAAATCAGCTTGACAAATCTCCTCACAGGGGAAGAAACAAGCAGCAATGGTGTGAGAATATTTTGGTACCGGTTGAAAGCCCTGCTGCTATACCAGGCTACTATGAAGCTAGGGTAAATTTCGAGAATATAAATACCTCATCCTACAGTGAGTAAACCAGATGTCAAGCTGCAAAGGTTCCCCTACATTCAGAAGGAGCTTGCTTTTCTTCCATAGATGCTGAAGTACCATGGCAGCCTGCCTATAGCTGAGTTAGTGTGACAACCATCAATATTTTTAAACACCCTTCACTTGTGGACTTCCTGTAAATAAATGAGAATAATAAACTAAGTCAGTGAAAAGATTTTACACAGAGGTACCTTGAGTTACAGAGTTATAAAGTTCAGAAAGGCCAGCTTACTCTCACAATGGAAAAATATATTAATGGTGAGTTCTATTTTTTTTTTTTCTGCGAAAGTGTTTTCTGAGAAGATGTTATAAATTTTCTAAGAAACAAGATGAAATTTCAGGAAGCAAACCTGATAGTGGGAGTATGGGTTGACTGTGTTATGTGGTGCCCTGTTGATCTCAGGCAGGTTTTCTCTTTGATCTGAATCAGAGTGTTTACCCTGCTTCCCACCTGTACATCGTTTTGTCCAAGGAACAATTTGAGCATCTGGACATTCAGATGCTTGGGTATGGAACACTACATCATCTTAAAAAAGAAATAATTATTTTTTTACCAGGAAATTGGTAACCACTAAATGAGTGAGAAATGAACACCACATGAGGCACTAGGGGTTTTAGCAATACTGACTTCAAAGACATTGGTTAATACAGAAGCCCAGAAGTTAAGGTGCTAATGTGGATGTCTCAAACACAGATAGCTGTGGAGCCAATCAAGGATTGTTTGTAAGAGCATGCTGTGAGAAAGAACAGGATGTGACTGGAGAAGGGGGCCATATGGAGGTAGGGAAGACTTTTCTGGAACAAACACCCTTGTTCTGGCTCCTGGAGATGAGCACAACACAGTATGGTGCAAGATCAGTAATGAAGTCAAGAAGTGGGCATGGACTGCCAACCAAAGGCTGACCCAATAGAGGTGGATCAAGACCACCAAAGTACCCCAGAGTCCTCTGACCCATTTCCAGAAAGGTCTAGAAGAACAAACTGCACATAACTAATTTGCATAGAAAGTGAGAGACTTAGCTCCAGGACAGGAAAAACTTATTTTTAAAAAGGTATCCCCACAGAGCACAGGTGGTGCCTCCAGGACTCTGGACACCCCATCAGCTGGATCAATGTTGGAGCCAGGATTGGTGACCTTTCTTTCTTCCTTTCTTTCTCCCTTTCTTTCTCCCTCTCTTTAATTTGTATCTCCTTTTCACCCTTCCACTTACTCAAAATCCACCACTGTGTGTTTATGCTATAAGGGATTAATATAACAATTTCCATGCCATGTGTAATTTACTAATAAAACAACTTTATTTTTTTCACTTTGGTAGGTAGTGAACTCTACTCAATTAACTCCAACTATAAGCATCCAACAAAAACATCTTCTTCCACTATCATTTTCTGAGTGTTTCCATTTGGCCCTAAGATATTATCAATGCAGTTTATGAGTATAGGAGTGTATGGATAATATTGCCCCTGAAATTATAGGAATTGAATCTTTAGTTTTCACAGATCAGATGCAATACCTGCATATACACCATTAAAGCTGCTGCTCTCCTTTCTTTTTGCACTTCTTTCAGAGTTTATTTGTCTTTCACTTCCCACATTTTCTTTCTTGTGCACTAACCTGCCACTCTTCATAATATTGTCCTATCAGTGTCTAGATTTTGCTGTAATCATCTTTTCCCACACCAACATTTCTGACTTTTTTATTCTTATAAATCCCTGTTTTGTGACTTCTAATACCTCCAGATCTCTAGACTCTAGTACCTGCAGACAAGTCCAGTCCTTCCTGCCATTTCTTCACCGCCATAAATCAATATAAGAGCACTATTTATGAAACGTCTGCTAGTTATTAAAATGAAATTAAAATAATTCTATAGTGACCATCCCCAAAACACTAGAGATTTGTTCACTTGGCTTAAACCTGAAAGATAAGTTCAGGCTCCTACTTAACTACAGCTCCCACACATTGCAGTGAACAAGTCAAATGCTGCTGCTATCCTTTAAAAGACATGCAGACAGAGTTCTTAGTCTTGGAAATGCTTAAGTCTTCATGGTGATAGCATTATCAGCAAATTGGCATCTGCCAAAATAATTTCTGACTCATTATTTGTATAATAAGGTGTTCAGAGCCCAGCCTATTTCAAAGCTAAAATAACTCAAAGAGAGATTTTGAGACTAAAGAATAGGCATCAGTCCCACAGCTAGGCACAGTGCACACCAGATCTGTATGCTTTGTGCAAACTTCATATACTCTTGCTAAAGACTATTAGAATCTGTAGAAGTCATTTCACAAAAACAAATTTGAAGGCACAGAGAAATCTGGACAAGCATCACTTTCTGAGCCTGAGAAAAGAAACAGATCAATTCAAGAATTCTCAGGGAAAAAAGTACTGCTTTTTTGGTTTTTCTTGTTTTTGTTTGTTTGGTGGTTTTGTTTTTGTTTTTTTTTTTAATTTTGGTAGGTTTTTTTGTTTGTTTGTTTTCCAGAAAAGTCTCTAACAGGTTTCTAACTCACTGAAGAGGGACACAACCACAGCATATTGAGATTGCCACTGCTGTACATAGGATCAGCCACCTGAACACTGATCCTCACCCCACTCCTGCCTCTGTCAGCTACATGGTCACTCCAACACACCACAGCAATGCCAGGTCCTGTCCCTCAATATTCTTTCTTTTTTTTTTCGAACTAATTTAAAAGCATTTTCCTCAGACCTACAAATTGCTCACTGATGTCTTCATCGCCCTATCATTGTGAATTATTTACCTTTGAAAGAGCTCTTTAACTGTATAAGAAAACATGTTGCAATCCTTAACACCCTGTCTATGCAGATGAATCTGTTGACTGGCATGTAGTCAAGCTGTTTTAGTCATTTTTTTTTGCCAAAAATCCATCTGTGTGAATTCCATATGTGGATTATAAATTGTGAGAGAAAAAGCATGTGACATAAAAGTAACATAAAAGGCACTCTTGTTAGGGACTCCCTTGTCATGGTCTCTCTTTTTTTTTTTTTGTAGAAGCCTTTATACTGAGCTCTGTTCCATATCCCTTCCAATTCACAAGGTCTATGCATAGAAGTCCATTCACAATTTTCTTTCTTAAGGAGCTTTGTCGAAGAAGTCATCAATTTTTTTTCGGGCACTTTTTTGTATTAGTAGTATGAAAGCTAGCATTACCATATGTATTAATAGAAAAGCCTTGCTGAAAGCTGATTTACCAGGATCTGTATTTAACTGCAATACCTTATTATGTGTAGATGGCATCATCCTTTCTCCAAAGAGAAAGCTACAAGGATAACTCTGCAGAAGGGTCACGCTTAATGAGCCTGGGTTTTTGTTACTTTGCTGTGCATGATTTCTCCATTAAATAAAGCAATACCATAAATATGTATTTCTCTTAAAAACAGAGGAAATAAGTTATGACTGGCTTTGCTTACTTGTTTCTTTACTCTTGACTCAACATGACTTTGAACTTTATCTCACAGACACTTATAGGAGAAGGAGAAACCTCCAGATGGGCTACAATTACTGAAAATGAGCAGATGATTTTGTAACAGAGGCAGAATTGGTTGGATTAACCCCCGTAGTTTGAAGTGCACTCTGATAAATATCCTGATTTAACGTAGAATATTTCCTAAAGACTGGGACTGACAGGAAAGTAACTTATAGTTTCAGAAAAATGCTTTTAATTCAACCTACTGTTGATTGCATGGAGCAGTAGATGCCCATGGGAAATGCTATGACAATTGCATAGACAGACACCTGGAAGTACTCACCTGAACAGCCACATCTGAGGGTTGTTCAGTAGTTTGTGCTATAGCCTCTTTGCCTCCAAAAGGTGTTCAGCAGCAGGCAAGGGAGAGAACAAAGTGGATTTTTCGATAGCTGTGTGCCTCCTAGATCACAGATCCGGCTCTGGCTCTTATCAGAGGAATCAGGGGAACCTTAGTCTGTTCCAATTTACATTCCTTTGCAGCATCCCCCTTGTTAACATTTCCCTAAAGGAAAATAACTGGAAAACAGCAGGACTGGGCTGTACTCCAGCCTTTTCCCAGCATTCACTGCAACTTGGAGATGACATTTGAGGCCACCCTGCCAGGAAGGAGTTCACGTAACTGTAGCCTGACTTCAGCTCAAGGGTGCTGTCATCAGCACAATCAGGGACACAGAAATTGCCATATGAAATCAGGATAATGGACTGTTGAGCACAACATCCTGAGGCCAGCAACAGATGCTTTGGAGAAAAATGTTTAGACAGAATCAGTGGTAGGTAAATGTGGAATAATCTTCTGTTAGAGAAGATTTTTCTAATTTTTGTGGAAAACTAGATTTTACTCATTATTTTGCATGATATGCACATCTTACCTATGGTATTACAAGCATTACAAGTATTAAGCTGAGGAAGACTAACAAGGAAAACCAAGTGAGTAACAGAATAATGGCAAAGAGGAAAGGTTGGCATAGGGAATACCAAGGGTTCTTAACGAAGCTGTCATTTTTTGGAGCACACACAGATGACAATGCTTACTCTTTCTTAACCAAAATTAGGATCATATTGTATATCAGACTTGAAAAAGAAATATTTCAAAGGATGGGAAGAGAGCTTGCTTGAGAGAGAGACTGGTTAGTAACACAAGTTTAACATGGAGCAAAGCACCCCTGAGAACAAGTTGCACAATTTAAGACATTTCTCTATGATTTATGGGAGCACCAGACTGGAGGGGTTTGCGGTCTCTGCTGTTTGGCGTGGGCTGCGGATGCTTTTAGGTGTATCTGCTCCATATGTGTTGACAATGTAGTGTCATCATTTGCTATGAGTCCTTACAACTGACCACAGAAAACATAATCTTAAAGTAAAAATATGTGCCTTTTGCAGGAAGGAATTTCACCACATCACCTTTTGGCTTCCGATAAGCAAGCCCAAATCCTGTAGTAGCCCTGCCTACTGGGTTTCCATGGATCACAGTGCTGAGCTGCTGTAAGACATTGCTTTCATCAAGCCACATTGCCGGGCGCTTCACTGCCTCTGGGAACTGATGGCTGCCTTTGTAGTTGGGGACTTTCCAGTTGCAGTTTCAATGGAGCCTGGGTTGTTAGTTGAATCCAGTTTGCATATGATTACTGTAGATGTGGGCATCATTGCACTTACAAAAGTGTCTACCTATGCTTATGAGGAAGAGAGAAGTGGAGCAAACAGATATAAAAATTTTATTTCTTTGTCATTAGCAGTAATGGTTGAGACTCTGGATGTACAGAATCACTTTCAAGGGGTTGCCGCATACAATACTGGTACATTTGATTACTATGTCACTGTCACACTTAATTTAAAATTCTGAAATGGCTGGTTCTATCAACATCAGCTTCAAATTAAACTATTGTTTTCTATGTATTCCGCAATCACACAACACAATGCTCTGGAGGAAAAGAAGGGTTTGCTATTGACGCAGGAAAAAAAAATACAATTGGCACTAAGTGGTGATCTGTGAGCCATGTTTCATACCAGAGCAAATTTGAGTGGCTAATTTTATGTCACAACAACAACAAACCCCTAAACTGATGCAATAAAACTACAAGGATGTGAACTGTACCCACAGTAATAGTATTACAAATTATATTCTTAATTACCTAATCATACTTTGCTGTCTTATAGCAAATTGCTTTTTATTGTATTTTTCTCAACTTTTTTAAAGGGAGTTTGTTTATTTATTTATTTGAACAGAAACCCTTTATGTTGTCAGTAGTCAATGTTGCCTCTGTTCTCAGAGTAGGTTGAAATGGAATACACTATGTGTGCGTGTGTGCCTTTTGAATATAAAAATATTTTTATTCCCCTAAAAATACAGAAAATCAATACAAATAGAAAGGTTTCCTTTCGAGGTATCAACAAGACTCCACATCATGGACTGATTGTATCATAATAAGCAAAAAAGCATGGGTTTAAGTGTCCTAGCTTTAGTTATGTCAACACAGCCAAAAACCTCACTGAGAAGAAAATTGTCAAATCTAACAAGTGTGTTCCACATAAGATTTCTCTGCCCCCTCCCCACAACAAAAAACAATGAAAATGCCTGAAAAACTCTTTATCTTGCATCCATATAAATTCTCTTGAGGCTACAAAAGCTGCCTGTTGTACATAGCATTAGAGCCCTGTCTATGCTTAGATGTGACTTGACTGGTCATTTTCAGTGATGTTACTGATCAGTTTCCACGAAGCTGAGCTTTCTGTTTCAAGTGTGTCCTTCCTGAGCACAGTTTGTCTGAAGAAAGTGAGCTTTCCAACAGATAAATATTTCATTAAATGCTCCTTTGCTAAAGTCCCTCACACAGGTTATGCTGATAGATATATGTAAGTTACCATCTGCTAAGTATTTTGTTCTAAAGGACTGTGTCTGGTACTTGATACATACAGATTTTTTATTTTTTAACCAAAAGAAATCCCCAAACAACCCTTTGGAGCCTTTCTCACGTTATTAGACCTAAAAACAATTGGTTGGTGCTGTAAGAGTTATCATATGTGCCCTGCTGTTCCCACAGCAACATCCTGTTAGAGGATAAAGCAAACCTCTCCATGGATCCAGATGCTGCAAGATGTTGCTGAATGTACTCAGAAGCAGAGAGCAGGGCAAAGTACATTCTCAGCACATCCTGAATTGAAGAGCACTGTGGAAAATGTGATAGATTTCACAGTCTGCACAGAAACATCCGAAGAAAATCAGTCCTACTGGGCAAATGGCAGGAATGGCAGTAATTTCATGGCCATCTTCCTCAGGCTTTCAGGGTTCAGTGTTGTATAGGTGGAGGTCAAAGCCAGAGCACGGATGGTGAAAGGTGCAGATTCATTTAAGACCAAAAAGTTCCTGGAACAGGAACTACCAGAGAATTGGGACATCTAAAGCTAGTCCTCTGGGCTGGCCAGTAGCTGCCTACCTACAGATTTTCAAAGGTATGGAGTACCTGCAGAAAGAATTGTATTTTATTTAACACGCTTACCATTTAACATCCTAAACATGCAGTCAGGTACAGACTCAAAGGAGCAAGGTTGAAGGATTCCACCTGGACATTTAAAACAAGTTGAATTGTTAACCTGGAGCTCCAGTGGAGCAGACACAGCTGTAGTCAGCTTTGCTCAAGCAGCAACTTGAAGTTGCTGACAGGTGAGGCCACACTGTGAGACTTCGGTGGGGGGTTTTTTGGCTTTTTTCTTTAAGTGAACATTTAAATAGAATAAATATGTCAGATTAAAAGATATAAAGAAACAGTTGTTTATGAGGACTACCTTGCAGAATCATAGACACATCTACATTATTTCTCTCATCCTCTCTGGATGAGTGGATCCTCTCTGGATA
>JAWWEW010000078.1:90667392-90678275 GCA_035583185.1 Anabacerthia variegaticeps
AACCACTGTAGTTATGCTAATGCATTGCCTCCAAGCTTTTGGAAGGAATTCAAAAGGTTTGAAACTATAACACAAGAATTAAAAAGGAAATTACAATTGTTAGGTTGCCTCCAGCACAACATTCTCCCACTAGAAATTATGCCTTAGTAGGGAGTATTACTTCTGTGCGTAGTCAATATCTTTGCTTTACAAGAAGTTAATTTAGTCTTCACTTACTGTGACATAGAGAAAACTAAAAGACATGCCACTTTTAAAACATTAAAGAAAAACTCCATGGGCAACAAACAGTTACTGGTTCCAATAAAAAGGACTGGCATGGAATTTCATTTTGTTCTTTTTAGCTTTCTTTTTCAACAATAAGGAGAAGAATTAATTATGTTTACATTTTAATTGCTTCTCTTTAATAAAATTCTAGAAATATGAACATACAATTGATTAAAAAATCTTCAGCTTTCTGACTGTATTTATACACAACACAACTAGCTACTTAAATGATTGCAGTACTATTCTGGCACTTATGGCATGAAGTACATATATGACTAAGTGTAATAGGATACTATTCTACGAGATGGATGGGAGAGGGAGAGACAAAAATTATCTAATTTGCAATGGTAGAAAATGCATTATCATCAAAATCATTTTGTGAGCTGGAATTTTATCATTCCTTTTTGCTGCTTAAGGCCACTGAAAAGAATTAATTTGTGTACGTAGATTTAAATAAGTTGGTTTCACTCCGCTTAAATGTTCATATTCTGACAGAGTTCTGAAATTTTCCATTAATGTAGTTTTAAGATTTCCCCACTATACGCATCTGGGAAAAAAACCCCCAAACAATCAAAAAATGAACTAAGTGTTCAAAGAGTAAATAAATGGTTAAAGAATTAAAAAAAAAAAATCAGAGGAAGGGAAAGAAAAATTATACTTATGAAGACTGAATTCCTTTTATCTGGATTAATATACCTTATTTTGCAATATGCTTTACAGAGTAAAGAAATGTACTTGACTAGCACTGAAGTAGCTATGAAGTAGTTATGGGGTGAGGCTGGATGCACTGGGGGAGAGAAGAGCTAAATTCTGATGGAAATCTCAGCAGCTCCCCTTTCCATGGAAGTGATACCATTACCAATACCAACCAGTTTGAAAGAGAAAGAAAAAAACTCCACTTAATACTTTTTTCATCACTGACTAAAGTCCTAGTAACTTGACAAGTTATAAGTAAAACATGATCTATCTCTATTTAACCCCTACTTATGAATTAAAATGACAATGTTTTTGCAGTTACAATGATAAAAAATTAGTCATAATCAACTGAATTGGATATAGACAATGGTTGCTTAGATAATTCTGCAAGAAATTATTTTCTATTATATTTCACTGAAAGAGTTCAACAATTGTCTCTTGCTAAATGATCATTACTCATGATTTCAGACCAAAAAGCATGTTTGGACAAAATGGGTTTAATCATATTGTTGTGAGGGAAAAACTTAGATGCCAAATTAACATGTGCACAATATTTGGCCCAGAACCTCCTATAACATAATCCTTTACAATCTGAGCTAATGAATTAGCTTCTATAGCAAAGAGCTTGACTTACACTTCTAGCAAGGCATAAAGAACAATATAATGCCAGCTAAACATTAACAAACATACTTTGAAATAGCCACTCCATGCTAGTAATCTTGTAAGTTTTAAATAGGTTGAATTTGAAGCAAAATCTTCTTCGTACTAAATTCTTAAAGTTGAACCAAGGATCCTTAGAATAAAATGTAGGAATCTCTACAGCTGGACCAAAAGATACTGATTATGTTGAAAGAGTTGTCTCAGACTAGATGTCAGTTGGGTTACACATATATATCCACACAAATCTAAGTACTACTGAGTATTTTTAAAAGCTAAACCAAAAAGAGTTTTTAAATATTTGGTACGCTGGTTATAGTGAGGTGCTGCTGAGGTTTAAGCCCAGCCAGCAGCCAAGCCCCACAGAGCCTCTCACTCACTCCCTGACCCATAGTATCAGGGAGAGAGTCAAGGGGTAAAGGCTAGAAAAATTCATGGGTTGAGCTACAGACAGCTTAATAGGAAGGGCAAAAGCCATGCACACAAGCAAAGCCAAACAAGGAATTCATTCACTGCTTTCCAAGCCCAGACAGGTGTTCAGCCATCTCCAAGAAAAGAAAATCAGCTGTGAAGAAAATTAACTCTGCTCCAGCCCAAACCAGCACAGATGTTTAGCTCTGTCTGCAGCATTTAATGTCGCTTAAGTGTCCTCATTATTGTGTTTAGAATTTTCTTGTATTTCGTCTCCTAGCCTTTGAAGACACCAGCTTTGGTATCCGCACTCAGAAAAGGTCTCTGACAAGTCTTAACACAATCATTTCAGGCATTTTAGTGAAAGGGGACCTAGCAACAAAATAATAATGCCATTATAAAAATTATGGTAATTATTTAAGTGCTCAAATAGCTTGAAGAAAAGAGTTAGAAAATTTAAATCTGAGAAATAGCACTCTTCTGGGGAAAATGCCATTCAACATTCCACAAAGACATGAGTTGTCAGAAACCCTCTGAAAATCTTCCTTTCTGCAACACAAATGGTATGATTGCCAGATCTTAAAACATTGTTTTAAAAGTAGAGGAGAAAAACATCCCAGCTCTGGAACACCATACCACAAAAGGAACAACAGAGATTAAGAGCAGTGCTACTGGAACAAATCCATGTGCAAGCTGTTCAGGATCCATGCACAGCAAATGGATGATCTTCTTTTGACATGACATCTGTCTTCTACTAGACCTTTGACATAAGACAGTGATGACTCAAACTCTTCTGCACATTGTCAGGTGGCGGAGGAACAGTAAGGAAGAAGCACATGCTTCAACAAATGAAATCACACACAAAGCAAATCTCTTAAGAGAATGTGAGAAATGTAAACTGAAGCATTTCTTTTCTCATCAAAGGGGCAAGGCAAGGACAAGATTTTGCACACATTTTTTTTTTTTTTTTTCATACTTTGGTTTTTACTTCCAAATATTTCAGTTACAAATCAGATACTGGATGTTGTCCTACTTTCCTCAAAAAACCTCCCTCTGATTTAATTCAAGATGATTAATTTATTTACTATGGCAGCCTGAAGTTTATTTAAATTTTACCAGTTGCAGTTTCCTGGGCATATTTAAATTCACTTCCAGATTTAATCTTTGAGCAATGAATGTCAATCTTTCAAAATAACATTTATTCTGTAAAATAGCACAAAAGTGTAGAGCTGTGATCTTCCATATTTGTATGTGAAATTAGGAAAATCATTAATAAGTCAGGTAAAAGACAGTATGTAGGTACCTCTTTAGATATTGCAATTGGTTTGGTTTAAAGGAAAAACTTTCATCCATTGATGCTTACTTCCACACAACTCCTTCAAGTTGGATTTCCTTTGCATATATTCTGGTTGTTCTCATTAAAAAATTAAAAAAAGAAGATTTACCAACTTTCTAAATGTTAATGTTAGATAGAATATTTGGAAATTGTATCCTTAACAGAGTACTCACATAATTACAATCAGAATGTGCAATCCTGTTAATACTACTTGTTTTGCAGAGTTATTGAGAAATACTGATTATTTCCACTGTTTGGTTTCTAGAAGACATCAGTTTGCTTCTTTCATTTTGTACCTGACTGTAAGCATGGTAATTGTTTTTGATCCTGTGCTGTGTCTACAGGTATATTACTAGCAAAGAGACAGAGATGCAATCATCTGACTCTACATAGTGCTTGTCAGGTCACACCTCGAGTACTGTGTCCAATTCTTGTCTCCATAATTAAAAAAACCATGGACTGATGGGAGAGGGTCCAAATGAGGGCCTTGAAAAAAAGGCTGGAGAACCTGCCCTATGAGGAAAGACTTGAGGAATTATATCTTTTAATCTGAGAAAAGATGGCCCAGAGAGAATCTCATCAGAGCATTCCAGTACATAAAGGGTGGCTACAAAGAGGGTGGAACCTCTCTCTTCATAAAGATCCACATGGAAAAGACAAAGGACAACAGGTAAAGTTGCACCAGGAGTGCTTTTGTCTTGACACAAGAAATAATTTTTTTATGGTGAGTATAATCATTCCCTAAAACAACCTCCTCTGGGATGTGGTAGAGTCTTCATTGCTGGAGGCTTTCCAGATACAACTGGACAGGGTGCTAGATGATCTCCCTTAGGCTCCCATTCACATGAAAGGTTGGACCAGATAGTCTTTTGTGATTGCTTCTAACCTGGGCTTCTCTGTGACTGTATAATTATAATTTACATAGATTCACCGGATGTGACTAGTACAAGCTACATTAAGAAACTTTCTGACATATCAGATGAAAAGTCATAGTTGACAAATTCTAGATATTTGGCAGGTAATGGGAACTAGAAAAGCTGGAGACTTCCTGTAGTAAGAGAGTTTTACACCTGCACTACTAGAATTGCAAAACTACCAGAGAGCAAAAACAAGGTGAGACTGTCAAAATTTTGCAAACTTATCTCGAAACAAATAGCTTGAGGACTTAAAGTTACTGATCAGCAAAAAAAATTGGGTCTTTTTGTTTTAGGTAAAAATTTCATCCCATGTATTATGCACTCTATTTAAATATAATATGAGCACTTCAGGGGGAAATTGCAGAGGGCTGAGGTATTAGTTAGGCCGGGAAATCACAAATGCTGAGAAAAAAATAAATTAGGGCTGGCCTACATATATAGCACAAAAATGAACTCTGAATATGACAACCAGGAAAACAGACAAAATAGATTGGATGCAGGTGTCGAGGTGCTGATTCCAGATGGCTCCAAGGGACCCACCACAGGAGAATCTGAGGGGAGCTGATGGTGTCTCTGACAATGATTTCCTCAAGTACTTCACTATTCATCTTTTTTCTTTATCAGTATTCAAATCAGTAGTTACATTTATTGTCAAGGAATTCATTTAAATTCCCCAAGTTGAGTCTGTTTTGACCCCAAAAATAGAGCATATTTTTGTTTAAAGATCAGTTGTTTGAATTGTGTTGGCATGAAAAATAGAGCAGATCTCAAATTCGTGTTTGTCTCTAATGGGAATTTGTCCTTAAATATGAGCAGCCTAGAACTGTTAAATTCATTATTAATATCTTGCATTTTTACAGAGCTTTTCCTACTGAAATATCAAAAAATATTTTATAAATTATAGCCTATTGATCTTCTAGCTTTCTGCCATTTACAGCATCTCCAGCAGTAAAGGATAAAGAATAATTTTGCCAAGCCAAATGACAGCCATATTTCGCTTACCATATTTTTTTCAATTTCATTAGAAGTAAAAAAAAACCACATTGAACTGCTTTTCAGGAACAAGAATTCATCACTGGAAAATTTCCCCTAATATCTTTCAGAAAACACATTTTGTGGAGTCCATCTAGAAGTGCTAACAGTAATGGTAGCTACTTAGGCTCTGTTTCATGTGTTTCTGACATGAAGACCACTGGAGAGGAAGGGGCTGGTGTGGCAGCTCAGGCTTGGACAGTGGATAAAGAAAACATCATGATGCCATGATGCTGAGAAAGGACTGAGGAGTTTGAAGAGTTCAAGCAACTTCCCCACCAGTGAGAAGCCACCTCAGATGGTCCACGTGTGCTGTGAGAAATGACCAGGGAAGAAGAGTTCCATGTGATCAGTTGGGGTAATTTCCCATGTAAACAGGACATTAGGTAGGATGGTGGTTTATTATTGCCCTGTAGCATGCAATAAATTATTAACACATGGATTACTAATAGCATTCTAAATCAACAGTTAGGTGAACATACAGCTTTTCTAAGCTTCTGAGGAATGTTTTCTTCATGCACAAAGAAGCACAAGCCTTTTTTTTTTTTTTTTTTTTTTTTTTAACTTCAGATCAATAGAAGAAAAAGAAGAAGATTTGTCTGTTCTGGGAGAACCATAGCTCAAGCTAACATATCTAGGATTAGATTTATATCTCTGAGAAAGTATCCATATTTACATCTACCTCTGTTCAGAAGTGCATGACACAATTACTAATCACACACTGTCACGCAAGGCAGAGTTTTTCATGATACCTGGTTAAAATAGATAAATACATAAACCTGATTTTCTTTCACTGAAACTGCAGATTATAGAAATGGTCTTGAACTTTGCACAGCATTTTGGGGGTGCTTATTACTCCTATATAATTACTCATAGAAAAAAACCCTATATTCAATAAATTTTTAATATGCCAGAATGAAGTTTTAAAGGTTCGTGACTAGGGAGTTAAGAAACATAGTAAAAAAATCCATTTTAAGGTTAGTTTTAAAAATCTAGTTTACTATATTGTTTAGCATATGTCAAAGAAAACAATATATTCTGTTTCTTCTTCACATCCTCAACAAGTAAAGACCTAGGAGTACAGTTTTCAGGCAATAGTACATTCAAATATCAATCTTTGCCTATAGAAAATGAAAAAAAAAAAAGAGGATTTTAGACAGAATGTATTTTTCCTTTTGGCATTCTTTGCCTATTTGAAAGTAGCAAAAAATGCAAAACAATTGCATGAATGATTCATATTGAAGCAGATTTTTGTTATCTTCCTGCTGTGAATTCAAACATAAATGCCCTTATGTGAAGTATGTGCCTGTATAAAATTGCTATACATTTAGTGCTTTCAAGAATCTTCCCTGTCTACTTAAAATTTCACTATGTAATGCTTAAAACCACAGTGATGTACAGTTCTATGCAAAAAGGTAATTATTTTCTGTTCCTTTCACTCTGCATTCATTAGGTATTTGCTAGGTTTGCTTTAACATTTCTCTCAGTCTGCTAAATTGTTTCTTGTCCTCTGCAGTTCTGTTAGACTGCAACTGACAAAGGATGCTCAGGAGAATAAAGACACTGACTAATATCTGGGGGAAAAAAGGAGGGGGAAAGAAGTACCTATTCTCTGCTTTGAATGTGCAAGTGCAGTGAGCTGTATCAGTCAGAACCAGATGTATTTATTATCTAACTATTTCTCCTCTACAATAGTTCATGCTCAGTTTTCAGGACATTTTCTCAAAAGTTTATTAGTAAGTTTATTATCATAAGCTGGAGAATTGCAGGAAATGAATGCTTCCAACCCCTCTTTTGTTTCCCGAGAGCACTTGCTACTGATGACTGATTTAGGCTACATTATTTTTCTCACATTTGATCCTGATCTGATCCTGATTTTGAAGTAGATTATTTTCTTGCACAAAGTACTGTAATAATTTAGAGAAGTTAATGCATTCCATCTACTGTTTTCAAACTATTTGCTTCCATTATCTGTTGATGCACAACAATGTGAGGAAAGGAAGGTCTTTGCCACATACGACACTCAATATTTTCTTTTTTAATGATGTAAGGGAATGGGGGAATAATGACTTTTGGTGAAGGAATAGTGAATAACATTCAACCCTATTGATATTAACCCCCTTGATTTTAGCAGTGTATTTTCATCAGTGTTTCAGAGTATTCTGCTTGATCAATCCAAATTATGACCACACAAACACAGCAGACCACAACTACCATACAGCTATACACCTTTCTAACCAGTTGACTGGCTTTCTCTGCTCATTCTGGCAAAGCAACCACATTCCATAGGAGCTCATAATACTTCAGCTACTCTTAATTTTTAATGGTTACACAGTACTAACATATTTACAGTCTCATTTCAAACACAAATGGATTCAGAAGCTCTTTATATAGGTAGCATACAGGTAACAGGGATGGCCCATAGCTGTGTCTGGTATTCATTTACTTCAGTTTTCCTAGTCTTTTTCTCAGTTTCTTTTCTGTCTACCTTGAACTGGTCAGGGCCCTACATCAGGGACCACAGGACACAAAAGACTTACAAATGACTCAGCATAAGCCAGCAGTGTGCACTCACAGGCCAGTAAACCAACCATATCCTAGGCTGCATTGAAAGAAATGTGACCAGAATGACAAGAGGCGATTCTACTCTTCTACTCTGCTCTTATGAGACCCAGCCTGGAATCCTAAGTACACAGTTCAGGTGCCCTCAGCAAGAAGGACATGGAAGTGTTGGAGCAAGTCTAGAGGAGGGCCACAAAGCTGGTAAGGGAACTAAAGCCACTTCCCAGAGAAGACAGGCTGAGAAAGTTGGAGTTGTTCAGCCTGGAGAAGAGAAGGTTGTGTGAAGACCTCATAACAACTTTTCAGGATCTGAAGGGGGCCTACAAGGAACCCGGAGAGGGACTCATCCTCAGGAAATGAAGTAATAGAAAAAGGAGTAATGGGTTCAAACTGAAAAAGGGGACATTTAGGTCAGATATATGAAAGAAATTCTTTCCTGTGGTGGTGGTGATACTGGAACAGGTTGCCCAGAGACGCTGTGGATGCCTCATCCCTGACAGTGTTCAAGACCAGGATCCTGGTAGGGAGTATACCTGCCCACGGCAGGGGGATTAGAACTAGATGGTCTTTAAGGTCTCTTCCAACCCAAACTATTTTATGATTCTGTGGTTTTAATAAGAGCCAATTCATTTTCAAACAACATATTTAATGTGGAACAGCCTGCGGCAGTTCAAGGATGCCACTGGAAAGACAGTGGAAAAGTCCATGAAATTAATTAACACACCAAAGAAGGTGACTGCTAAACAACAAGCCATTAATTTTTTTCCCAAAGGTTTACAGCTAACAGTATGTGGGAGGGGTTAAGTGAAACAGCTAAAGATAGAGTTTAGTTAGATTTGTCTTCCAAATTTCTTGAAATTCAACTGAAACAAGGTAAAACCAGAGGGTCTTAGTAACAGCTAATCCAACTAAAAATTTGTTTTACGAAGTAAGTTACCTGTGAACAAACTCAGAAAAAACCCATCTCAAATGTTCAAAGTGTGCCAAAATCACAAAGTCTTATTGGGGAGATTGATTGCCAGCTTTAAAAATAATTTTTGCCATCTCCCTGTAATTATACAAAAGCTATAGGAAGGAAAATAGCCCACAAATCCATAGCTGCTTCCGCAATGTATTAAAAAAAATGGGTCTCTCAGTGACCTGGAGTGTTAAATTAGAAAATCTCTCAAGTCATCACTAGTGAAATAGCAGTTGAAGCTTTCACAAAATAACTTCTGGTGCAATTTATTATATAAGTAAATTAAGGAGAGTTCCAAGAAAGGACAGGTGGCACACCTTCCATTTTCCTCAAGTTACACGATTGCATACAAACCCCCACTGCACAGCAGCTGTTTATGTCATGCTTTTCTAATAGTAATTAGTTTATGTACCATAACTTTGCTCACGTCAGCCTCAGTGAATATGTTCTAAACAGTCTGCAGGTCAGATTTCAATCTTTTGTGATGTGATAATTCCATTAGATCTTCATCCTTGCATTATTTTCTCTGTTCTTTTCACTACTGACATATATTGTTTCTCTTACCAATCAATTCCATTTTCAAGAACCATCCTTCCACATGACTAAGCTTGTTCAGTTTTCAAATGTCATTGATTTATTCCTTATTGTTCCTAGATTTATTTTCTGAGACATCCTATAAAACTCACCTTCATCCTAAGAATAATTAAACTGTTCTTTGTCTCCTGTGAATTATATTTTAGACAAACTCTATTTCTCTCTTATCTTTCACTATTCAGATATTTCTTTCAACTTGACAGCAATCCTATTTGCTTTGCATGTCAATGTTTTGGTAGCGGGTGGCTACAGAGGTGGCTTCTGTGAGAAGTGGCTAGAAGCCTCCCCATGTCCCATGGAACCAATGCCAGGCAGCTCCAAGACAGACCCATCACTGGCCAAGCCCAAGCCCATCAGCAATGGTCATAGGGCCTCTGGGATAACACAGTTAAGAAGAGGGAAAGCTACTCCACAACAGCAACTGCAGCTGGAGAGAGGAGTGAGAATGTGTGAAAGAAACAACCCTGCAGACACCATTGTCAGTGAAGGATGGGCAGGAGGTGGTCCAGGCACCAGAGCAGAGATTCATTCCCCTGCAGCCCATAGTGCAGCACATGGTGAGACAGGAGGTTACCCTGCAGCTCATGGAGGGCCACAGGAGTGCAGAGATCCACTTGCAGTCCATGGAGGAGACCCATGTTGGAGTAGGCGGATGCCCAAAAGGAAGGAGGCTGTGTTCCCGTGGGAAGTCCACATTGGCACAGTCTCCTGGCAGGACCTGTGGACCCATGGAGAGAGGAGCCCATTCTGGAGCAGGGTTGTTGACAGGACTTGTGACCCTGTGGAGGATCCATGCTGGAGCAGTCTGTTCCTGATGGAGTGCACCTGTGGAAGCAAGCCACACTAGAGCACTTCATGGTGGACTGTTTCCCATGGGAGGGACCCAACAATGGGGCAGGCGAAGGGTGTGAGGAGTCCTCCCCTCCCAGGAGGAAGGAGGGACAGAGACAACACATGATGAACTGTCTGTAGCCACCATTCCTTGTGCATCCTGTGCTGCTGGAGGTGAGGCTACAGTGAAAATCAGGAGGGAAGTTGAGCCCAGAAAGAAGAGAGGGAGGAAGGTGATTTTAAGATTTGTGTTTATTTCTCATTATCCTAGTCTGATTCCATTGTCAATAAATTAAACTAATTTTCCCAAGCTGAGTCTGTTTTGCCTGCGATGGTAACAGGAGAGGGATTTTTCCCTTCCCTTATCTCAATCCATGAGCCTTTCATTATATTTTCTCTTCCCTGTCCATCTAAGGAAGGGAGTGATAGGGTGGCTTTGGTGGTCACCTGGCCTCCAGGCAGGATCAATCTGCTAGAGACCCTCCCTTCTGCTTTCTGAAATATCTTCCATGTCATTAAACCTCTTTTTTTTTTCTTTTTTTTTTTTCCCAGTTAGTTGGACTAGATATTTGACATTTTTTATTGTGAAGGTCCCCATCTGCAATTATTTTTCTGTTCTTTGTCT